>CM070042.1:51580596-51593432 GCA_036250615.1 Ptychadena robeensis
GCCATAATATATTTTTTCAATTTCTCCAATTTTTCGGAAAAATTTTCCAAGCTTCCCATCCCTACTCCTGACAGAGTGGAGACAGGGGGCACATAAGGAGTGTGGGGCCCAGGCCTGTTGTTACTGGAGCAGCTGATACAGGGGGCTCTCAGTGAGTGTGAGGCCCAGGCCTGTTGCTGCTGGGAAGCCAAGGATGACACTTTATGTTGAAAGATGCAAAGCCAGAAGGATTGGCGTTTTCAAGTGACTTTTATTTGTATTGATATTAACCCCTGCGATGGTAACCCTTTACTTTGGACTGTGGGGTGAAAATAAACATGGGCAGGAGCCCTAAAACTATACCATTTGTGTGGATTGATGGTTTGAGCCATTTGAGCTGAACCCCCACAACATATAACAGGGAAAGGTCAAATATTTACCTGAACGGCACATGGATCCTTAATGTTAGTCTTATTGCACAGGTAGGTACTCCCTTCTCTTGAGCACACCTCTGAACAGTTGTCATCACCATCTTCCAACGTAAGAGAGCCACAAAGACAGTGTTGCAAGCCGTCCATGCCATAATAAGAATAGCCATGTTGGAAACAGAGAGCCAGGCAGCTGATGCTGGAGAAAGGTTCCGGGGTGATGAGAGAGTAATGGAGCACCCGGGGCGGGGGACCCCATATACATGACACGTAGTGTTCTGCTGCAAAGCAAAATCATTCAATATTAATCAACATATATTCTATATCTCTTAACATATATAGGAATTCTGTAACATTGGTGCCAACCCAATAAACTTACCGCATGGCATGAATAGAAAACTAGAGTCATGAGCACAGCTTCCTGCTTCCTGGTCCATGAACAATTGCCATCCTTTCCCAATATAAGAAATTAAACCTTGTAGGGGACAACCACATGGTAAATGGTTTCCAGAAATGTCTCTGCAATCAAGTAACAGGAATCGACGTAAGAATGATATGAGAAATAAATAACTTATATCCAGGGGTGTCACATAAGTGTTACTATGGTACTAAAAAGGGGCCAAAACCTAGCTCTGCGTACCTGCACTATTGTTACACAGCTCATATGAGTGCTTACAACTTAGAGGCGCTCCGTGTCTGGACGGCCGCAGCTAAATGTTACATGTATACAATTTATGTCACTTGGATAACCGCAGGGAAATATGAATAACTATGAAAGGTTGCCATTAGGGGTGTGACACTGGGAATGTAAATGAATAATCCCCCAAAAAAGATTGGACTTCTAAGGGTGTTGGAGATCTGGGGGATGAAAGTCAGAGTAGGCATATGTAAGGGTAAAATCTGACAAGAGAAAAACACTGTGTAACAGCTGGAATATGACTATAAAAGGATGACATTTGGCCTGCAGGGGTTAGTTACTAAGCCAGACAATGTCAGGGTTGTACTACTGAGGTATGAGATCTGGGGGGTCAAACGTGTTGTACTGTGAGAGTTACATGTGACCCAAAGCCAGCTGGTGACCTGTGGATGGAGACAGCTAATCGGAGGATCAATCAGGAACAGGGAGGTCCATCTGCAGCTGCAGGAGGACAGGAGGCTGACACAGAGGACAGTTATGAAGACCACCCTACATAAAGGGTGAGTAGCCAAGACCATTTCCTGGTACTCATCTCAGGAGCTCACTAAAAAGGTGATGTGCACCCCTGTTTATATTGTTAGTTTGCCAAAAGAAGAGATTGTAAGAAGAAGCAGGATCACAAATAAGGCCAATACTCATGTGTATAAACTACCTACCCAAATGTGGGTGTAACACACAGCCAGACAATCACTCAGGGAGAAGTGGGCGCTGTCCCCTTTAAGATTCTGTCCCATAATGCTACAGGGGGTAGTAAGTATATAAACCAGGCTCCTCCCACTGGAGTAAGTATATAAACCAGGCTCCTCCTACTGGAGTAAGTATATAAACCAGGCTCCTCCTACTGGAGTAAGTATATAATCCAGGCTCCTCCTACTGGGAGACAGCTCTCAGCAGAACGGTCTGATGAGACAGGAGTATCTGGGCGACCCACCTGTTTCCAGGCCTCGCGCCATCGTGGCGTGCGGGCAGCTGGTGAGCCATAAAGCACTGAGCTTCAGTGAAATACCCAATTATTGAGGATTGCAGGCCAGACATACTGTTCCTGTGCCAACGTTACAGTGGGGTGGTGTGCCCCAACAATTCAGTGATTCCTGCATCATCTCCAACCTGTTCTGAAATGAGAGCCACCCCCTTTCTATGCTATGGACACACAAGTGGTGGTGTGTTACCACACTGCCCCAAACCCTAGTGGGGGGGGGGGGTGATATCCTCAAGCGGAGCTCCACTCTAAAGATAGACTCGCTTGTAATAATTCATCTTTTTACCTTTCTCTGTATTGATTTCTTTGTTGTTTGGAAAGATTTAAGATATATGATGCACGCCCACTGTGATTGGTCGATCCTCCTATACAATTATAATTCTTATGACACATTGTAATTGTAATTCTTAACAACTCAATAATACAGAACAGCCAAGACAGTATCTGCCATTGTAACATCCTTTATCACCTGATTCCTCATATAGGCAGAGCGCAGGAAGTTTTCCTTCATTGAAAAATGAGTCTCCAGTACCATAAGAATATATAATGGTTATTGATACTTACAATGTCCGTAGCTGGGGTAGTGCGACCATTCCTGCTTCTTCTATTATTGAAAGTTGATTGTGACTCAAATTGCTGAACAAAGAGAGAAAAGAACTGAAATCGGAAGACTATTAATGTATTCATTAGGTGAAGGGCCTAGTGATGGCGAACCAGTGATGGCAAACCTTTGCCCCGATACAGGAATGAGGAGAAAGAAAGTTACGCACACTGTGATTGGTTGATCCTCCTGTACAATTGTAATTCTGTTAGGCCAGTCTTATGAGCAAGACACCTCATTAATACAGAACGACAGTATCTGCTATTGTAACATCCTTTATCAAGGAACTCAAGCTCAGCAACCCCACAGGGCTTTACCACCAACCCATACACAGGACTTTACCAACAACCACCCCATACATAGGAATTTTCCCTATAGGTGGCCATACACAGGTCGATTTCCCACATGATTCCTGGCCGATCGATCACCGGGCGCGTGCACGCCGATCGATCGACGAGGAATCGAGCGCAGCCCACCTTGATAGATCGACCCCAACCGATCGACATGGCCCCCAAATCGGATTGGCCAGGGAACCAACCTGTTGGTGTTTTCTGATTGATTTGGCACACATCAAGGGGCATTGACATTTGTGAATCGATCAACAGGTAACAGAATCGTCCAGGAATCGGTGGCCTAAGGTGGTAGGCACAGACTTGATTGGTCGATCGATCGATCGACGCCTGTGGCTTCACCGCAATCAATCGGATGGTCGATCGATCGCTCAGGAATCGACACGTGTATGGCTAGCTTATGAACTATTCCCCCTTACAGGCACAGACAAGACCATAAAACATAACAAAAAATAGGCTAATACATTGAATTTCCTGATAAATTTAAGTGCAAAACAGAAAGATGGTACAGCTTAAACCCCGGCAGCCAGGGCACACAGAATGAGTCAACTTGTGTTCACAAAGGAGCACATTGTCATAATGAAGTAAATATAATACATTAACTGTCTTGCATGCTTCTCAGACGGAAAGGGATCAACCCCCCTGGTGGTCTAATTCAGTCTGATTCTCTGTGCAAAAAAATTAACCACCCTGCCACCAGCTTGGCTGGCAGTGGTAGGGGAGGGTGGGTGTACTGTGTGCAATCCTCAAAGGGAGAAGATAACAGTGGGGAGATCCAATAGGCAGCTGAGTTTTGCAGATCTCTCCCTCCCTTCTCTCTGGCTGAGCGCAATTCTCACATAGAGGGCTTTGAGTACCACCTCAACTGCCCCCCTAGCTGCCCCCCCCCCCTCTTGGTAAGCTTTAATTGAATTGTCCACCCTTGTCAATTATTTTGTGGGTGAATAGTCAAAAAATCTCTCCGTGTTGTGAGTAACCTGAACCCCACCCCCGTCTACAGATATCACTATATCACCTTTACTGTCATTCAGGTTATAAAGAATTCAGGAAAAGGAGTGAGACTGTTTTTGTTCCCCGCCAGTTGTATTTGAGGGTGGAATGAGTTTTTAGATCTCAGGCTGATTAATAGGTATCACAATATTCCGTATTGCCTTATTAAGTGTGATCGCCTTTAGATCTTCGCCATAACTTTGTACTCACAGTTCACGGAGTCTCCAGAGCTCACGCAGGACTTTCACGCGGAACACAGTCAGCTGGTTTCCTGAAAGGTCCCTGGAATATGTAAGATAGAACAAACAATTATTATTTGTGCCTATAAAACCAACAAAATAAGATACTGGTACCCTTCACAAGCCAGATCCGCTCTACTCCATTAAGCAGAACTCCATATAAACACTATAAATAACCAATGTAGGCACCCCCACCCCCTTCCCATTCTGAGGGGTCCAGAGGATGCTTACCCAGGGGTGCACATAACTTTTTTCGTGAACTCCTCAGATGAGTACCAGGAGATGGTGTGTGGTACTCACCCCATATGTAGGATGGTCTTCCTCACTGTCTCCCTCACTGCATCAGCCTCCTGCATGGTAGATTCTGCTACAGATGGACCTCCCTGTTCCTGATTGGGCCTCCGATTAGCTGTCTCCAACCACAGGTCACCAGCTGGCTTTGGGTCACATGTAACTCTCACAGTACAACACTATTTGAACCCCCAGATCTCATACCTCAGTAGTGCAATGTTTCTCTTGTCAGTTTTTACCCTTACATACGCCTACTCTGACTTTCAACCCACAGATCTCCAAAACCCTTTGAAGTCCAATCTTCTTTTGGGGGATTAGTAATTCACATTTCCAATTTCACACCCCTAACTGCAACCTTTTTATATTTATACATTTTTCCTGGCAGTAATCCAAGTGACATAAATTGTTTACATTAAAAGCTTTTACAGTAGTGTATACATGATAAAGGGAAGTTGTTTGTACATCTATTTAATGTGTTCAAGCTTTAATCTCAACTCAATCTGCAATATCAACTTGAGCCACAAGATGTCACATCACGTCACCGACTATTTCACATGCATCGGGGAGAAGCAGAGTTGGACACTGAAGGTCTCTTTGCTTTGCTGTAAGCCAGCGCGCAGAATGGGGCAGCAGAAAGCTGGGCCCCCCTAGATGGTCAGGCCCAGGACAGGAGTGCCCCCTATTCCTGCCTGACGGCGACCCTGGGCTTAACTAACATAACTAGCATTTGAAGTCAAGCCAAACATTTCCCTTGCAGTACCTGTTTTCTGCCAGTAGATGGCTGCTCATTCAGGTGATCATGGATCCTCCCCCAGACTTTAGGGCTTTGTTTCCATTGATGCGATTCCTCGCGTTTCCGCACGTTTGTAACCGCGCGGCCGCAAGCGCAAACAACCGCATCCATTGGAAACTTCAATGTAGTTTCCACTGGTGCAGTTGCGTGCGATCGCACGTGGATGCGGTTTAGGGCGCGTTTCTGAACGCTAGCTGCAGCGTTTCGAAACGCATCCACGTCCCAACCGCATCCGCATCCCAAAAAACGCGCCCATAGGGATGCATTGGATGCGTTTCAAAACGCGCAAGAATGCATGGCATAGCAGATGCGTATTCTGGGCGCGTATGGGTAAAAAATCGCGACGCGTAAACGCGCAAAAACGCGCGACAACTATGCAATGCGTTCAGCCGCGCGGTTACAAACGCCTGGAATCGCATCAATGGAAACAAGGCCTAACTGTGCAGTGAAAGTAAAAGCAGTGTAACAATAAGCTCATCTGTGTGATTGCCTCCTTGTGCAGCCAAGGCTTTGTTTCCATTAAAGCGTCCCCGCCGCGCGCCTGAACGCATGCCTCAGATGTCGCGCGTTTTCATGCGTTTTTGCGATGCGTTTTTTTTTTTGTATTGCAGATGCGGTTGGGGCGCGGATGCGTTTCTAAACGCTGCAGCTAGCGTTCAGAAACGCGCCCTAAACCGCATCTGCACCCGAACTCGCACAACCGCACCAGTGGAAACTACATTGAAGTTTCCAATGGATGCGGTTGGCGGCGTCGGCGGCCGCGCGGCTGCAACCGCACGGGAACGCTACAATGGAAACAAGCCCTGATTCTGACATGCTGCAGCCCTGCTAGGATAAAGCAGATTTAGGTTCTAACACTGCTACATATATTAATCTATTAGGGCGCCCAAACACCTTCAGATTTCCTTTAGATCTCCTTTTGTTTTACCAAAACCATGTAATATGAGGGACTTTCTAAACCACCAAGTCTACCTGTGTTCAGTCGCAGAGGACCCGGCACTACATAGTTGTTGGTAGATCTAAAGGATATCTGACAGAGAGAGGTGTATAGCCAGCTTTAATGATCACAGAGCTGTATTTATGTGATTCGTTTATATCCATCAAGCAAAGCTTTCCATGAAGAAAATACTCTGCCTGCTATTGTTCTGAAGATGCTGTCTGCCTGGCTGTCATTATGTTTCAATTGATTCAGTACAATATGTAAAGAGATGTACTCTCTTCCTATCAGCAATGTGCAGCACGAGTGTCTTCTTGCCCTGCTTCTTCTGTCTGTCTGAGCTCTGCTGTGCAGGGGATGATACCAGAACAAATGCAGGGATTCTGCTCCAATGTATATATTATTTAATTGTGGATTGAAACATGAAATACCACCCTCTTGGCAATGCACCAGTAGTGGCTCAGTGGCTAGGACTCTCAGCCTCAGGATCCCCAGAATATTTAGGAAGTGGGGGTTTCCTCTGAGCACTCTGGTTTACTCCCACATCACAAATACATATATATATATTCATTGTCCTTAGACTGGCAACCAGAGACTGTGGTAGGGGTATTAGAGTGTCAGCTCCTCTGTGGGACAGTTAGCGATACAGCTGTGCACCCTATATAAATATTAATTAAAAATATTAATTAAAAATAATAATAGCAAAGGACAAGGAAATATACAAATAGGGCTCTGTATGGGGTTATGCAGATGAGCAATTACTCAGCGGCAGCTGAAAGGACACAATGACCCCATTCCCCATAAAAAGCTTCTCCGAATTCCTACTATACAATTCCCCTTTAGACTTCAAAGCTGGAAACTTTCAGCCTGTGGCCATTGATTGCACTACCCTGAATTTATGACCGTTCCTATAGTTGCTGTGTTGTCACCGAGCACACACAAAGTCTGCATCACCTACAAACTTTTAGGGGTCATGTGATATTTGAGTTTGAGGCGCCCATTGAAGTCATAAGCAATCAATATCATCCTGATATTCATCTATATATTTATAATACATTGCCAGTGGTGATACTGCTTGTGTCGCGCACCTGCTGGACCACTGCCTCTGTTCCCAGGACATGCAAGTTTTTACCACGCTTTACTACTGCAAAGCACTATGAATCCTCTCATGCTTAGTGACATGCTCTTGTGACATCACAATGATAGTTCTATTATCAGAGTGGTAGTACAGAAGTGTGGTAAGTGCAGCAGGCAGGGGGGGGGGGGGGGGGGGGGGGGGGGGGGCGCAGAGAAGGCAGATCTACCTGGCACATCTAATACGTCAAAGTGAGGGAGGAGCAGTGAGTGCAGCTAGAAGGGGGGAGCAGGGGCCATTCTAGGGAGACCACGCCCTCAGATAGAACTCCCTCTGTGCCCCCCAGAAAGGAGGGTGGGGGGGTGCTGCTGAGTCTCCTCTACTACTTTTATCTCACTGGTGGGAGCATGAATGAGTAGAGCCCAGATTCCAGCCCATGCCTGGATGGTATACAGGCGCTTGTGAGGGGGGGGGGGCACTTTTGCTGATGGAGGGTGGATGAGCTTTGATCAACCTAACCCCCCTCCCCCCACTGAGTGAGCTGGAGTCAGTGCATGGAAGAGATGGGCGGTTTTACGTATGGGCAGTATGCCGCTCCCCCCTACACGATGCTGCCCTGGGCAATCGCCCATTCTGCCCATATGTAAAACTGCCACCGGCTGTGAGGAAGGCAGAGTCAGGGAGAGGGGTAGCAGGATAGAATAGGAGGAAGGTAGAGTGGCACAGAGTGACCCAGCCAAGGGGGTCAACATGTACAGTGTGTGTGTGTATGTGTAGTGAATGTGTACCCTGCACACTGTAGACACTTGGACTACACACATTGCATTGAGATAACTGCATTGACATTGATGCATGTTGTGCCTGTGTTGCATGGCATCTTGTTGTCACTCAGGTTTTAAATTTTGGCCCGCTGTGTATTTGAGTGTGACACCCCTGGTCTATAGGATGTTATACAATATGACAGTAGTCACCAGGACTAGAATGATACCAGCATCGACACATAGAGTTTGAACTATTTATTCTGCATCTAAAGTTTGCCTTTTAGATACAGTTTAATGATGCAGATTCCTTCACCCTCCTTCCCTTACCATGGCGCAGGGTAGATGGAAAGGTCACAATGGGCAGACAGGTCATAGGAGGACTGGCCATAGTGCTGAACATTTTGTCTGCAGCTTTGTTCTAGGGGACAACCATGGACAATGAAACCGGCACATTCTTGGCGCTTCTCAGGAGCTGCCGGGATACCCAAAGCTGTGTATTCCCAGCGTTCCACCATCGCCAAGGAAACCGGGCAAACACCGGGATAACGCATGCAACATGTACTCTCTGGGTGTGGGGACGGAGATATGCATTGTGTGCAGGGAGTGGCGTGTGTGTCGTCTATTATCCGCAGCGACAAAGTCATCGGCCTTAGTGATTCCTATGTGCTTAAATTATCCTCCTATCCTGGCTGAGTGTTCCTGTATTATCCCTATTATCAGAAACACTGGAGCGCGTCAGTGCTGAGGAATGTCACCATGTCACCTTTGATCCCACTACATCACCTATGTGTATGCATGATGGCCATGGTAGCCAAAACTTCAATTTAACGTGGATGTATACTCAAAATATATAAAAAAAACATGTGTAAAATTAAAGTTTGACTTACCTCTGAGCCGGTATGATGGCGGTGTAGCGCTCCACAATCCTAAAATAATATACTTACCTGGAATCATATGAGAGATTCCATCTTTATCGTTAACTAAGGTTGCAATATCGTGAGTGACCACTGGGGGCATTTATAATGATTTTCTATAAGAAAATTTGTCTGTGTACATTTCAATGAAGAGCCAAAACTGTCACTGGATTAAGGGAAAAATAACAGGAAGCTGCGTCACTGACGTCACTTCCGGTATTTAGACGGATACTTCAGGAAGTGACGTTACTTCTGGTATCAAGAGATTTAACTCCCCTCCCTCCTTTTATTGCCTGACTAATCTTGGAGGGAGGGGCGTTACTCTCCCTGCTAACTTTCCACCCTATACATCATCTGCACAAGCAGGGTGGGAACTTAGAAGACAGAGTAATGCCCCCTCACTCCTAAGTTAACTCAATTTCAAATTACGGGGAAATCAGGGTTTTATTGAAATCGGGACCTAACCAGCCAAAATGGGATACTTGACAGGTATGCTTCCAGGGGTGCCGCGGCATGCATCAGAGTCAGGGAGAGAGGAGGGGCTGCGAGGGACCTTATTAAATTACTGTATTTTTGCACTTTAACTCATACTCCCCCCCCCCAAGAAACCGAAATCAGGGGGGGGTGCCTGCATCTAATGGTCTGAATGCGCGACCCCCGCAGCCTAGTGGTTGCATCTTGGCTCCCAGGCCGGCTCTCTCAGCAAGAAGATTGGAAAATGGAGGAGCTGTCAGATGCAGAGCACTTATAGTCCAAAACATACAGTTTTTTTGGGGGGGGGGGGGGGGTTATGTCATCCTCCTTATTATCAGCACATCTAGTGCTGATAATGCTACCATTTATGCAATGATGAACTTCCGGTTGTAGGTCCGCTTTAATGTTAGCAAAAGCTTGGCATGCATCTTACATCTCAACCAATGTGGCCTTGTCCATCGAAACCTTAAATCGGACAAGGCGACATTTGTTGAGATGTAAGTTGCACATAAATCTGCGTTGATCAGGGGATTGCTCCATGAATTCTCTTGCAGTGGGTCATTGTCTTGGCCTTCGGAAGTTGGATATTGTATAACTGAGCAGCTATAGCTCTCATGAACTCTGGAAGCCATTATAGTTATGTTTGAACCCATGGCACCCAATTACTTCAATTTAATATTACCATATTTTGGGTATATGTTAGCTGTAAGTTTTTATGGACAACAACAACGTATATATAAAGCTTTATTTAAACATGTGTGTATGACCAGAGCAGTGCCCTTAATTTGTGAAGGTGGTCGGGTTATTATCTCACCCACCCCTCCCAGGCCAGAATCACAGAGAAGAAGCATTTGACGGCAGTGTTGAATGGCATTCCTGGATTCCTGTCTTCCTTGCCAAATCCCACACAGAGAAGAAGAGGAATGAAGGTAGATGTAGAAGATATGGAAAGAACATGATGTGTGTGACTAATCAGGTAGGTACGCAGCCAGTTCTTGGTTGGCACAGTGGATTGCCAGTTCTCCTACAAGTCCCAGCATGCATTGCCAGTCAGGAAGATATATTAATATATACTATATATGGCATAAGTGCCGATATTCGCGAAAAGTAAATGACAGGAGATCTTGGAATTTCAAATTTACTGAGAATATTTGGAGAATAATGTTGCTAATTTGAATATTGCCTATGCTGCTCGTTACTAATTATGGTAATAGGAGAAGTTTAGAATTATGCCCTTGAGATCTCACTATTGGAAAGTCCATAGATTTCATTTAATAAAACCTGCACTGCTTTTAGTCTTAAACTAAACTGGGCTTAGACTTGCCAGTGGGTTCCTCAAAAGTCCCCAAACCC
This sequence comes from Ptychadena robeensis, assembly GCA_036250615.1. Lineage (NCBI taxonomy): Eukaryota > Metazoa > Chordata > Amphibia > Anura > Ptychadenidae > Ptychadena > Ptychadena robeensis. Next base: position 51,591,458 of record CM070042.1, read on the forward strand.
TCCTGGGCTTTCCATGCAAACCTTCACTAAGACAGAGACATGAACTACTCACAGGTAAGTCCACTCCTCTCTCTACACACTTTTCTGATAGAAGGCTGCTAAATTCTGGGGTGTACTTGGGTGGAATAGGAAGGCCCACTCAGTTCCTTCACCCCCATTCCAGAGTCCGGACCCCTGTAACCAAACTAAACAAATGGCAACCATGATTGCTCTTATCTATCTGGGACCACAACCAATGATATGATTGCCTATCCAAGACCTACCCTTGGGGTCCTCTTAAACAAATAAAGCAAGCCATACACGTGTCGGATTCCATGGCCAATTGATCACTCACCCGATCGATTCCGGCGATTCTGCCGGGAATCGCAGGTGTGATCAATCGGGCAATTAAGAGTATCCATCGCTGCATACCACCTTGTCCCACGGATTACGGCACGATTCCGTGTCCGATCGATCACACTCCTCTGTGCAGATCTGCTGGTGATCCATCTGATGTCCACCACCAACGTGCCCGATTGGCCCTGATTCGGCCCTGAATCAATCTGATGGAACCAACATGTTGGTTCTCTGTACGATCGGATTCTGGGCCCCTGATCAATCGGACCTGATCGATCGGACAAGGTGGGCTGCACGCGATTCCGGCACGATCGTTTGGCGTGCACGCGCCCGGAATCGATCGGGCCGGAATCCGGTGGGAAACTGACCCGTGTATGGGGGCCTTAAGACGCTGTCTCAGAAATCATTGTTAAAACAATTTATGCCTACATTAAATAGTTGGTATAAATAATTTTTTTAATTATTACTCACATGGTGATGGTGTCTGGTGGCAAATCCTCGGCGGAAGGCATAACCAATAATCCAACCCCAGAGCAATCCACATGAGTTTCAGTGCACCTGCAGGGTGGAGGACAGCGTAGAAGGCCCTCTGTTCTCCATCCTTGGTCCATGGAGCAACTATCTTCATCATCAGCATCAGAGGTAATTGCTTCCACTGTATCATCATGCATTGGACTTGACCCCATGAACTCTGATCCTTGGGAGGTCCTCATGGCCACAGATAACAGTGGGGTCCATATCACAGCACCAACTAAGAGACAGATGAGCTTCACAGGTACAAGACACCCCATACCCGACCAAATAATTACCATAGCACAGCTGCATAGACTATCCTGGTACAGCAGTTGCTTAAAAAATCCCCAAAACTTTTTTGTAGTTTACAACTTGCAGTATTTCAAATTCATTCAAAGTCTTGGGGCGTCATAAGCAATCAGTAAACTTTATCATGCAGACCCATGACTTGCTGTGCCCTCCTGCTGGTATCCATTGATGTGATCCAAAACTTGTTCATGTGGTCACCACTGTACATCTGCAGCTTCTTCCTCTTCTTCTACTGTCCGTCTTTAACCCCCGAAACGAGGAGGCTTAATTGCCCTTTCAAAAGGTCCCCCCCCCCCTTTCCTTTCTAAATTCCCAGTAGAGAATTCTTAACCTGCATCACTAGGGAACCATATTGTAAATGTGAGGGGGTGGCGGAGGCTGTAAATGGATAGTAATAGGACATTGTTTACCAGCCTTACAATAGGTCGTCCGTTCTAATAGGAAGAGAAAAGGAGAGTTTCCACTTCCCTGGAGGCGATGGGAACACAAATTGTTGGGTTTCAGGGGTGATTATTATTACTATCATTTATTTATTTAACGCCAACATATTACACAGCGCTGTACATTAAACTAGAGTTCAGATACAACACAAGATAATACACAGGTACAGGATATGACACAGGAGGAGTGGAGGACCCTGCCCGGCCGGGCTTACAATCTAATAGGTTGGGGAGCAGAGTATACAAAGGTGGGAGGATGGGACCGGCATGGTGGTGATGTTAGGAATGAGAAGATGGGGGGCCAGACTGGAAAGGTGGGTAAGGGGTATATTTATGTACCAGGTTGGAGATGTAAGGAGGACAGGAGGTGTGGGGGA
>CM070042.1:51668235-51679530 GCA_036250615.1 Ptychadena robeensis
CCAAAGCTGGAGCATATAGGTGTCTTTGTATAGAGATTGCTGCCTGAAACAATCACCCACCCAACGCTTGACAACCGGTGTCCCCGCTGGGAGATTTCTCTAGTTTCCTGTTTCAGTGACAACACTCAGTGCTTCTTGTAAGTAAACAGAGATGGCAGTTACTGTACAGCAGGTCATGCGACTGTCACTTGTCAAGATAACACCAACGTGGCAGCAACCGCCTTCACCACAATGTCATCTGACATACCCCAAAAAACTAAATCGATGTATTAACCCGTGAAAGTCTGTGCAAAACAGGGGTGCTGCTGCTTATGATCAGAGGTCATGTGACCCTCTCTAGTATTGGCAGCTATGAGGGGCAGGGGAGCTGGGCCAGCACACACATACATAAAAAAAAGTTATCACCAGCACTGAACGGGAAAGGTAAGCTCGCAGTTCTGTTGATCCTCACGCCGGTCACATATTGGGCAACTTTGTCCAACTTTCAATCCACCGCTTTACAAATGGCAATCATGACTCCCTGGGAATGCGCTCAGCTGGGTGATCCCATTGCAAGTGCCCAAATGTCAATGGTCATCATTACTGCTAAAAAAAAATGCCAATTCCCCTGGCTGTGGGCTGATCACAACTAGAACTCCTCACCCCATTAGCAGCTGATGGACTACAAGTATCAGCATGCCTAGGCTAGCAGGACTTCTGGTGGCACAGCAGCTGGAGAGGTCATGCCAGCACCGGGGCACCCAGCATCACTCACACACTCATCACCTTGCATGCCAGGTCGTACGAGGATCCCGGTGATCGGGCGATCTGGTGGCCGTTGGCTGATGCCCGAACCGCTCCATTGACAGCCACAGACATGTCAGCGAGCGAGTGCACGAGATCCAGGAACTGGGCGGGAGCGAGCCGTCCAACCTGAGAGGCGGGGCCTACAGCCTCCCAGCGTGGCGCGCCACGCCCCAACATCGCCTTACTTGGTGGAAAACCCCGCCCACACCACGAAAGTGCCCCGCCCACACGTCGTTCTCAGGTAAGAGACAATGCGGAGCTCTGTGCTGTGACCTGCATTGTGTAGGCGGGTTCGGAGAGCGCCTACAGCGAGCTGAACAGATTTTACAGAGCTGTCATTGTGTTGAGTGTTTTGTTTTTCTATACAACTTAAGCTGCCCATACACGCATCGGTTTGGGCTAGATCGATGGCCACTTTGAGCGGGTGCATGTTCATGGCCATCTATCCGGCACATATCTAATGCAGCCATCCTTGGGATATCATGTAAATCATGGTCGATGTCCATTGCTTTGGATGGGGACTGCGGTTCCCCATGCACAGCATCGGTTGAGCTGGATGACGCAGCAGTGCTGCACCTCCAGCTCCTCCGATATCCGTATCGAAGTCTCTTCTATCTCACAGACATCGACCTATGTATGGCAGCCTTTAGGCTATGTTTCCACCTACGCGATCAGCTGTGGTGCGCATGCAATCGTGCCGATCTAGGTGAGAGTAGAGAGGTAACCAGCGAGATGACCCCCCCCCCCGTGTCATTGACAGTTCAATATGGACAGGGAACTCAAGGGTGGGGGGGGCCTGATCCCGACGGGTCCCCTGTCAGTACAGTTCATTCATTCAGGGATCGGGTGGGGGAGGGTCTGATCTAGAGGGGTCCCCTGTCATCTATTACCAGGGGTGCACATAACTTTTTTAGTGCGCTCCTCAGATGAGTACCAGGAGATGGTATATACCCCATATGTAGGGTGGTCTTCCTCACTGTCTCCCTCACTGTCCTCTGCACCAGCCTCCTGCATGGTAGATTCTGCTGCAGATGGACCTCCCTGTTCCTGATTGATCCTCTGATTAGCTGTCTCCATCCACAGGTCACCAGCTGGCTTTGGGTCACCTGTAACTCTCACAGTACAACACGTTTGACCCCCCAGATCTCATACCTCAGTAGTACAACCCTGACATTTTCTGGATTAGTAACTAACCCCTGAGACTACCTGCAGTCCAAATATCGACCTTTCATAGTCATATTCCAGCTGTCACACAGTGCTTTTCTCTTGTCAGATTTTACCCTTACATATGCCTACTCTGACTTTCATCCACCAGATCTCTAACACCCTTACAAGTCCAATCTTTTTTGGATTAGTAATTTATATTCTCAATGTCACACCCCTAACTGCAACCTTTCATAGTTATTCATGTTTCCGTGAGGTTATCCAAGTGACACAAATTGCATACACCTAACAATAAAAACTGAAAGAGTTTTGCAAAAATTTACCTTTTACAGTAGTGTATACATGATAAAGTGAAGTTGTTTGTACAGCTATTTAATGTGGGAGGGATGCCAGACTCCTCGGGTGTACCTGATAGCTGCGGCCGCCCAGACACGGAGCGCCTCCAAGTTGTTAGTACGCATATGAGCTGTGTAACAATAATGCAGGTACGCAGAGCTAGGTTTTGGCCCCTTATAAGTACCTGAGTACCACTTATGTGCCCCCCTGTCTCTTAAAAGTAGATGCGATAGCAGAATATGTAGTCAGTGAACTGCTCCCCCTACTGGATTGTATAAAGTAGATCCAGCGGCCAGGGGAGGCTCATTTCGATAGGACACCTGGTATGACATCATAGGTCCCATGAAATGCTGAGCAAGCAAAAACTTGGAAGACTATGGAGCACACCATGCTCATTCAAGATTCAGGTGGTTTTGAGGAATTAGGGTGACACCACTAGAGTGAGGGGGAGGGGGGGGGGCAGTTATGAATAAGCTTAACTTTTCTCAGCACTCAAATGTTAATTTGTTTGTATAAGGAAGTTTGAAAAAAAATCTGGATACCATAGAAATATTCTATCAGAGGGAGACATTGTGTTTCCATGTCACGTGTCCTCTGCCTGGCAATGCTTCTCATCCTAATGACATATTTCATATTTCCATGGCCGTCTGTGATTTATAGATGGTGACGCGGCGTCTATCTGCAACAGAAGGTCAATATTTGCTCAGCACTCCAAGACACGTTCTATCTATCTTCATTGTACTCAGCTTCGCTCCTGAAGATTTCTGCCGGTCTGCTCTTTTTTTGGGGGGGGTGATGGCATAAGGAGGGCAGAGGAAGGAGTACACAGAAAAGACAAGAAAGGGGTGCAGGATAGTCAGGACCTCACACCAATGCTGCTATAGGAGGACATTGGTCATGGAGGGCTAAGGAATAGGCAGAAATGGCAACTGCCAGAAGGAGGTGCAGGATAGGCAACACCCCCCACCTATGATTCTACTGTAGTACACAACTCAGGGAGGGGTCCCTTGGGGGCGGGCCAAGGAATAGGCAGAAATTACAACTGCCAGAAGGAGGTGCAGGATAGGCAGGACCTCCCTCTAATGCAAAATTCATTAAAGGGTCTTTTGGGGGCTGGGCTGAGGAATAAGCAGAAATGGCAACTGCTAGAAGGAGGAGCAAGATAGGCAGGACCCCCCACCAATGCTGCTATAGGAGGAAATTGGTCATGGAGGAGTCTCTTGGGGTCTGGGCTAAGGAATAGGCAGAAATGGCAACTGCAAGAAAAGGGTGCAGGATAGTCAGAACCTCCCACCAATGCTGCTATAGGAAGACATAGGTCATGGAGGAGTTCCTTGAGGGCCGGGCTAAGAAATACTGCCAGAAGGAGGGCAAGACCCCCACCTATGATTATATTGTAGTACACAACTCATGGAGGGGTCCTTTGGGGCTGGGCCAAGGAAAAGGGAGAAATAACAACTGTTAGAAGGAGATACAGGATAGGCAGGACCACCCAACTATGCTGCTATAGTAGAACAAAATTCATAGAAGGGTGCCTTCAGGGCCGGGCTGAGGAATAGGCAGAAAAGGCAACTGCCAAAAAGGGTGCAGGATAGTCAGGACCTCCCACCAATGCTGCTATAGGAAGACATTGGTCATGGAGGAGTCCCTTGGGGGCCGGGCTAAGGAATAGGCAACTGACTGAAGGAGGGCAGGACCCCACCTATGATTCTATTGTAGTACACAACTCATGGAGGGGTCCCTCAGGGGCCGGCCTAAGGAATACACAGAAAAGGCAACTGCAAAAAAGGCTGCAGGATAGTCAGGACCTCCCACCAATGCTGCTATAGGAGGACATTGGTTATGGAGGAGTCCCTTGGGGGCCGGGCTAAGGAATATGCAGAAATGTCAACTGCCACTGTAGTAAACAACTCATGGAGGAGTCCCTTGGGGGCGGGCCAAGGAATAGGCAGAAATAACAACTGCTAGAAGGAGGTGCAGGATAGGCAGGGCCTTCCAACTATTAACTAGTAGGTCAAAATTCATTGAAGGGTCTCAAAAGGCAACTGCTAATAGGAGATGCATGATAGTTAGGACCTCCCAGGAATAGGCAGAAAAGGCAACTGCAAAAAAAGGTCTAGGTACTAGGGCAGCCATGCGATGGTATAACATGGCTGCCCTAGTACCTGTAACTTTTGTTTGCTACTCTGTAACAACTTCTTTACTTGTTATGTATTTGCTGTATGTTTTTTTTCTGAAAACCCAATAAAAATTTATTGAACAAAAAAAAAAAAGGTGCTGGATAGGCAGGACCTACTACCAAGACTTCTATAGGAAGACACTACTTCTGGAGGGATCCCTTAGGGGCCAGGCTAAGAGATCGGCAGAAATGGCAACTTCTAGAGGAGGGTACAGGATAGTCAGGACTCCCCACCTATGCTTCTTTAGTAGGACACAACTCACAGAAGTGTCCCTAGGGGGACTGAGGAATCTCAGGAAATGACAACTGAAATAAGGGGGTGCAGGATAGGCAGGACCTCCCACCTATGCTGCTATAGGAGAACATAGGTCATGGAGGGGTCCCTTGGGGCCAAGCTGAGGAATAGGCAGATAAGGCAACTGCTAGAAGGGGGTGCCAGATAGGCAGGACTTCCCACCTATGCTGGTATACAAGGACACAACTCATGAAGAGGTCCCTTGGGGGCCGGGTTGAAGAATAGGCAGAGATGGCAACTACAGGAAGATGGTTCAGGATAGGCAGGACCACCCACCTACACACTTCATGGAGAGGTCCCTTAGGCACAAGAAAATACATCATTTACATATTTGTAAATGGAAATGAACAATTAACAACAAATAAACATTTCTTACCGTGAATCCGATGCCCACCGTAGAGGTGAAGGACCCCGGAAGAAACTTGCCCTGGTCAAACTGTACGAGCAGTGATGTCTTCCCCACAGAACTGTCTCCCACAAGGATAGTCTACAGGGGAGCGTCACACAGGAGACAATGAATGAAGGAAGAGAAGGGGCTTCATTTATATTCATAAACAGACCTCATATAAAGTCAACATGTGCATCGGCCATTGAGGAGTTTTAGAGGAAATAAACACATATAAAATACAAATGTACAGTGTCCATAATAATGATAATATATTGAAAAGAGAATTACCACTTATACCTTAAAAGGGGAAGGCCACCATCCCAAATTAAATGTGTATGGAGGGGGGGGTGGAGGGGCAGTGAGTTCCGAAAGTTCATCGGACCCAATGTCCTTCCAATTTATTTCTATTAGCCTGAGGGCAAAGACACGGGGACTTTAAATGTGGCCAACCAAACCCTTAAATGTTACCTCAGATTGAGGATTTAGAGAAAGATTGTGATACAGATACACATCAAGACAAAAATATATTATATCGATTAGATGGTCATGTCAAAATGGTCTTTGCATTACACAAAGTGTCACATGTCCAGAGGAACATTTAAGGAGAGGTTAAAAGTCTTTATTGATTTTCACACAATCTGGGCCGTATCCTAGGGTTGCATGGATGTCTGCCGATCCATATGGCAAGCTTGGTTGATTTTAGATGACCATAAGACTAATAAGGGTCCACTACCTCGACGCGCGTTTCAACAGCGATTTTCCTCAGGAGGTGTAAGATCAATCAAGATGAAAGGAGATTGTAAATATATAAAGCGGGGGTTCGCCCAGAGGAGAGAACGCGCGACAACAGGAGGAACAGGGGGCCACTGTCCGCAGAAAAACGGGACCACCTGATTGGTAGGAACAAAGTGTTCAAGGTAAATTAAGATTGCCTGTACAGTGTCAGGAGAGGTGTCCACAGGTTGTGGGGTAAGTGTTACAGGTTTCCTCCGTATATTTGTTTAATCAGACGATCCCTGTATAGTATAGGAGCTGGTAGATCTAAAATAGTGTAATGACGTGTGCGGAGCAATCACAGCGAGGAGCTCAAGGCTTAGCCTTGTGAGGACGAGCGTGGCCCTTCCTCTCCAAGTAATACTAGGCCCTGTGGCACACCGAGCTAGTCAGGCAAGAGGGGGCAATGAGCATGTTCCCCCCCTGATGAGCACAAACAGGCAAGGTGGTGTACCTCAACGCATGGTAGAGACTAGACAAGCGTAGTGAGCGTGTGAACCGGCTCTAATTCTCATTCATATTTGGACTTCATAGAAGATTAATTTTTGTAGTACCCTGGTGTGGAGAGGATTACATTTGGGGTTCTTGCTGCAGAGAGGATGGAGATACTGTATGTGCAGCTCTGCAGGAAGTAGGTTAATGGCAGAAATAATAAAAGGTAACAAAAAAAGAGGACACCTGCATCCTCAATGACCCCTCATTTGCTCCCTCACACCATGGGTCACATTGTGGGAACAAGACCCCAAACAAGGAACCATCTCCTCCTCTATGGCATCTTCGGTTGTCTTTGGGAAAGAAGCTGTAATCTCATCATACGCCGCCCAGGTCTGCCATGAAGCCTGGTATTGCTTGGAGGGGGCCATGCTTGTTGGACGTGCACCTCCTCTGCTGACCCTCCCCTTGTCACTGCTGGAGAGCTCTTGGGGGAGGGGGGGCGACTCACCATCACTGCTCTAGAGATGATCTTCTCTATCCCAGGCCGTCACACGCTTATAAGGTGGGCAGACATGAGGGGGGGGGGCTATCAGCCCTGATGCTGCCCCCTCCCAGTATGATGCCACCCTGGGCAGCCACCCATATTGCCCCTATCTATCCCACCCATCCACTGCTCCCATACACACACTTTCCAGACTTTCCCAGGCTCTATGACTTGAGGGGGTTGGTATGACCTGGACCCTATGCCAAAAGAGGGATCTGGTATGAATTAGGGTGGACCCAGCACTATTTTTTGTAAAATACAATAGTAGAATGTAAAATACAATATAAATACAATATAAAATGCACTATACATTCATATAATATCATTATATATATCCATATATAATAAACTCTGCAATAAGGGGAGATTGTAGCCATTTTTTCCCCAGCAGCGCTTGTATAGGCATTTGTCAGGTACCACAAGGTAGGTGATATACACCAATAACACTAATACCTTTCCGTGGCCTCTACAGAGATTAGTGTGCGTTCCCTAAAGTGCCGGATTCATGCAGAGTGCGGCCTTAGACTTATGCCCCCCATACATGCAAAGATTTTAATGGGCGACGGATGAAAAGCGATCAATTTTTTGATCGCTCGACTGAAAATCGGAACATGCCCACATGGTCCGATCAATTTTAATTGATCGTAATTGTGAAAAAAATCGATCAAAACATGATTGGACATGTCGGAAAATTTTGATCGGTCGAGTACAAATTACGATTCCAAAAAAAATAGATAAAAAAAACCCCCAAAAAATCGATCAAAAATTGGTTATTCCATGTGGAGTATATTCTATTTTCCATCAATCAATCTCCAATTGTACGATTGAAAAAAATTGATCGTTTTTAGTCTGTCGGATGCTAAAATCTGTGTATGTATGGGGGGCATTAGCCTATGGAGGGGACCATTACTCCTAACTCACCTTGCAACTGCCCCCAAATATGAGTTCCTTCATTGCCCCAAAGGACTACAACTTTCAGCATGCCCTGTCTTTGACGTTTAAGCTTAAATTGTCTAATATTCATGCCATACAACACTGGAACTTGTCGGTAGGAGCAGTGTGGACGGTACGCTGCTTATAACAGTAGATGGCACTGTATTGCTACAACAGTACACGTATTCCTAATCTCCCTCCCGGAGACCCGTGCTGCATGTAATAAGATCAGACAAGTTCTAAAATAACCCCGAGCTACTAGAAATCAAATAATGATGATGTAGTTCAAGGTTTTTTTTCAGGGCTGTGGAGTCGCAGTTGACAAAAAAATGAACCGACTCCTACAAAATTTAGATGGGAATAAAAAATAAAGCAAGTTTACAGTGCAAAGTCCAAAATTGGCAAACAGTCATAATACACTACTTCTCTGCTATAAGAATGAAGCCCAAAGCATTAAAAGTACATTAGCATATCAAATCAGCTCTGTGGAGTCGGTAGATAAATCCTCCGACTCAGTATTTAATATGCTATTGTATTTATAAAGCGTTGGGCTTCATTCTTATAGCATAGCAGTGTAGTTTATTATCAGAATCAGATTTATTTAGCCAAGCAGGACAGGTCCTGCCCAGAATTGGGTGTGGCACAGTATACATAGTACATATCTCAGTGTAGTGGGTAGACGAGACAAGAAAGTAGAATCAGTAGACAGAAACATCATACAACAAACACTAAACACCCATACGAAATGCTCGGTATAGTCTGCTCAGTAGGATCATGGGACTTGTGACCTGGTCCTTAGGACCTGGTCTGTCCGATCCTTTTTTAGGGTGGATCCTTTTTTAGGGTATGAAGTAGTAGTTTATGAATTGGGACATTTGAACTTGCTTTATTTATTTATTTATTCCCATTTAAATTTAGTAGGACACAGGGTTGATTAATTTTTTGCCGACTCCACAGCCCTGTTTTTCTTCCCCAAACCGAACATCCCATACCTCCCACATACCCGTCATCTGGAGGGACACAGCCAGCAGAAAGGAAAAGTGTTCATAAACAGGACTAGTTAGTTGTAACCCATCATTTTTGGTGTACAGTGGACCCTTGACTTGACTCCGAAAGGTTGGTTTTAAGTCAAGTTGGTTGCAAGTCAAAACCATTTCCCCATAGGAAATAATGGAAATGGCAATAATTAGTTCCGGACCTCCCAAATTACCACTTTCCTAATCTTTTAATTATAGAAAAAAAAAAGTCAAATCTGTGTGACATACAAGAAACACCAATAATATTCCTACTTTTATAGCATATAACATGTTCCCAGCCTACCAGAAACAATTTAAGACTCTTTCTTCTGCTCATTTGTAATTGCTCTCTTATCTCTCTTCTTTTTTTCAATCTAACTTTTTGGGGGCCATGGTGCATTGACAATCCACTGATCAGCCTCAGCACAGAGGGAAATTTCCAGAAACCTATGTGGTCTTTGCTTACACCCCCGTGTATGCTCATATATCTGGGTTCAGAGGCAAGTTTCTGGACACCTCTGGGGTCCTTGGGGCAACCCCAGTCAATAGCTTTGGTACTGGGGTGTACAGAAGTCCTGTGATTTAAAGGGTCATACCCCTTTTCTGCCACAGGAGGGAGCCTGGAAAGCAAACCTTGGTTGTATGTGTGCAAATAAAAATTTGGGTTACGCTTTAGAGTAGGTCGTATCTCGCGGGGGGGGTCCACATGTTATTAATTATTGTATTGTATGAAATGACTAGGGCTAGGCGCTGTGGTCATTATATGATACTGTCAGGTGGGTTTCCCAAACTGGGAGGCCAGGAGGCCCCCCTGGGGGGGACGCAAAGGTTCATTCCAGGGGTTGGCGGCCTGGGTCCCTGATTCATTCGAACATGTTTTTGAATAGTGGAGGGGGGGGCTTCGCAAAATGTTTCCGTGAAATAAAAAAATGGGCGGGGGCCCCTGCAAGGAAAGTTTGGTGAACCACTTGACATACTGTACGTACTTTTGTGCTACACCGAGATGGGTCCTGCTTTATGGTTCCCTAATTGGGTCCCTATCGTTCCCTTTGACTATGGTCTGCGTCCCTGGACATATACATATCTTGATGATATCGTTAAGCGCTAAAAAATGCGTCTTCTCTCAGAATACTCAGTGAGAATATAAGTTCAAACCAATAAGTGTGAGCTGTGGCAATCGCATTATTCAGAATATCCATATCCATGCCACAGCCATAGACACGTGATGAGTAAAGCTATTTATTCAGCATCAAGGACCCACAGAGCCCATTGCTCATAGCTGCAATACCAGCCAACTTCCTTCAAGACATGTCATTGGCTGTGGCGTCGGGCTGTTTAAGGTTTTGTGGCAATTAAGCAAACTACAGTTTGCGGGTTGAAATCTTCCAATAGGGAACACAACAGACTAAAAGCAAGAGGTACAGTACGTGGAGATATTTGGGGGGGCGGTGTCAAATTCGCATGCCCGCTTATCTGAAGCCGCAATGTGCCGCTCACGTTCTTATCTATCTCGACCCATATGAATCTAATCAAAATTCCCGCTCAAAAACCAAAGCCTTAATCGGACAATGACCGTTCAATTACGCATCACAGAGACCACGGGGACTATGATTATAACTACGCGATTCTCCGTTCTGGCCTGATGAGCCGTTTTGCCGAGAATGGCCTGTCCGGTCTTTCCGCCAGTGCTATGTCTGAGAGCAACCGCTGCTGCCTCCAAACAAAGCTTGGCAGCGCTAAAAAAAAAGAAAATACCGGGGAGAGAGCAGAAGCAGTCTCTCCCCGCACTCCTCCTCTCCCGTCTCTCCCGGCCCTTCCCAGCCAAGCCAAGACTTCATCTCCTCCCCTCCCCAGCCACGACATCTTGACCAACGCATGCGTGATAATGTTCACAAGATCACCCTGCGTACCAGGGCTACATTCGGACAGCCCCATATCGGCCTGTACCCGTGTCCCTGCCTTTTAGGAGGGTCCCCTAGTACACCCCTTGTAGATCGTTGTACTCTGTCGAGATTTCTCCTTATGATCTCTTCCTCCTTATGTTTGTTAGTCATTCTTTATTTTTATTTGGTTTTTTTTGGTTTTTTTTTTTTTTTTTTTTTTTTCCAAACGCATGACAAGTATGAAGGGACTTTTCTACCTTTCTAAGCCATCCAAAGTCTAGAACTAGCCAACATCACAAGTCTACCTGTGTTCAATCACAGAGGAACCCCCACCAGCCACTACATAGTTTGTTCGTATAGTCCTAAAGGATGATCTGATACATAGAGATCCTAAACGGTGTATGAGCCAGCACTAAGCAAAGCAGTATACCTATCCAAGTATCCACAATTTTTTTTCTCTACAACATTGCTGACAACAACAAGAAATGTAGAAGAAGGCAACCCTAACAGAAACAGGAACTCCTAAGCCCCTAGTTTAGCCCTAAAAGATCAATAATCCTCC
>CM070042.1:51696174-51708462 GCA_036250615.1 Ptychadena robeensis
CGCGGGCCCTCATTCTGAACCTGTGTTTCAATGGGGAGGGGGGGGGGGCTCGATAATGTTCCTTAATCAAAAGGGGGGCCCTGCAAGGAAAGTTTGGGAGCCACTGATATATAGCAATGAGGGCAAACGTCTTGGAGGCGGAGTGCCCAAACGGAGACGCATAACCATCTTGTGCCAAGTGGCAATTTAACCTGAATACTGAGGTTTTAGTTTAAACCCTAGGTGCCCAACCTGCGGCCCTTTGGGAATTCATCAGCGGCCCTCCCCAGTCCTCCACTTGCGACCCCTGAAACCTTACTGTTCATGCATAGGGCATAGGAACTCGTATTGCATCACATAGCCTCTGAATCAGAATGTGCATCACCATACTGGAGTGTTACCCAATGCTTGAAGTATCATTTAAAATAAGTTTTGTTATTTAAAAAAATTAAAAACAATGTCTTCTAGCTCTGCCGCTGTCATTTCCACATTAAAAATGCTTATACAAGTCAGTATAGATTGAAAATGTTATGTGCGGCCCTTCAGTGATGTAGAGGGCTGCACTTGTGGCCCTCCATATCAACTCAGTTGCCCACCACTGGTTTAAACAATGGAAGATGCATTTAACAAAGAACCCCCCCCCCCCCCCCAGGAAATTTTAAATGAAATTCCACCATCTCTAGAAAACAATTAACCAAATATCCCCAAGATGGGCCTGCCACCTGTTTGTTTACATTTGACTAGCTACAGAAATACGATGTCACCCCAAGCGAAAAAAATCCCCTCCCATTCCCACCAATCAGAGGCAGAGCCTGCATGAAGTTTGTGAATTCCTTATCGACTACGGGTGCCAACAGAGGGAACTATGCGTGCCATAGGTTCACCATCACGGGTATAGAGGTAGGAGGGTATTGACCCCCTGGGCGTAACATTCTTTTCGCACCATTTTTTATGGCACGAAAAGCGGTTTCCCAAGCAATTGCGGCAGAGTACACAGAGCTGCTCCATGATTGCCGGGTCTACACCCAGCCCTCTACATACCACCGGTGTCAATTGGACTCTGGCGGTGTTTGGGGAGAAAAGCGATTCCCCCTCTATTACCATGTAGGTCTATGGCGCCCCCTGCCCCCTTCTGTGTGCCTGAAGCTCTGTAGAAATGCTGCAGGCACACGGAGAGCTGGCAGTTGTGCCCGATCCCGGCACGGGGGCAGTTTAATTGTGAATGAAACTGCCCATGCTGGGATTGGACACAACCGCCCCTTACTGGCTTCGGGCATAACGCCAAGGAGGTTTAAGTGCAGTAAATCCACACTGCACACAGCTATGTTAAGTACCCATTCAAAGGGAGGTATATACAGTTGTAGAGAACCCCAACATGATCAACATCACAGCATCCATTATATTGATAGAGATGTTTATCCACCACCATGGGGGTGTGAGACAGCAATTCGTGTGTGTGGGATATGGCAATGCATAGAAAGAAGTTTCAATTGGAAAGTGTGAAGAAAGTAAGGTCATCAAAACTCAGCCAAAAATCAGAAGGGGAGGGGGGCAGAGGTGCAAGAAAAGGTGGGGGGGGGGAGCTGGATAAGGAACAGGAAGGAAAGAAGAGCATGCTTTCACCTTCTGTAAGCTCTCAGCTCTGGCTAAATCAAGAGATAGCTGGACGGACAGTTATGTGTCTCTGGGAAAGGGAGGGAAATGTATTCACAAATAGGATCGGACTGGCCCAATGGGAGCAAGGACTGTGGTTCAATCGTTTTTAATAAAGTGCAAACAGAGAACATATGATAAGGGGGAGACTTCCTGTACTGGAAGAGAAGTTCCTAGGCAACTTTTATAGTCTGTTAGTAGAAGTAGACTCATTGTGGTATCGCAGTGGTCATAAAGTAAAGTAATTAGTTTAACCCTTGTTTTGTTTCCAGAACCTGAAGTGGTTGGACTTGAAAGACAACCCGCTAAACCCTGCCCTGGCCAAGGTGGCTGGAGACTGCCTGGACGAGAAGCAGTGTAAGGAAGCTGCCCAAAGAGTAAGTACCCTGTGTAGGAAGGTTTATTACTGCAGTCGTTTAATGAGTAAACTGATTATTCTAATGATGTATACCATATTTTTCGGACTAGAAGACGCACTTTTTCACCCCCAAAAAAGGGGGGGGGGGAGTGCCTGCGTCTTATGGTCCAAATGGTCGTGCCTTGGCTTCCTGCAAGATTAGCCGGGGAGCTGTCAGATGAGAGACGTGGCTGGTGTCTGGCTCTCCCATCTCCCATCCCCCCCGGCGGTATGCCTGTATCACGCTGTCTTAAGGTCCGCTTACACCTTACAATCTTTCCATACAATTTCTGTACAATCAAATTTTGTTCTATGTAATATGAGGACTTTTCTAATCCTTCCAATCACTGTGTATTCTATCAGTGAGGACCTGACACTACACAGTTGTTGGTAGATCTAATGGACATTGTATGGATCGATCTTAGGGTATATTAGGGGGGCTTTAAACAGCGCGATATGGGCAATCAAAGTAGAGTTCCCGCCCTCCCCATCTACACATGGGGTTTCTGTACAGCAATGCCCCTCCATTAACATGGAGGTCTATGGCGATGTCACCCTTGCCTCTTTGGCGTCACCTATGACGTGGTGCAAGAGGCGATCGGGCAGAGGCGAGTGTGCTCGATCCCAGGTTAAAATACACAATTTTTACCCACTTACTGACTGATACCTCCTGAACAGACCGGCTGCATCAAAAATGGCAATAAAAGCAGCTAAACTTCAGAGGAAATGGGACTAATGGGGTTATTGGTGAGCAATGCTGATCACTGCTGTCATTTGTCCAGGTTCTGCAATACATGAAAGTTATCCAGGAAGAACAGGAACAAGAACTGCAGCGCAAGCTTTTGGAAGAGCAAGGTACGTGTCTGGGGTTTTTATTTGAGATGTCTGGTCTGGACAATGATCTTTCCAGTAGATTGATCATTCTGTCATTCTGCACAGTTCTAAAGCAGAAACGTGAAGCTGAGCAGAGACTGAAAGAGGAAAGGGAGAGAGAACAGAAGCGGAAGCAGAAAGCCAAGCAGAAAGCACGCAAGAGGAGGGACTACGAGAACCTTCAAGCAGCTCAGCAAGTGGCAAAGAAGACGGTCGAGAGAGAACACACGGAGAACCACAGTAAGTGTCATTGTCAGTGCTGCTTGTCAGAGTAAAGCCCCCCCATACACGCTTAGATATTTTGGCCGCTGTGCGCGCTCTCGCCAATCAGTCGGCCAAAAAATTGGGTGCCGATCTTAAGCCTAAAGAGCTTAAATCCACAGCCAAACTGATCTACGCCATTATGGACATGTCTGTAATTCTTAGATCGGTCTGATACTTTAGACGGGGACACAGTGTCCCTGTCTTAAGTATGTCTTCTCCTCCGCTCCGTGCTGAGAAATCAGCTGCCTGCTTCTGGGGTGGGAAGGGGGGGGCAGCTACCTTCCCTCTAGGCTGACACACAACACAACTGCCTAGATGTTGTCTGCCAGGTCTCCCTAGCTGACGGCACAAGCATCTAGAGAGACCCACCGGACAGCGCTGGCACACAAAGGGTGCCCGGGCCGTACATGATGACGTCACAACGCAAGGTCGATTGGCCAAAACATCAGGTCACAATCTATACATGTGTGGGGGGCTTAAGGCATTATACAATTACAGTAAGGGCAACGTTACCTTTCATACGGAGAACTAAAACTCCACTATAAAAATCTTTAGAATTGATTCTTATTTGGTAAAAGAGACATGCAGAGTGTTTTTGAGAGAGACGGGTAGCGTTCTTCTTGCACTATAAGACACACCGGACCATCAGGGGTACTTCTTAGTATTGGACAGAAAAGAGTTAAAAAATGGAGTCAAAGAGACCCAACCCTTTGCATATAATGTACAGAATGTTCCAGCAAAGTAGGCAGGTCTGATCCATGCAGTATTCACTCCACCCAAGGTCCAGTGCCAGGAGGGAGGTCTTCGTGCCAGCAAAGTGGCAGGGCTGAAACTTTAGCATGCTTCTGTACTCTAGCAGTACCCTTAGTAATCCTAACCCCTAAGCTAACCATTGCTCCCCCAAACTTTAACCTCCCTAGAGGTCAGCCCTGCCCCTGTCCATATGTGGGCTGGGAAACAGACGCCCCTTCATTATAATGGCGGTCTATGGCACTCCAAATAAACTGGGTTTGTCTCCGCCACTAGGAGGGTCAACACCCGAAGCCCCTCAGGTTAACCCTGTAATGCATGTGCAGTTGTCAGGGCAGGAAAATCTCACGTGTTGGGTAATATCTTTGTGTATTTTTGTACCAGAATGGAGATGGAGACCTGAATACATGGGATGAGTTGTAATTCCGGCTGGTAAAGCGGTTTTAACCTCCTGAGCGCACTGCCCGTTTTGCGCCAATTATAACGGGGTGATATGGGCAATCGAGGCAGTGTACAAAGTACACTGCCTGTCAGTCTCTCCCTCTGGAGCTCTTCACGCAGCCGGTGTCATAATTGACACCAGCTGCGCGAGTGGGAAAGCCGGCGCTTCTCCATTAACATGGATGGTCTATGAAGACCATCGCTTCAGTTTTCCAGGGAGGCATCGGGTCTCCCCGATGCCGGCTTCCCCAGCGGTTGAGAGGACCCTGATCGGTGAACGAACAGGGTTAGTCTCAACCGCTAGGGAGGTTAAGCACAAAATGAAAACCCACATACATTAGACACAAAACTCACCTGCCAGCAGTTCAGATGCTGGATGCCTTCTTCTTGATCATTTCTGATGCCAGCATCTTAGAGCATCACCTGGAGAAGTGAAGCTACTTTCACCATCACTGCCCCCTCCCCTCCTACAGAGACTAGGCTGTCTCCTCTCTGAAGGAGCTGGGACCTGCTGCTTGATGATGAGATGTGTCTTTGGACAGAAGAGACACTCTCATCACTGCTAACAACTAAAGACAAGACTGGGCAGACGAGTGCCTACATGGGAAAGATGTCCCAAATCTCTCGGCGTGACATCAGGCAGTGGGAAGGGCGCACTCGGACAAAGGGACCCTCCTGCTGTCAGAAAAAGTTTTTTTTATTTACAATACAATACAATAGTGCAATACTGCTGAGTGACCTAGCAGGTGGTAGGTCCGCTTTAACCAGAAAGTTAACTTAAAGAGGTGCCACTTGCACGATGTTGCCTCCTGTGTCATCTCTCTCAAATATGTCAATGCACAAACAAACCTCAATGTTTGTTTGTGCCTTTACCCCCCCCCCAGTAGTTTGGTTAGAAGGTCCAATGGCCATTATGGTAACTCAAGAATGATATATTTTTGGGGTGTGGCACACTTACTGACTTATAAGCACAACCAGATACAAGTAAATCTAAAACTTGTGTGTCCTTTTCAGAAACTTCGGCAGGGGCCACTAAGAAGAAGCAGTCCCAGAAGCGATCATGGACGAGGCTGATCATACAAATGATCTTGTTCTTTGTTATGGTGAGCGCGGCCACCATTGTGGTATGTCGGTACACCGACCTGCGGACTCAGAGCGCGTGCTCCAACGTGAATACAGTGTACGAGGACACTGTGAGGACTTTGCAGGGCTCCCGATTGGTGGAAAGCGTCCTGAAGTTCGGCTCGCGGCAGTGACGGGTGAAGGTGTTTTAGCGAACGCGTTTATAATGGAAAAGTGTTCTGTTTGAGGGTAATTTTTATTAATGGGCATTGCTGCTAAGCGTGTATAGAGTGGTTTAAGAGCGCCGTGTAAACATCTCTGACCCTATTGGTTTACCATCACATTAAGTTATTTTCCTAGGTTCTTCATACTGATCATGTATCTCAGATTTCATACTTGTATGTTTAAGTTAACTCAAAGCTCCTGTATGTATGGGTTGGCATCATAGACCTCCATGGTAATGGAGCCCACATCATGTAGAGAGGCGGGGGGAGGGCAGGAAATCACAGCAATGGTGCAAAAAGCCCGTACAGTGGTCTCAACCAACTTCCTGACATGACTTGGAGGAAGTAAAAATGGCCAATGAGATGCTGAAATTTTGACATTAGCATGCAAATTGTATGCAGACTGAAAATAAGCCAATCAAATACAACAGCTGCTGTGACTGGCAGTCTCAGTCTGCATACAATATCCATGCCAATGCTGGAATTGGGGCATCTCATTGAGTTTTTTCATGTCGCAGTGTCATAGTGATAAAGGCCTGAAAAGCCAATTGTTACGCATCTATGGTGTCTGGCCGTATGTACCTCTGAGTACTGGGAGGGAGGAGCTAATCATTAACCCCCCTAGCGCACTGCTGAGGTACTGATTTTAGTATCAAAAGCGCGCCATAGACTTTAATAGGAACAAAAGTGTTTTGCATTGCAGGTCTGTAACTTCCCAAAGTCTGTCCATACAGGAGTCTGGTGACATCCTGAGTATAATAACATTTTCATATGATTTGTGACTAACTCACAATATCAGATAATGAAGATTTCAATCATTCACTTTATCAGGTAAATGAGCACTGCAACCACTAGATGGCGCTGCAGATGTGCCAGGTTACATAGGAGAACGTGGGGGGGGCGATCTGTTCTGCTACAGCTGCCTCATTAGATCCGAGACACACGGAGCAGTGAGTTTGCGCTCCTGTGTCTACGATCTCAGTATGACGAACCCGCTGGACGAGGGGGGTTAAATCACACAAGACTATCGGGTTTGACGAACAATTGTGCAAAAGTCGACCCATGTAATGTAGGCTTGGAAATGGCGTCCACACCCTGCACCGATGCCCGCCACTCTACGACCGGCCTTGTCCTTTATTCTGAGCGGAGAACCTGCCATGTGATGATTTCTTTAAAATGATAATTTAAGGTTTAAACAGCCGCCTCTTTTCCACATGACCATTTGTATTTATAGCGCGGTGTTCCCGACCGCAGTTTTATTTTGCCGTTAAAAATAGGAAGTTGTTCTAAAGATAAATTGTCCCGGTACATTTCTAAAGCCGAGGGGACAGAATGGCGCACTGCGTGTAGGAGGAGCCACGATATTTTTATATGGACTGGATCTCACTTTCTATCCAACGACACGCGGATATAACTGTCCCATGACGACGTGCGTCCACTCTATGACTCAGGTTGTACAGATAATGTCGCCGGGCAGAGCCCTGGAACCGGAGCCGATTTGGGTCGCTGCGCCAGTAACTGTGATGTAACATTTCTATGTAAAATACCATGAAAGTTGCCTTCTGATCGGTGGCTGAACCAAATGAACAAACAATAAAAGAATTCTGTTATTGCGGTTGTGGATTTCTAGTATCGGACATATCATCTTGGTTATTGCAGAGGAAAGGTTAACAATTTACACAAGGCCTTCCAAAGTAAGGCCCCGGATAAACAAGGTCCTTGTTCACATTTCCACCGGCCCACCATTAAATCAATGATAAATAAAGTCATCTGCAGTGGGGAGATACCATTTCACTCCCAGGGGAGGGGGCACCAAAATTACCAACCTGAGCTGCCGTTTTTTAATTTTCCTTTTAACCTTCTGTGCGGTTAGCCCAAGTTTTAACGGTTTTACACTCAAATTAAAAAAACACACATACATTAAACAGACACAGTACTCACCTGTCAGCAGTTCAGATGCTGGAAAACTGCTACACAAAAAAAACCCACAACATACTCGCTTGCAGTTCTCATGCTGGCATCTTAGCTCTTGGAGACCTGCAGGCTTCTGCCCTCACTGACCCCCCCCCCCCTCTCCACTCCACCTCCTGTCTCTTCTCTATCGGAGCTGCAGACTCACAGGGGGGTGAGGAGAGGGATCAGCTGCTGACTATTTCCTGCCTGGGAGAGATGTCCCAGACACCACTTTGGCTGCCTAGGCACGACGTAATGCAGTGAGAGGGGAGAACTTCTAACAAGCTCCCCTCCTGCTGTCAGAATAAGATTTCAGTCAGCAGTGTCGGCTGAGCTGCAGCTGATAATGCTGAGTGACCTCCCAGGTGGTAGGTCCGCTTTAGTTAGGGGTGTTTGTTTACCAACAATGCTCACCCCGAGGGAACATCAAGCACATGAGTGGGAGCCCGCGGCAGTCCTCCGTATTCAGGTCCACCTCAATGGTGTCATTGATGAGGCCAGGGTCGGGAGGGCTCTATTTACAGGAAGCGTCCTCGCTTTTCTTTCAGTTCATCTGTGATGATGCCGGCGATGTGAAGGGGGGAAGGAGCTGGAAAAAACATGGCACTGGCAAAAAGCCCACAGGGTTAACTTTCTTGAGTGTTCACCCCAATTGTAGTTCAGGTTAAGTTTGCTGACCCCACAAGCCACTGCTGTTTCTACCCTTTTGGGGCCCTATGCAAGTTTAAGGAGAACAGGAACACGCCTGTACACACCACTCATCCTCTTCCCGTTGACAGCTTGCGCAGTTCATATCTGCACGGGGAGGGCGTCTCCTGGGGACCACTGGGGCCTTATGCGCACGCATTTTCGGCCAATGGTCCCCTACACCTTCAGATTTCCTTTTGTTTTACCAAAACCATGTAATATGAGGGACTTTCTAAACCATCAAGTCTACCTGTGTTCAATCGCAGAGGACCCGGCACTACATAGTTGTTGGTTGATCTAAAGGATATCTGACAGACAGATCTACAAGGCGTATGAGCAGTTTTAGCGGAATTGACAGTCCTGCTACAAACTCACCCTGAGCTACACTGGGGATACTCACACCAATCCACAGTGATGGAGAGCATCTGATTTCTTCATCGATGATGCCGAAAAGGTTTTGAGGTGGCACCATTGACCTCCATGTCCATGTTTTTTCAGAACATCCCCGACACCATTGATGATGCAGGGGATGTGAAGGAGGAGGGAGAGTGGAAAATTAATGCTCGCCCCTGGCCAAACGCTCAGAACCCTATCTGCAATGTCAGGCGTTGCCCCCCCATCCCCACCCTTGAATGGAACCGTCCCAAGTATACATAGAGCTTCGTTGGCACCCATGCATTAACACACGGCGCCCTCTTTGCAAACATTTTGGACACCCCTGATTTACACAGCAGAGAGGCATTCACATGGGCGTCTAGGATCACAGCCTAGAAAGCACATATGTGATGCTCCCTTCGGCTGCCCGACAATCGGCATCACACAGCGTGCAGGTGCTCCTGGGGCATTCACAAATGGACGAAAAGTGACCAGGGGACGCCAAATGTCATATCTTCCTCGCTGTGATGCGTCTCAGACACTTGCCTGGTGAGAACCGTGGTGAGAAGGAAGATTTCCTGTATAAAGATCAGCGGTCACAGTTCTCAAACGATCTGCTCGGCCATTACATAACAAAAAATACATTTTATTTCTAACAAAAATATCAATACTTTTGGGCCGCACTGCTTCCAGAGCCCGCAGACAGCTATACACATTCGTATAAATACACACAGATAAAACATGGTGCGTCACATCCCAACCTCACGTCTACCCGTTATTTAGTGTTGCTCTGCTAATGAGGTTCATCCCCAACAAATGTGCAAAGTAGAGCGGCCTACTGTATGTCCCCGACCATGAGACAGTGTCTTATATAAATTTTTGCCCCCAAAGATGCCCTACGTCTTATTTTGGGGGGATGTCTTATTTTTCCATGAAGAAGAATACAGCACTAGGGTATCAGGGTGGGGGGATCACTTAAAATGACACGGGGGATCAGAGGGGGAATCAAAATAGCACAGGAGACTCAGAGGGGGGGAGGGGGATTACCATTGTAGTAACCCCTTCTGATCCTCCTGTGTCATTCTGATTGCCCCCTCTGATCCCCCCTGTCCAGAGTTACAGTACCGTATCTTTGGGGGGGGGGGCCTTATTTTTGGGGGAATGCCTTATATTTCAGCGTGAGGCAACAATGTAAGGATGCCTTATTTTCGTGGAAACAGTATACCGGCAGAGAAGGAACTACAAGTCCAGCGACAACTCCGCCTGGGGTCTTGTGAGTTGCAGGTAGATCCTCTTGGATAGTTCTGGGCCGACGCGGCGGGAGGTGGACGTGACGCCTTCGCCTCTGCGTACGAGGATATCGCTCAGGAGGTTGTACCGCTCAGGGTTGGACTGACATTGGCTGTAGGCCTGCGAGAGAGGAACGAGAGTTATAGAAGGTTGTGGTAATTCAACAAATTGGGGGGGGACGCACCCTTTCACCTCCCTAGCAATCTGCCTGTCCACCTTGCTGGCGTCATTAATGATGCCAGCTGTGTGGGGTGGAAAGACCCCCTCCCTGTGTCACTGTGACACAACCTGGCAAATGCTGCGGCCGGAGAGAACATTGTACAGCTTTCCAGGGATATGCGGCGTTCATTGGAGCCCAGCTCATCCATGATGAACCCTAGGGAGGTTAATAATAACCTATTTGGGATCTGGTATTGGGGTTATTTTCTATGTGAAGGTTATCATTACCGTCATTTATTTGCAAGCTGCTTCTCTTTTCACAGTCCAGTGACACAATAAATAAAACAATTAATAATTTTTGTAGAAAGAAAAAAAAAAACCTGTTTAAGTACAATGCTTTAAAATGGATTTACCGTATTTTTCGGACCATAGGACGCACCCAAGTTTTTAGAGCAGTAAAATCAGAAAAAAAATGTAATATATATTTTCACATCAATTAATGCAATGAATTAAATTAATGCAATATCAAGTTCGACCAGCAGATGTCACTAGCAGCAGTACACTCAGGACATTACGTCATCCTCCTCACCGATCGGGAGAAGGGGGGCAGACAGCTGCAGAGTCTCCTCTCCTCTGTGCCTGTGTGCGTGGAAGCTGCAGATTGCAGTTCCCATGGACAGGAGAGAGGAATAGATGGCCGTTTATCTATCTCTCTCTTCATTGCTTATAGCAGCAGGGCTCTGAGCTCTGTTGGCATAAGCAATAATACAGTTCAGATGGGAGATCCGGACACCGGCCGGCAACTCTCATCTGACAGCTCCTCCAGCTCCCCGGCTAATCTCCTTGCCGGGAGAGCTGGCGGGAAGCCAAGGCATGGTCGCGCATTCAGACCATAAGACACAGGCACTTTTTCCCCCCGATTTTGGGGGTGAAAAAGTGCGTTTCAGGGTTTGTTTCCAAGTGGAAGCCGGTGGCGTGATTTCCACCGCTAAGAACCGCCGCCGCTAAGAACCGCATCTCATGTGGTTTTTAGCGGCGGCCATTGACCTCTATGGCCGCGGTCAGTGCTGGGCAGCCACTGAATCGGGCGGACCGCTGCCTAAAAACTCGGTCGACCGAGTTTTTAGGCGGCGGTCCGCCCGATTCCGCGGCCGGGGACTAGCCCATTGAATAGAATGGGCGCGGATGTATCCGCGCCGTGCACAACCGCGGTCTTCCGCTTCAAGTGGAAACAAGCCCTTATAGTCCTAAAAATATGGTATACTCAAAATCTAAACCTAAAGATGGTATGATGGTGGTGTAGCATTACACCATCCCCAAAAAATATACTTACCTGCTGTTCCCTGGAATTGTATGTGAGATTCCGTATTTATGCGCCAGGATTCCAGGGATTAACACGGTGTAATATCGTAAGTGGCCACTGGGGGCGTTATGGTTTCCTTAACCTCCCTAGCGCTCTTACAAGGTCCAGGTTTCTGCACCATAGGCGCTAATGGAATATTTTTTTTATGTTGTAGTCCTGTAACTTCCCCAAATCTGTCCGTACAAGGGTCTAGTAGACATTCTGAATATAATAATGTTTGAAACAAACAATTATGTAAAAATGTATCCAGTACAATTCCCTTTGGCACTCTCTCTGCTCTGGTGTGATGAACACACCAGGGGAGGGAGGGTTAACTTCAGAGGGCACTGATCTGGGTATCACACTGTGCGTGGGTGCGATTTACAATTGAATCTACCACCACCGCCGGGGTTGGACATCAGCTTTAGTGAAGAAGCCTGTACAGAAGATCGGAGCTGCCAGGGCTCCGATCTTTGCTGGACGGCTCCATCTCATCCGGAGCAGTACTGACAGGACAGCGCTGGACGAGATGGTGCCATCAGAAGCGCCAGGGGGGTTAAGCTACCCATAGACATTGCGATCACCGTTCGTTTTGCTGGAGACTCATCACAGCGTGGTGACGTCACCGTGAAGGGAATATCTGTGTGTGCCATTCACACAGGGATTTCTGTCAGATACTTTGTACGAGGACCCTGTTCCCCATCAAAAGTATCACGCTCAGCCAGAAAAATACTGCCAGCGTGGATCACAGTGCAACCAACGTGCACTGGTGGATCTGTCAAGGTGGGTGCCTCAGTTTTGTGGCCGATCGACCTATAAGCGTTCAGTGCTATCGGCCA
>CM070042.1:51720189-51731352 GCA_036250615.1 Ptychadena robeensis
ACAGTTGTTGGTAGATCTAATGAAGATTGTATGGATCGATCTTAAGGTGTATGGGGGGCTCAAGCAGTTTAGATTTCCAGCAGGCAGAACAATAAGACATTATTTGTAAATCAAAACTTGTTTTAAATGATACATCCAGCATTAGGAAACACTGTAGTGTGGTAATGCACATTTTGTGTGTTGTATATCATCAAAGGTTATGTGTCTCACAGATGTAATCAAAGCCTTTGAGGATATCTATGGGGAACATAACCTTTTTGATTTTAAGGTTCTGTGCCCTTAGTCTTTTCCTCTCCTCCTGCTGAAAGAAGATCGCAGGGGATCGGTGGGCAGGTGAGTAACTATGCCCTATGACAGGTTTCGTGGGGCCACAAGTGGAGTGAGGAGGGCCGCTGAAGAACGCCCAAAGGGCCGCAGGTTGGGCACCGGGGCTGTGGACAGATCAGCAGTGTGGGGCATTCATGTAGAGTCACTGGGTTGTCACTTTAAAACTTTGCAAGTTTATGGAAATCCTATTTATCTGCCAGAAATCCTATGCGGTCGTCACATTCCTGTTGTAGCTTTCAAGACTTTATGCTCTGCAAAGCAGGAATTCTTGCAAGTCAGTGACAGAATCTTTCTAGGGGTGGGAGATGTTTTGTAGTCCAGGCTGCGGTTATAAACTGGTTATACAACTTACACCTTTCACATAAAGGTCACAGTAGCCATACGCTAGATAAACAAGTTCTAAATGTCACCTAACATATTCCACTTTCCTAAAGTTTCTCACTACTGATACACTATTATATTCCAGGTGGGCACTGAGTGGGACCCCAAAGAGAGGATCTTCCGAAATTTTGGAGGCCTGATGGGTCCTATGGATGAGCCCGTGGCCGTTCAGAAATGGAGCCACGGAACGAATGTGACGGTGACCGTGGTGTGGATCGATCCGACCTACGTAATAGCGGCCTCCTATGACATCACGGTCGACTCTGAGGCAGATTTCACGCAATACAAGCCGCCGCTGTCACGCCCCCTGCGCCCCGGTGTCTGGAAAGTCCGCTTACTGCATTTCTGGGAGCTGCTGGCGGAAGTCAAGTTCCTTGTGATACCACTGACGTATAGAAATAAGGTGCCACTGCAAGGAGGTAAGATCTGACTTCTACGCACCCACGTTATACTTTACTAGGCGTAACGTTACACTGCACAGGCTCCAACCAGATCAGACTCCAATCTCTGCCCTGTTTATGAAATGATCCTGATTGGCAGTGGTTCCCAACCTGGGGGGTGGTGCTGGAGTTCGCCTGTGTCCTGCAGCCTCTGATAATGAGGCTGTAAGTTCAGCTCCATGCTTCCTCTGTTCTCTGTAAAGTCCCCCATACACATTTAGATCACTTGTGCCGGGTCCTCCCTGATAGAATACATAGTGATTGGAAGGTATATATCAATGGCTAATGTAGGCGACGGTCCTTCCCTGATAGATACATTAGTGATTGAAAGGTAATATATCACTGCTATGTAGTGCTGGGTCCATCCCTGATAGATACAAGTGTTGGAAGGTGTTAGAAAAGATCCTCCATATTACATGGTTTTGGTAGTAGAACAAACGTTGATTGTACAGGAAATTGTATGGAAAGATCTGTAAGGTTATGGGGACCTTATAAGAGTCAGATAGATTGAACAATGTTATCTGCTGCCCTTTAGTGATGCCGAGGGCCGGCAGCCACTTTGGCCCCCCATTTAAACTCGTGCCCACCACTGGTTACAATATCGCAGTCCCCATGCATTCAGACAGGGAAAGTCTTTGAACAGAGATTAGGACAAAGTCTATGTAAACACGTGGACTTTGGGCTCAGAGCGAAGCAAAACCAGGTGTTACAGGACTTGTTTCTAAGAGATGAGTAACCAAGGGGAACCATCACAATCACTATCAAGGCGACCATAGAATAGATGAGCATGGGCCAGGGTTTGCCAACCCACTACTTGGAGCCGCATGAAGTCTTCAGCCTCCTTGCTGTGGCTCCCTGATGCCTACACGTGGAAGAGCAACGCCCAACAGCAGCCAAGGATGTAAGAAGAAGGAAGAAGCTGTGGTGCCTGTTATGCTGTATGTTATCTTACAGACGGTTTGTTTTTACCATCTATAGGCAAATATGTATAAACATATAGAAAGCATGCACAAGGGGGCGGTATAAGAACCTGTAAGAGCAAGCAAGATACCCGGGCTTCTCCTCTCTCTCTGGATTGACCAGAGCAATGGCAAAGAGACGGCATTTCGGAGAATAGTGACAGCCGGAAATACTGATCAATGCCTCTGAATTGAAATACACACTGACCAGTTTTCTCCCATAGAACCCATAATAAACACCCAAGTGGCCATACGATATTTGCACTTTAACAACCTCTGGGCGGATTGAGCCTTTCGAACCATTTTAATGGACGAAAAAGCGTTTTACATGCAATCGCGGCAGCGTCACAACTGTACTCCGCATGCTTGACAGCTCGCCGCCCCAGCCCTCTACACATCGCCGGTGTTAAATAGAGCGCGCCCCTCCATTAACATGGAGCGCGTCTATGGCGATTGCCCCCTTCGACTCAACAGAAGAGACGCCAAGACACGGGGACCGGAAGGGCACTCCGTGTGCCTGCGAATCTTTACAGAGCCACCCGCCCACACAGAGAGACGGCGTGTGCCCGGATCCCGTCGCGGGTTGCAGTTTGATTGCTGAGTTCGGGCAAACCGATAGGGAGGTTAATGAATCCAGAAGCCTGGTTAGATGCAATCGCCCATAGGTTTTTGTGGAGTGCTATGCCCACAATCATACCAGCTCAGAGTTAAAGCGGACCTACCCACGAATACTAGGTTTTCATGAATGGAGCACTAGACGTGCCAATAGGGAGGATGAAAAAAACATGACCAATTTTTTAACAAAGATTCCCACCAGCTTCCCCTCACTTCCTGGTCGATGAAGGCGTAACACATGAAACTGGGGGTGCCAATAGGGAGGGTGGCCATGGGGGGCATTCAGTGATTTCTATGGAATTTTCAAAGTCAGATCCACTTGCTTCCTGTGCGTCTGCCTATTCTGCCTAAAATTGAACCAGGACGTAGTTGAGAAGAGCTGTGGGATTATCAGTGCATTCCTCCCTAGATTGGCATTCTAGTTGCCTTCATGAAAATAGATTCCTTGGTGGTAGGGTTCGCTTTAAGTCAAAGTTTATGTTACATATATATTCGTTAGTTTTCTGCCCAATCCTTGCCTGTATTATTTGACATAGGGTTCAATGATTGGTCCCCAGTGACTTTGCAGACAGTACTACACAGCTCATGTACAGGGTAGCATAACTTATATGGCCAGTGGTCCCAAACTTCTTTGCAGGGCCCCCGTGTCTAGTTTAGGAACATTATCGAGCCCACACCCCCCGCCCCCCTGGAATACCTTCACGCCCCCCAGTTTGGAAACCACTGCGTTATGTGATACAAAGCTCATGTAACGGCTCCGCTATGATGCGGCTCACCTCCAGGCTCTGGATGCGGTTGGTGACTCCGGTCTGTTCAACTATCCTGAAACTACCACGTGGCATCATCCAAAACTCCAGAGTGGACCCGGGGTGAACTCTCTGTGTAATCAGATAGCCTTGAAAGTGGTCATCGTAGAAGTAGATCTCAACAGCAGATGGGAAGCCGTCTGAAGTGAAGCTGTGAAGAAGCAGATGGCGGCACAGAAATCATCCGGCTGTGCAGATAAACACCGAATACTGGTATAAAATACTGTGTTAACAGATACGGTCTAGGACAGGGGTGGTCAAACTTTTTGACTTAAAGCAGACCTTCCACCAAAAATTTATCATTTAATGAATGGCATGTGAAGGGCCAATAATGGGGAGGAACGCATTAAAAAAAAAAAAAAAAAAAAAAAAAAAAAAAAAAAAAAAAACTAACTTTAGATCCCTCGCAGCCCTTCCTCTCTGCCTGTCTTGTGCCACACCCCCTGGAACTCACCACAGAGATAGACAAGTAAAATCTCTCATCTTGGCTGTTGATTAAACTGAATGCAACGTATTTTCCCATTAAAAAACATTATAAACGCCCCCAGTGGCCACTCACAATATTTCACCCTGAGTTAACCCCCGGAATCCTGGCAAATAAATATGGAATCTCTCATATGATTCCAGGCAACAGCAGGCAAGTATATTTTTGGGGAGTTATGTGCTACGCCATTATCATACCTTCTCAGAGGCAAGTCAAACTTTTACATATGTATTTTTTAGATTTTGAATATACATCTGTACGATTCGCTTTAATTTCGACCGAGGGGTCAGACCAATTAGCTTGTAATGGCTTGCGCCTCGGACATCATTGATGATGCTGGGGACTTGCGGCAGAGACATTCTAATCTTTTTTCTTCTATCGCTTTCAACAAAGGAGGCAAAAAAAAAACGGCCATTTTTAAGTCAAAATATGGAGACCTCGGACTGAGAGCAGTGACAGCCAGGAAAGTACCTCACCACTGCTCTGCATTGAAATACACATTTTCTCTATTGAAAACCATTGTATGGCTGCCCCAGTGGCCACTCATGGTATTGCATCTGAATGAAACCCAGAAGCCTGGCAGATAAAGATGGAATCTCTCATATGATTGCAGGGATCAGCAGGCAATATATATTTTTTTATAAATATGCTTGCCTGTATACCTATGTAGACCTTGATGACTAAACGCTCCCCTCCATTTGCTCACTGCAATTACCTTAATTAACCTCCCTTGTGGTTGAGACAAACCCTGTTCGTTCGGTTTTGCCCCAACCGCAGGGGAACTGGGCATCAGGTGTAGCCGATAAACCCACGGAAAGCTGCAGTGATTGTCTTAATCGCTGCAGCATTTCCGGGGTTTCGGCACCGCCCCCCATCGCATGACGGGACATGGCACCATAGACCTCCATGTAAATAGAGTAGCATTAATGACACCGGCTGTATGGAGAGGTAGGAAATGGCAGCCAGTGTACTTTGCATTTTATGTATGCTCATTGCAGGGAACAAGCAGAGGGGAGCCAGAGCTTCTTTTCAACAAGGTGACAATTGGCCAGATCTGGCCCCTAGGCCCTAGTTCGCCCATCACTGCAGCTTGTATGGGTCACATACACAGAATAAGCACTACTGACGTGAATAACCTTCCCAAAGTAAAAGCCTCCGCCACGTTACCGAGCCTCCAGTTTATCGCGAGGACACTCACCTGCAGGATTTCAGTTTTTTCAGCTGCTCGGGACTCTGCAGCTCTCTCAGGGCTAGACGTGTAAACGACAAATACGCGGTCATCGTGACGTCTGTGAGCGCTCCCTGTCCCTCCATACCGTGGTATATATTCTCCCAGTAACCTTTAAGACCCGGAGTCCCGGGGGCTGGCTCCCCGAACAAGTGAGCATCCAAAATATCCAGGACCTCCTGATTCACCGACGACTCAAACTTCCGGGCAAAAAACGTTGGTCTGGAGAGCTGCTGGAAGAGAAAGAAGAATGAATGGACGAATTATAGCAAATAAAGAATTATTCCTGGTTGCTGTATATTCAAAAAAGAGGAACTGTTCTGTCTCCATACAGGTTTGTTCTGCTAGTATATTTTCTCCCAGTTCCCCTTGTTGGACTCAATATGGGAATCAATATGGGCTTAATATGTATCCATGCTGTTCATCATTGCTGATGTCATGTGACAGGAAGTAGGAAGCAGTATTAGCTGCATTTCTATTGACAACTGAGTATACTGTATCCATCATATCTGTAAACAGGCCAATCCAAGCACCGTTTTACCTTCTCCCAGTTTCTTCAATAAACAAGTTATCGAAACGTACACGTGTGGTGACTGAGGGACGAGTTAACTGCCTGTCAAGTTACTTGGGACAGTGATGAGGACAGAACAGGAACAACCATGAAGGTTATGGTGAGAAGGGATGAAAGGGATCACAAAGCCCTCAACTCGAGCACAATCGCGCCTTCTTAAAACGGAAGGTATTTACACGGCTCAATCCATTACAAATGTTCCCAATCCCAAAAGTTTAGGTAGAAACCCTTGTTTTAGGACAGTGGGCGGAGCCATGCTAATTCCTTTTCGCCCCATCAGCCAAATGCACATCCAGAGCCACTGGATGTGGTATATGGTACAGAGCCATGTTTCAAGCCAGATGGTTCAGGCTTGTTGGCCATCATCAGTGCAGTCCATCCATGCACTGCACTGATGATGGCCAACAAGCCTGAACCATCTGGCTCTTTACCATATACAGCGGTTCTGGATGGGGCGAAAAGGAATAATGTGCATGGCTCCGCCCACTGTCCTACAACGAGGGGTTCTACCTAAACTTTTGGTATTTGTGATGGATTGGACCGTGTATACACCTTCTGTTTTAAGAAAGCTTGATTGTGCTATATTCAAAGAAAAAACATTAAAACCTTCCACCAGTATGTTGATCCCGCCAGTTACTCCCAGTTCTGGGTTTGCAATGGTAATGGTATGGTGACACAGCCTCCATGATACCATTAACCTCCTTGGCAGGGTTTGTTAACAAAACCAACATTGCCTGTGCAGGGATCGGGCCCACTCGCCTATTCCGGCAAGGCCCACAAATCGCTTCTGGCGCCTCGTTGTTGGCGGCATCAGTGGCGGGGCATAGACCTCCCTGTTAGGGCTTGTTTCCATTGATACGATCCCGCGCGCAAGCGCAAACAACCGCATCCATTGGAAACTTCAATATAGTTTCCACTGGTGCGGTTGTGCGCGTTCGGGTGCGGTTTGGGGCGCGTTTCTCAGCGCTAGCTGCAGCGTTTTGAAACGCATCCGCGTCCCAGCCGCATACGAATCTGCATTAAAAAAAAAAAAAAATCGCGTCGCAAAAACGCGCGTCAACTATACCATGCGTTCAGCCGCCGCGCGGTTGCAGACGCGCGGGATCGCATCAGTGGAAACAAGCCCTCAATGGAGAGGGGGGCGCTTTCTGTTTCAAAATAACAAACATTTGTTGTTGCTGGTCATTTTCATGAAGAAAAGTGTTGTCTCATTTCATAAGGGAGGGGGCAAATAATAATTTTTTTTTTTTTTCTAGTCCCAATCATCCTGGGGGCAAGAGCTCTGCATCCCACGTGACTGAAACGTGTTTGTTTCCCTCCAACCAAGCCAAAAAGCCACTGCCAAGAAGGATATATCCGCTGCATTAGCACTAGCAGTACCCATTCTCTGAACACATTGACCATGGAGAGACACATTTTACCTGGCACTAACTACTTACCCATGAGCAGCTATTTACATATGGGAGGAGATGAGTGTGTCACATGCAATGTAGAATGTTAATGTAAATACACAACTCATGCTATCTAATTGTAAAATGTGTCTCTCCATAAGTTCGTCAATTAGATAGCATGAGTTGTACAACATTCTACATTGCATGTGACACAGACTCATATCTCCACCCATATGTAAATAGCTGCTCATGGGTAAGTTATTAGTTCCAGATTGTAAAATGTGTCTCTTCATAAGTGGGTCAGTGTGTTCAGAGATTCATGCTAAAGTTTCAGCCCTGACACTCTGCTGGAACTAAGACCTTCCTCCTCGCACTGGCCTTTTGGCTGGAGGAATATAGAGTGAATGCTGCATGGTCCAGTCCTGCCTACTCTGCTGGAACATTCTGTATATTCACTTGATATCTCAATGGCTGTGTCTGTTTCTTTTTATTTAAATCAGTGGCGGGCAACTGAGTTGATATGGAGGGCCACAAGTGCGGCCCTTGGCATCACTAAAGGGCCGCACATAACATCGATCCTCCCCCTGTCGACATATCTCAGCAGGTGGTGGACCAGATCCTGACAGGCAGTAAAAACCTAACAGCACCCCCCCCCCCCCCCCCCCCCCCCCCTCCTGCGTGCAGCGCTCATATGTATACCTGGTTTCCCTGATCAACATTGCCAATTTTACCGATGTAGGACCGCAAAAGTTGATTAGGAAAGCTGGGTCAGCGTGTGACTTCACAGGTGAGTTGCTTTGCCCTATGTATTAACAGTTCGGTTTTTGGGGCCGCATATGGAGGACCAAGGGGAGCCGTCGAACAACGCCCAAAGGGCCGCACGCAGCCCCCGGCCCGCAGGTTGGGCACCTAGGATCTAAATGTTCACTACAAAACTACGAGGTGCGTGTTGTATTTATCACACAGATGTAGAATATGACGGGTAACACACACTACCTGCAGACGCACAACGTCCTGTGGTTTAAAGTCATTCGGGGAACAGCCGCACCAGTCTACGATGTGTTTGTACTGACAGCGGCAACCCAGCTTCCTGTTCCAATTAGTCACTCGCAAGTTGTTGTCAACAAGAGTGTCGCAGTCGTGACTGTTCTCCAGGACGGTGTGGAAGAAGGACTGAAGCAGAGACAACAATATCAGGAGCCACTTAAACGTAAATACATCATATAAAATCGAAACAAATAATCACACGCCCGCGAATACCGACCTCGGCAGGCAGCAGCGTGTACTTGTAAAACCTCCGCAGCTCCGACACAAGGAGGTCCTGTGTGAAGGTCACATAGTTCACAAACTTCCGCGTCAGCGCGAACCAGTCGGAGCCTCCATCTACCACGATGCCTTCTGGGATTTGCCGCTCACCCAGGCGCCACATGTGAGAGTCGCATTCGTGGAAAAGACGATCCAGACCCTGCTTCTTAATGAACCTGGAAACGAATGATCATTATTGAATCAGCAATCTTCTTTATAAACAGAAGACTGAAGCTGGCCATACACCTTTAGACCTCTCTGTCAGATATCCTTCAGATCTACCAACAGCTATGTAGTGCCGGGTCCTCTGCGATTGATCACAGGTAGACTTGATGGTTTAGAAAGTCCCTCACATTACATGGTTTTGGTAAAACAAGAGGAGAAATCTGACAGAAATCTAAAGGTGTATGGGGACCATAAGGGTCCCCACACACGTAAGAAGCAGTGGTCGCACCAAAGCTCGGTCGGCCAGAGAAAGGACATGTCCGTAAATCTCGGCATACCCCTTTGAAATGAACGGCAGGCACACTCTCCACAGCTCATTTGTCAGACCCCACTAGATATGTGTGGGGATCTTTAGGGCCCCCATACACCTTTAGATTTCTCTGTCAGATTTCCTTTAGATCTCCTTTTGTTTTACCAAAACCATGTAATATGAGGGACTTTCTAAACCATCAAGTCTACCTGTGTTCAATCGCAGAGGACCCGGCACTATATAGTTGTTGGCAGATCTAAAGGATATCTGACAGATCTAAAGGTGTGTGGCTAGCTGAAGACTAAAGCTAGGAACACACAGCTCGATTTAAGCATACGATGTAAGATTAGATGAAGAACGTCGATTTTGGTATTTTATCGATTGTACCGTGTGCACTATAGTGTCATACAATCGTAGTACAATATCGATGTAGAGAACATCGATTATTGACTAAAATCATTGATGCCATTGATGCCCTACAAACAGTAAACTATCACTTCATCGAATACAATTGTACGATGAAAATGTAGTACGATCATGGTACAATTCGACGATAATTTTCCAACTAGTCCGATCACTTTTTTGTACACTTAGCTGTTTCTAGCTTTAAGATAGCCACACATGGTTAAATTTTAGCGTTCAATCGACATTAGATTAGATTTTGTAGTTTGATCTAAAAAATTGAAAATCTATCTTAATTGAATCGATGTACACCACATGGGTAGTGCGATTATTGTTCAATTTCGACTGAAACATTTATCGAAGAAATCAAAAATCGTCGATTGAATTCCTCTCACGATTTTAGTTTCAAATCAGAAGTGATGTGTTTAAAAAAAAGCTGCAAGGAATGTAGTTTGCTGATTGTACAATGAACCAAAATTTTCCAACATGTTCGATCACGATTCAATTGACGATTTGACAAATCGATCAATAA
Source organism: Ptychadena robeensis (assembly GCA_036250615.1). NCBI lineage: Eukaryota > Metazoa > Chordata > Amphibia > Anura > Ptychadenidae > Ptychadena > Ptychadena robeensis. The sequence goes on from CM070042.1 coordinate 51,730,106, forward strand.
TTGTCGATTGTACTATGTGGGCAGAAAAACGATTCTCTTTCAATCGATCAAATTTTTCATCGAAAAACGTCAATTGAACGCTAGAATTGAACCATGTGTGGCTAGCTTAGAGCTTTCTGTCAGATATCCTTTAGATCTACCAACAAAATGTAGTGACGGGTCCTCTACGACTGAACACAGGTAGACTTGATAGATTAGAAAGTCCCTCATATTACATGGTTTTGGTAAAACAAGAGGAGATCAAGCGGAGCCCAATTTTGCCGCCTCTCCACAGCTTATCTGTCGGTCCCTCATCTCAACTTTAGGGTTCCTATACACCTTTAGATTTGTCTGTCAGATTTCCTTTAGATCTCCTTTTGTTTTACCAAAACCATGTAATATGAGGGACTTTCTAAACCATCAAGTCTACCTGTGTCCAATCGCAGAGGACCCAGCACTACATAGTGGTTGGTAGATCTAAAGGATATCCGACAGAGATCTAAAGGTGTGTGGCTAGCTGAAGACTTAAGGCTGAATCTACCTCAACAGACTCCTCTTTTGTATTGAAAATGTTTGTTTCTAGTTCAGTGAAATGAGACCCCCTCATTTCCTGGTTACAGGATATTCAGCCGATGCAGCAGATTCCTCACTGTCCTAGTACTCAGCCGTCTACCCTACATTTTTCATCGTTCGTGCAGTGCAGACTCCCCTGACTTTCCCTTATGGAAATGGAATATGCCAGTCTATATTGGTTTGTCATTACCCACGTCGGCAGGCGCGGCGCAGTCACAACACCCGCGGCATCACACAAACACCCGGCAGTCATGTAATGTTCCCATTGATAAACAATGGGCGCATTATGCGAAATGAACAACACACTCCTGATGTTTGTTCATTAAAATTAATAGGACGCAAATAAGAGGCAATAGGGAATAACTTATAGGCAAATACCACACCCTTAACTCACCTAAACAGCACCCAAATAACAAGCAAACTGCGGGTGGGCACCATGGACACGTAACATCGACACATCAGATACACCTGTTTGCATATGCGTGTATAGAAGCTCTGTATCAAGTGACTTGGGCTCCATTTCCACGGCGCCCGATACCATGCGTTTTTGGCATGTTTTAACGCACCACAAACGCATCCGATGCTTTTGAGGAGTTAAAAAAATGCCCACAAAACACATATGGGAGGCCAGAGAAATAGAGCCTCTGCTCCACTAATTTTTTTTACCCACAGTCTATGCAGATCGTGGGGAGGGG
>CM070042.1:51737337-51747352 GCA_036250615.1 Ptychadena robeensis
GAAAGGTTGACATTTGGACTGCAGGTAGTCTCAGGGGTAAGTTACTAAGCCAGAAAATCTTGGGGTTGCACTACTGGGGTATGAGATCTGGGGGTTCTAAGGTGTTGTACTGTGAGAGTTACATGTGACCCAAAGCCAGCTGGTGACCTGTGGATGGAGACAGCTAATTGGAGAATCAATCAGGACCATGGAGGTCAACTCTAGCAGAATCTACCATTAGGAGGCTGACACAGAGGACAGTGAGGAAGACCACCCTACATATGGGGTGAGTACCAACCCCCATCTCCTGGTACTCATCTGAGGAGCTCACTAATAAAGTTATGTGCACTCGATAATAATAGTATATTATACTGTCATTGTAGTGTTCGGTCACCCCACCGCCAGGGTTTCATCTTCATTCAAAGATATCCGCTTTATAATAAAAAACCACAAAATATAAAAGGTTTGTCAGCCAGTTACCTGTGGTTTGGCAATACCGAGGCAATCTCTTGGGGATGATCTGCCCGAGCTGGTGCAGGCAGACCACGTCGGCAATCTCCTGCTGACACTTGTGGCTGGTGGCTCTGGTGAGAGCAGACAGGGCGTCCTTCCCTCGAACGTCGCACTTGGGGACGAAGGCGCGCTCCGTGGGGTGAGGTCCGTCCACGCTTCCGGTGTCACCGTCCCGGGTCAGGTTTCGCCACGTTTCCTGGGGGACATGGAGACGCGTGCTCAGCTTGTACCTCGGGCTAGTCTCTCTCGCCACTCTGGCTACCTCGCTGCCTGACCTCCCTGCCTTTCCTCTGGATCGCCAAGACCTGCGCCCTGCCGAATTACCAGGGTCCTTGGAGTGCTCGGCCTTATCGGGGTTTCTATTATTCCTCTGCTGAGCATTCTGCAATACAAAAATAAGAGAGAGAAAAATAAAAGCGACGTCTCCCCGCAAACCTACAGAAAGTGAAGAAGGGTTAGAGCTCCCGTCACATTATGTGTCTGTGGGGACTTTACTGCACTTCCTGTCCCTAAGACACAACAGGGAGTATGGGGAAATCTCCTCCTAGACAGTCTCTTTTGGAACAGACCCCCCTCTCTCTTTTTAACCATCTCATACTATTCCTGTTTTTGTTCTAGCCTTCTAAAAGTCTTAATAGGTCTGAGGAACTCTCACCCCTAGTGATGCAATACGTTTTAAAGAAGAAATGTGAACAAATTACATAAACAGTTTATTACTTTATATTACCCAACTCCAAACTTTTTTTTATAGATTAGGAAAGGGGTAAGGCAGCTGATTTGCCACCACTTCCTGTTCTGTAAACTTACCAGGAAGTTAAGGGTATCTCTAGAAGATTGCCAAGGGACCAGGTGTCCCCCATTAGAAGTTTCCCCCGTATATAATATGTTGGCATTAGCCTCACCGGTCCAAGTGATGTCATGAGAGCCCTATGTGTGTCTGTGACGTGCCCCCCCCCCCCCCACCCGTCCTTTGAACCCTAAGGTTCCATTGGCACCCTATGCGGTACTAACATAGGAGGATGCATGGAAATCTTTCACCCACATGGGAATGTAGATCATCAGCATTGATCATCAGTAACGTCCAACCTTTGATTATTTTCCAATAGAGGACTCGCTCATCATTGGACTTGTAGCCCAATTAATTGATCTATTTGGACCGAGCATTATACACAACCCATTCATTAAACAAAAGGCACACAGATACAATGCTGGGTTGCTCATCGCTTGCTGCGCCAGTAATCCCATCTCTCATACAGGAAGTGAGGAGAAATTTCCCTAATGGGGACACACAACCTAATGAATTGAGCACCATAGACAGTAATGGTGACACTGCCATACCCTCACCGATGGGCTGGAGAGGAACTAAAAGTCCCAGACTGCCCCCTGTCTAATCCTAACACGCTGGGACTTACAGTCCCCCCACCCGGCCACGGCTCTTACCAAGTCAGCCTCTTCCTCCTCCAGGGCGCTGAAGCTCCACACCACCAGGCCCTGGACCAGCAGCAGTGCCAGCGCGGCGGCTGCCAGGTACTTGTAGCGGCGACCGAGCCTTATGACCCGAGCGCTGGGCGCCATCCTCTCAGCTCCTCACTGTCTGCCGTGTCGCCGGGATTCTCCCGCGCTGCGCGCCCACATTCCCGTGCCCGGGCTCCTTAGAGCGCCACTTGCCCAAAACAAATATGGCCGTCGCCGCCCGCTGGAAAAGGGGACGCGTCCGCACCACGCGCAGGCACTTCCGGTCAGCGTGGGAGACTGGGAAGGCGTTCATGGTTGCCTGGCAACCATTAAATGCCCCCCCCCCTACACCCATATTTCCTGGATGTTAGGGGACATGTTGTGATCAGTATAATAGGGATTAAAACATTAGGACATATGAAATATAAGGTGGAAATAGAATATGGTCACATATATCATAGATCACTACACATGGACATATTAGAAGTGTTGTTGGCAGCATGACAAAAAATGAAGGAATCAGAATTATTATTATTATTAATATTTATTTATATAGCGCCAGCATATTACGCAGCGCTGTACAATACATTAGAGTGGAGATACAACACAGTATAACACACAGGTACAGGTAATGACACAGGAGGAGTAGAGGACCCTGCCCGGACGGGCTTACAATCTAATAGGTTGGGGAACAAGGTATACAATAGGTGGGGAGATGGGACTGGCATGGTGGTGATGTCAGGAATGAGAAGATGGGTAGGAGAGGCTGAAGAGGTGGGTTTTTAGAGCTTTTTTGAAGGTGGCAAAGGTAGGAGCAAGTCTGATGGGGCGAGGGAGGGAGTTCCAGAGAGTAGGAGCGGCCCAAGAGAAGTCTTGGAGCCGTGCATGTGATGAGGTTATGAGTGGGGATGTCATTAGTAGGTCACTGGAGGAGCGGAGGGGGCGGTTGGGGTGTATTTGTGTACCAGGTTGGAGATGTAAGTGGGTCAGGAGGTGTGGAGTGATTTAAAAGCAAGACACAGAACTTTGAATTTGATTCTCTGGACAATTGGAAGCCAGTGTAGAGATTTGCAGAGAGGAGCAGCAGATGTGGAGCGGTTAGAGGAGTAGATGAGTCTAGCAGCAGCATTCATGATTGACTGAAGAGGCGAAAGTCTAGTGAGAGGGAGACCAGAGAGGATGATGTTACAGTAATCCAGACGAGAGATGATGAGAGTGTGTACCAGGACTTTGGTGGTCTCTGGGGAGAGGAAGGGGCGGATTTTGGAGATGTTGCGGAGATGGAAGTGGCAGGATCTAGCGATGTTCTGAATGTGGGGAGTAAAGGAGAGCACAGAGTCGAAGATGACATCAGAATGAGCGGGCGCTTAAATCCAAAGTGTTTCAGGGGTTCAGTGGGCCCCCTCTTCTCCGGGGCTTAGTTCTGTTGTGTGTACGTAATGAATATTGGAAATTGGCTACAATATGATTGTTCTAAGGCTGGCATCTGACGCTGTCTTCCTAATTACAATAGAGGCATGAGTAGGGGGGCCCTAATCGAGCGGGCACGCTGACCTGACTGGGCCCCCCATGGCCTACTCATAGTGCCGGCGCTGGTCTGTACATCTTATAGATTAAATACATCCCAGAAGAGTAGAGTGATTATTATGTATTATTATTATTATTATTATCATCATTTGTTTATATAGCGCCAACATATGACGCAGCCCAGTACAATAATTTAGAATTGAGATGCCACTCAAGATTACACACAGGTTATGACACAGAAGGAGTAGAGGACCCTGCCCGATCAGGCTTACACTCTAATAGGTGGGGGAACAGAGTATACGATAGATGGGGGGAATGGGACTGGCATGATGAATTCCAGAGAGTAGGAGCGGCCCTTGAGAAGTCTTGAAGGCGCGCATGTGATGTTATATGCGGGGATGTAATTTGTAGTCATTAGTATGTTTTAATAACCACCCATTATTCCCATTATTTCAGGAAACCACTTCCTAAGGTAGTACAAAAAATACAAAATGATTCATGATGGTACCATGTCATCAGTTTGTATTTCTCACCAGCTCTCCTACACCTCTATACGTTCCCGGTGTCATTACTAATGGATCTGAGGACCTGGGATGCCTATAATATAATACAGGCATATGGCGAGGGCACCCCCCATCTCCCCTACTTCATCACTGATATCAGGGGGGTAGGTCCGGCGACAATCCCAGAGAACACTGACTAGTCAGGGTGGCGCAGGTTTGGGTACTCCAAGTTCAGGGTTATCAATATTGGAAATGGAAATCTATCGTGAGCAAAACTTGGGGATACCACCAGTAATGTTGAGCTTGAATATTCGAATATATTCAACGATAGCGGCTATTCAAGAATTCACAAATTTCGCAATTTCCAATATTCTAGATATTATGCATTGGGAAGCTTATGGCCATGCATTGCGATTTTATATTCACACTACGAAAAAAAATACCACATGTGACAATTCATTTTGAAGGTAATCGTGAATACGAATATAATTGCAAATACATTTTCACAATGCATGGCCATACACTCGGATTTTGAATATTCGCTAATGTTGAATCGAATATTAGCAGAATTATTCGCAAAATGTCGCTCATCATGAACCACCAATGGGGTTAAATATTTTAGTATACCCCTTAGTGGGGTATATTGCGTCTTATAATTCAGTGCATCTTAAGCCCCCCATACACCATATACAATTACCATGCAATTTCTGTACAATCAACTTTTCTTCTACCAAAACCATGTAATATGAGGACCTTTCTACACATTTCTACACCTTCCAATCACTATGTATTCTATCAGGGAGGTCACTATATTACATAGTTGTTGGTAGGTCTCATGGAAATTGTATGGAGTAATCTAAAGGTGTATGGGGGGCTTTATAATACCAACAGTGGTTCCATCCCACCTCCATTGTGTCTGTACCTATCTCTCACTCATTGATTCCAGGATAGGTAGAAAGGGGAAATCACCACAGCTAGTACAATTAAATGTACAGCCTAGGATAATATATAAGGAGATGAACTTATTAATATACCTTTCCATCAGGAATGATGGGGCATGTAATTATCTGATTATTACCAAGGCACACATCCGTGTATCCTCAGCATCCCTTTAGACGTGGGGGGGGGGGGGGGGGGGGGGGGGGGGGGCGCGAATGCTTGCAGTGTGTCAGGGGCTGAGCAAAGTTACATTTCAAAACTTCAGCCTAATAGTATGTATAGACCTCTGTCCCTGCTGTATCTGTACCATTGCCAACATATTACTCACAGCACAGCATATACGCTTCTATGGGGTGACACCATGGGTTTCCAGCACCGGGTGATCCCGCTGATGTTTTGAACTACAGCATTCTTTTAACAATACCTTCAAATTGTATTGCTATCCTTTTTTTTATTGCTGCCCTTTTTACATCTCCAGCAATTGTGGTGATGATAGCTCATGCAGGGGATTTGCATTTAACTCACAAATCAACTAGTGGAAATGTTGTTACCATCTCTATATATGATTAACCATAATCGAGGTTCCACATTCTTAAGGGTAATATAAATGCCTCACTGTTGGCAATCCATAATATATTGACGTATACAGCTCTACCTGTCATAAATGATACAACTCTGAAAACTTAGAAACTCTGCAAATTGTTAGAGGACTAAGAAAACATATTGTGTGGGATTAGGATATCAGGCATTTGATGTTTCACATTGCCATCTTGTGGTAGTCATTGTAAACTGCTCCGCTGTCTCCATGTTTTATAGTACAATACACTTAGGGTAAGGGCCCCATACACCTTTAGATTTCTCTGTCAGATTTCCTTTAGATCTCCTTTTGTTAGCAACCCCAAGCCACCTCGCCCTTAAGTGCCAATCCCCGGTTGGTGGCTGGGTCCGCCACTGATCCACCTGTGCATTAGGGCGCATATTGCTGGTCCGGTGTGCTCGCCTTTCAGTCAAGTCAGCCCAAGACAGCGTGACACTGTCGTATCTCGGGATGTGGAATGACCGCCTGGGTAGCGCAGGGATGCAGAGGATGTGAGCTAGACTCATCAACAAAGAGGACTCATCCGATGAGGATGGAGTAGGAGTAGTTAGAAGATGTGTCAGCAGCCTGCCTGCAAGTCTTGGCGGTGTTCCCAACTCTGTTTCCGCGCCGACGCATCCCAGCTGGGCACTTCAGCATGTTTACCCAATGCGCAGTGTACGTGATGTACCTGCCCTGACCTGCTTTGCAGAGCCCTTGATCAGTGGCATATGACCTTGCCCCAAACTGTACCCATAGGATCCATTACTTTCTTTTTCCACAGGAATAAAGATTGTGGGGATTGCCTGTGTTGAAAAAAAATTTCGGCCGGGTACCTTCCCCTGCGGTGTCCCAATAGCCACAAACTTTTTTGAAGGCCTCATACCCACCCAGCTGGTATGGTTCAAAGAGCTGACGGGCGAATAGCTCCGTCAAAGCCAGCTGTCAGACGCCGTGCAAGGGGGTGACTCTGTGCCATTAGTTTTTTTACAATACGCTCGAACCATCATCCTTCCTTACACCGTGACCGTGGCCAGGATGATCTGTTACGGCTTCCAAGCGAGAGGCTGAAGTGGCTGGTTTTTGATAGTTGTCATGATTTACAGCAGTGGTTGCCGGTGGCTGAAATTCTGAGGACTGAGGAGAGGGTGTCTTTGAGTTGTGTGTCCTGCTTGTAGCCATCCATGTGTTGAGCCCAAAGGCGTGTGTGATGTGAGATCATGTGCCTTCTCAAGCAGTTGTACCGAGGTTGGCTTTTGACTGTGGTCCCCTAAGGATTCCCGCCTACCCGTACGTTATTTCGCCAACTTGTTTCAACAGTATTCCTCATTGCTGCTATCAGCGGCAGCCACCACAAAAAAAATGCCACCCTGGTGACTTTGCACTGATGGCATCCTGGGGGGTGGGTGTATAGGCACATCCTAGATGGGTTGTTATTTGCGTTTGGCGGGTCTGAGGTTTGCGACCCCATTGTGAGGTCGGAAGGTGCGGTGGGCCGGGAAATTCTGTCCTTCTTTGGTGGGGGGGGGCCAGCGGGCTATCGGTGCGCTTTTATTCCTCTGCCCCCCTGCTTACAACCGTCTCCGTCCTCCTCCTCTCTTACTCCAAAATCCAAATACGTGAACTGTCCCCTGTGGGGTCGGTGGGGGGTCCTCTCTTCGTGTTGGTCACCACATTGTGGACGCACTGACAAACAGCATCATCATCATCAACCCCAGGCTTTTCACCTTTATCTGACACCGCCTCATCAAAAGGAACCGCAGCGGTACCCACATCACCGTCATCACAACGCCAACCCTCCATGGTGTGTAATGCACATGTCATAGGCCATTTCCTGTCATCTACATGCTCTGGCATAATGGGTTGAAGCATCAACTCATCTCCTCTTCAAAAGGATGTGTTAACACCGCCTCTGCATGGTCAAAAATGTAGTCGGCTAGTGGTGCTATTAATTAGGTGGCGGGCAAGTGGAGTGGCAAACTGAGAGGATGGTGGTAGTCCAGGGTCAGAGTGGTGGATGTGGAAGATTGGTGTCCTCCTGTGTAAACCATTCCCAAACTAAGTCCTCAGCCTTTCTTACGTTGATGGTATTGGCCTCCGAACACTGGGCCAATTATTCTAGGGCCCAAAGTAATTTCACCACCCCACACCACGACCACCACGGATCCCTGAACTGCGGGAGTATCTTGCCTCTGCCTCTGCTGTCCTTTTTTAATGTTTTTTGGTGTACACGGCCTGTTGCATGCAGATAACTCTGGGTGGGCACTGGACAGTTGGCACAAGGCGTAATGCACGGACCATCCCTGCACTTTTTTATTAATACCCCTACATAGGGTGAAGAAAAAATTGCTGGGTATTACACTTTGTCACCCTTCCACACCATATACATGATGCTGGCAAAATCACCTTTGGCACCTAGAGTCTGTTCGATGCACGGAAAAGCCCTGCACTTTTTTATTACTACCCTAGGGGGAGGAAAAAACTACATAGGGTGGGGGGAAAACAAAAATTGGTGGGCGGGCGCACTCCGTGGTGGGGTGCGGGGTGGGTGGGGACTAGAGGAAGAAAGAAGTCTCGGCTCTTCACTTCCACCAGAATAACATGTGGCTGGGGCACACACAGTCGGCACAAGGCTGGGTAATGCACAAAAAGCCTGTCACTTTTTTTAATTAATAGAAATAACCCACACAATAGGGTGAAAAAAAACTTGCTTGGGTATTACCCTATCCACCAGATAAACATGTGGAGGCTGGGCACACACATTGAGTACACCAGGCGTAATGCAGCACGGAAAGCCCTGCAACTTTTTTTTATTAATACCCCCCCTACAATAGGGTGAAAAAAAAAATTGCTGGGTATTACCCTTCCACCAGATAACTGTGGCTGGGCACACACAGATTTTGGCACAAGGGCTGTATCAACGGAAAAGGCCCTGCCCTTTTTTATTAATACCCTACAATAGGGTGAAAAAAAAATTGCTGGTAATTACCAACTTACACCCCAATAAAACTGTGGCTTGGGCACACAAACAGTTGGCGCCAAAAAAGCTGTAATTCACGGACAGCCACCTTCCCTTTTTTATTAATAAAGACCAAACTAACAATAAAAGGAAGTGGTGAAAAAAAAATTGCTGGGTATTCCCTTCCACCAGATAACTGTGGCTGGGCACACACGCCGTTTGGACACAAGGCCTGGTAATGCAAACGGAAAGCCCTGCACAATTTTTTTATTCAACACCTACATAGGGTGAAAAACACTTTGCTGGGTATTACCTTCCACCAGATAACTGTGGCTGGGCACAACAACTGTTAATAAGGCAAAGACAAGGAGGTCTGTGATGCACTGAAAAGAAGAAGCCCTAGCACTTTTTATATAATACCACTTAATAATTTGATATGGTGAAAAAAAAAGTGCTGGGTATTAGCGACCTTCCAACCACCATCGTAACTGTGAGGCTGGGGCCCAGAACACAGCAGTTGGCACAGTTGTATGCACGGCAACGCCCGCACTTTCCCCTATTAATATACCTTTTATGGATAGGGTGAAAAAAAATTGCTGGGTATTACCCTTCTACCATATAACTGTGGCTGGCACCACAGTTGGCACAAGGCTGTAATGGACGCCCTGGCAATTTATTAATACCCTACAATAGGTGTTAACAATCCCCTGGTTTCAAAGGGCCCAACCAACAATTAGGGTGGGCACTGGGCAAGTGTGGGCCGCACACACAGTTTGCACAAGGCTGTAAGTGGTACAACTTAAAGCACTGCAATAGCCCTTAAAATAGTGGTGAAAATCCCCTGGGTTATCAAGTGCCGAACCAGACATTATGGGTGGGGGCACTGGGCAGTGGGGTGGCGCACACACAGTTGTGCAGCAAGGCTGTAAGTGGGTGAAAACCTAAAGCACTGCTGCAAATAGCCCTTAACATAGTAAGTGAAAATTCCCTGGGGTTCAAGTGCCTCCCAAGACAATAAGGTGTGGGCACTGGGCAGTTTGGGCGCACACTACAGTTGGCACAGGCTGGTAAAGTGTGAGAAGCACTGCAATAGCCCTTAAATAGGGTGAAAATATCCCCTGGGGTAACAAAGTGCCAAATGGATCGCCTGGCAGTAGGCACTGTGTGATTTGCGGCTTGAAAACTCACTGCCGCAGGCCCACAGCAGGCAAGAGGGTAGTCGAAAAATAGCCCTAATAAGGCTTTTGGGGTCTTTTCCAGACCTCTGTCCTGACTCAGATTAGAATCTGAGTAGAGAGTCGACTGCAGATGACACTGACTATCTAATAGTCCTATACAGAACAGCAGCAGCAGCACTACTAAGCTAACGCTCTTCTTTCAACTCAAGATGTGAAATGGAGTCTCTCCTCTCCTGTGATGTAGGGTGGTCCCGTGTAGTAGGTGGGTGCTGATTGCTGTATTGTGCCTGCTGACTGCTCCAGGGGTCAGTTTATCCAATTCAAAATTTTGGGGGGCGGGGGTCTAACTTCCATATGTTCGCCGAACACCGGCGAACTCGAACAC
>CM070042.1:51750204-51764588 GCA_036250615.1 Ptychadena robeensis
CCCCTCGCCTATTTGATTTCATTACATGTGCTCCCCCTGCTGGCCAGTCTGTGCTACAGGAGGAGCAGATCTAGGCGGAGGAGCAGAATTCGGCGGTGCACCCGGCACTACATAGTTGTTGGTAGATCTAAAGGATATCTGACAGAGAGATCTAAAGGTGAATAGCCAGCTTAAGTTTTCTTCGTTTTATTGGAATATGAGATGCAGGGTAGATTAGTGTAGTTGAGTAAATATTAACAGAAACATCTGGTGAATCTTTTAAAACTAGTAAGTTATAACATGAGGTAAAGTATATATAGACAACACATTTATTTTTAATACATCTATTGGACCAGGGTAACTTTTATTATTTGTATTACTTTTATTTATATAGCACCAACATTTTATGCAGCGCTGTACATTAAATGAGATCTTTGGAATTCTCCATTGTGGATCCGTTGGTGCTGTAACATGGCAACAAAGAGCACCAAGGCCATCCCTTCTACCCTGTTTCCCCAAAAATAAGGCATCCTCTGAAAATACGGCTCCCTTACATTTTTGCCTCACACTGAAATATAAGGTATCCCCCCTAAAATAAGGCACCCCCAAAGATAAGGTACTGTAACTCTGGACAGGGGGGATCAGAGGGGGCAATCACAATGACACAGGAGGATCAGAAGGGGTTACTACAATGGTAATCCCCCCTCTGAGTCTCCTGTGCCATTGTGATTCCCCCCTCTGATCCCCTTTGTGTCATTTTAAGTGATCCCCCAACCCTGATACCCCAGTGCCGTATTCTTCATGGAAAAATAACACATCTCCCGAAAACAAAATGTAAGGAGCAAAAATTTATATAAGACACTGTCTTCTTTTCAGGGGAAACATGTGGTTAGAATTATAGACATTCATTTTAGTTTGGAACGGAATATGGACAGTTTGCTTCTACCACACTGGTCTATGAGACCTTCTAATTGAAGCACCATCGGGTGCGGGGGGGGGAGGGGAGCAACTATTGTCACTCAAAGTTGGCTGAAGTGGCTTTGGTTCGCCAGTACTTAAGATGCTGGCGCCAGGAATGAAAATGTGAGGACGGCTAGTTTTTTTTGTTGTGTAGTACGTAGTTTTCCAGGATGTAAACTATTGACAGGTAAGTAATGTGTCCATTTAATGCATGTGGGTTTTTTTTTTTTAATTTTGAGCATGAAGAGGTCTGCTATGTCTGTACAACCTTCTAAAGCAGGGTACAGACGGCTCTATATTCGAGCCGTCTGATGTACCCTGCAGCAGCGTGATGATGTCATCACGCTGCTATCAGATATTAGAGGAGTCGGGGAGAGCAGAACTCTCTCCCCGACTCCTCCGCCTCAGCCGAGCTTTAGGCAAAGCATCGGACATCGCCGTATTAACGGTCATGTCCGATCAGGCTGTTTTCGAGCGGGACAACGCTCGAAAACAGCGATAGGGGCAGATTATTTGGGTCAGATAGATGGCCGTGAGCGCACACGGTCCTCCAAACGGCCATCGATTTGACCCATATCTCCACGTCTGTACCCTGCTTAACTCTTATCTGTAAAGTAGATTGGCTACAAGGAAATCATTACTCAGCACTCTGTCCTGTACTATTGATTGCACTTTTTAAATAGAAACAGAGCAACGAGTTCCAATAATGTATCTATGTAGTTACACATGCATTACAACCTATAAGAAGATTAATGACCCAATGATCTACCACAACCCCTCACCAGAGGCAACTCGGTAACATATGAGGTTATCCCATGATACAATAGAAGACACAAGTGGCTTCACTTTATAACAGAAGTTTCCTGGTCGATCAGTGGGAATAGAATTTGAAAAAACATAGTAATATGCACATGTCATTTTTATGATCATGTGAAGTCTCAAATTCTAGAGTGGTTAAAAAACATAACTGCCATGACTGAGTCAAAATGCAAGAACCTTGGAGATGAAGCTCAAGCTCCCCTCTGCTCGTTCACTGCAATGAGCAGAGAATATTCCTAGAGGTAGCCAGTCCTTGACAGTAGGGCATGCCCACAGCTTCATCACAATATTACTCCCCATGGCAAAGTTCGGAAGCTTCTAGGCATTCTGTATGCCCATTAAAGGTAACACGCTGAGGAATGCAGGAGAGGCCTTTCACCAAGGGAACAACAGGTCCAGGGTCGGCACCGGAGTGACATGAGCGGATGGGCACGAGTGCATAATTGGGGGGTTGGCACTCCTCCATCTCATGCTAATAAGGTGGGGTGGGGGAGCCCCAATCGAGGGGGCACATCGGCGTAACTGGGCGGGCCTGGCCACCCACAGGCTTGTTCCTAAAACCCCAGCTCACACACTGAAAAGATGAGAGAGCAGCCGAGATCTCCTGTATGGCTCTCTGCTCTAGTCTCTCTCATTTTTCTCATACTCCCCCCCAATCAGGAGATCCTCATTGCCTTGTTCTTGACCCTTTATGCTTTCCAGCCCAGAGAGAGTGAGAGAGTGAGACAGTGGAAGAGAGGAGAGCAGCTTACATCTCTCACAGCTGCTCCTCCAGCCCGGATCTTGGTTACTCTCTCTTCCTTCCAATGTGTCGTGTTGGTGACAGAGTTGAAGCATGCTAGCTGAGCCAGAGAAAACCACCTGAAGAGCTGCAGGTTGCCAACCCCTGATGTTTATTTGCCTAAGCAAACCACGTGCTATAACATTGCAAAAATATCATTGACTTGAGCTCATTAGACCACACAAATAATAACAATTGGAGAAGAATTCTTAGTAAAATTATATGGTATTGAAATCCTTTCACACAACCTGCACACAACTACTGGGCCACCTGAGCCAATACACCACAACAGACATATGAATGTGATATTCAAGAAGAGTTATACCAACCACAAGAATTTGCAGTGCTCAGGTGACAAATTTGCATATTAGATTTCCGGAAATAACTTCTACTACGCTCGAAAATCCCTCAATTATGAGATTATAAAGGTTCACGCAAAGCTACCTTATGAAGAAAATATTGCATAAGGATCTATTGTGTTGCAACAGAAGTTTGCTATAAACTAAAGGTACCCATACACGTTGCGATTTTTCGTGGACCGATTCGATATTCGATTTCGACTCCCGATTTTTGCTTTACTGATATTTTTAAAAGTCGGTCGGATGCCCGATTTTTCACCAGATTTTTCACCCGAATTTTCACCCGATTTTTCACCCGATTAGTCACAGGCCGACCGACCGATCGGCCAGTTGTATCAGGAATCTTTTAAACGTCTCTTTTAAATGTGGCCGACCGACTGAAAATTACGGGCATCATCATTCGGGACCCGACCGACTTTTCGGCCGATTTTCTAAAAACAGCATCGGTCGGACTACATTTGCATGTTACGAATCCCGAACGATCGACCTAACCGACCGACCGTATTGGTCGTAAGGGCTAAAATCCCACGAAAAATTGCAGCGTGTATGGGTACCTTTATACAGCAGAAAGTGTTCGCCAGTAAGGCTTAGTGTCCGCTGAAGCCTCAGTTGCGTTCCCATAGATGTAGCTTGCTGTGTCGATGTGAAGGCAATGAGCGTTCGGACCAGTAGATTCACGGTTCTGATGGGCTGTAAAGACAGCCCTGTCAAAGCCCCATTGCCGACAATGGGCGGCTCGTGGACTCGGTAACGGACAGTGGAGCCTAAGCCTGAGAGGGTTAAATTTACATCTAACGTTCATCTAAATATTACCTTTTAAATATAATTAAATGTGATCCTGGAATGATTCAGGATTGTGTGTTCTCTACTTCAAACGTCCTACTGAGTCTGAGTACTCTGAAGCTTGGACAACAATGGTTGGCAAATATTCTAGTTCTACTGGATGAGAAATCATGGAGATCATACAACAAATAAGATCAGCTGATCAATTGTAAGTTCTCCTTAGCAACGTTCTACTGCAGGAGAAATATTAAAGAACATATAGCCAATTAGATCAGCTGGTCAGTGGTAAGTTCTTCTAGTAGAAGTTCTTCAGGAGAAATCATGGAGAACACATGGCCAATTTCCTGAGCTGTTCAGTGGTATTCTCTCCTTTGAGAAGTTCTACCACAGGAGTAATTATGGTGAACACCTGGCAAGTTTGCTGAGCTGATCAGTGGTACGTTCTCCTTTGAGAAGTTCTACCACAGGAGATATCATGGAGAACAAATGGCCAATTTGCTGAGCTGGTCAATGGTAAGATCTTCTAGTAGAAGTTCTTCTTCAGGAAATATTATGGAGAACATATCTCCAATTTGCTGAGCTGATCAGTGATAAGTTCTCCTTTCAGAAGTTCTACCACAGAAGATATCATGGAGAACAAATGGCCAATTTGCTGAGCTGGTCAATGGTAAGATCTTCTAGTAGAAGTTCTTCTTCAGCAAATATTATGGAGAACTTATCTCATATTTGCTGAGCTGGTCAGTGGTAAGTTCTTCTAGTTTAAGTTCTTCTTCAGGAGTAATTATGGAGAACACATGGCCAAATTGGTGAGATGATCAGTGGTAAGTTTTCCTTTGAGAAGTTCTACCACAGGAGATATCATGGAGAACACATCAGCAATTTGCTGAGCTGATCAATGGTAAGATCTTCTAGTAGAAGTTCTTCTTCAGGAAGAAATCATGGAGAACACATCACCAATTTGCTGAGCTGATCAGTGGAATGTTCTCTTTTGAGAAGAACTACTACAGGAGATATCATGGAGAACACATGGCCAATTTACTGAGCTGATCAATGCTAAGTTTTCCTTTGAGAAGTTCTACTGCAGGATATATCATGGAGAACACATGGCCAATTTGCTGTGCTGATCAGTGGTACATTCTCTTTTGAGCAGTTCTACTGCAGGAGATATCATGTAGAGCACATCACCAACTTAATGTATAGCCAGATTCACAATCAGGAGACAACTGAGAGAACAAGAGGATCAAAGACAATGGGGTTTTTCTAGGATACAGGCTGTCTCTGTAGACATCCTCAACTGACAGCTCCAATTTTAGGACAGTTTCTGTGTTTGTGTGACACAATAATAGGACTAATTTGACTCTGCTGCTCTTTATGTGGTGTCTCTTGAATCATCACACCGCATGAATGTTTGACCTAGTTACAAGTTGTCCTCCTGGTTAAGTCTCTGTGAATATTTGTCCACGTAGAGCAATCATTTCCTGAAAGGATAACTATTATAGGAGCCCTCCCCAAGGTTGGCGGTGGGGCAATGAATGTGCTAGGAATAGTCAGGTGAGGAACTGCAGTTGTAGGTGAAAGGCTCCGAGGATCACATGTTATGTAACTGTTGAATGGATCATCCTTAGCGGCGGTTACAAGCAATGCTGACGTATATGACCTCTCAGAGGGAGCACAGGAAGCAGCATGAGTATATTTAGGCCGCAGTTAAAGACCAACTTCCAAAAATGTAGTTTGCTTGACTGTATTAAAGTATTATTATAAGTTTCCTATTTTTGAGAAAGTAGACCCAAAATAGTAAAGCTGGCTATACACGGGTGGATTCCTGTGCAATCGACCTGTGTAGGTCACCACGCTGGGATTGATTGTGGATCAATCGAGCGGTAATCAATGTGCACCACATGGGCACATCAATTACAGTACGATGGGGACCCAGTTACCCCGGGTCTCACTTTTCCCCAGCCGGAGTAACAGCCTGCACGCCCCGCCCTCCCCCTCTTCTTGCAGAGCTAGGTCCCCTTCACACACATCCATAGCTGATCACAGTCTGTGTGCGTGTTTGACAGCACATCCATTACATTGGAGACTTGCAGTCCCCATTCAATGTAACAGATTTCGACCAAGGTTTTCAAACATGTTTGGTCGAGTCAATAGATCCGTGGATGTCTCTAATGAAGAAACAGATTAGAGCCATATCGGGTGCCCTGACTGCGCATGGCGCCCGATATTGCTCTAATCTGTTTCTTCAGCGAACCGTGTATGGCCAGCTTTAGGCACCAAGACCAGTGCCTAAATAGTTGTAAGGACCCTGGCTGTTCCGGTCACCGCCTGCTGGTGGCACTGTGATTGCCCCTCCATGGGTTATTCCCACAGTCACCAGCAGGTGGCTCCCTGCAAGCGTGGGCTGGGTGGAGGGCCTACTTGCTACGTCCCCCCCCCCTGTGTGGGGACCTTTAGTATATTGGTAGGCTTAACCCCCCTGCTGTCCTGAACTGCTCCATTCTCGTCCAGCGATGACTTGTCAGGTCTTGAATGGACCAAAGAGGGACCAGTCCAGAGAAGATCAGAGCCCAGGCAGTGCAGGATTTACCATTCTGCCACTCTACTTGGTTGGCTCCGATCTGAAGGAGAAGTGAGGAGAACGGACCCTCTCCCCCCCCCTCCCCGATAAAGTCCATGGAGGGGGGGCGAGGGCGATTCAAATGTAAATCATACAATGCCAGAGACAGTGTGTGATTCCAGATGTGCTCTTTGAAGTTACCCTTCTTCCCCGGTGTGTTCATCACACCAGTGGTGAGAGGTGCCAAAGGCATTGTATTAGATACATGATAACCGTATCCAATACAATTCTAAGTAAAAAAAAAAACACATAACACATTTCCCAATTGGGATAAAAAAAATAAAAATTTTATAAATATGAATGCATTACTGTTTGAAAGCTACTCAACAAAAATAAGTATTTTAGAGATGTTATCATTCAAATGATACCTTTAATTATATATATTTTCATTTTTGAATGTATTTTTTTACATAATTGTGTGTGTCAAAACATTTATTATAGTCAGGATATCTACTAGACCCTTGTACGGACAGCTTTGGGGGAAGTTACAGGCCTACACATAAAAATCTGACCTCAGAAGAGCACTAGTGGGGTTAAAATAAAAGACCCAATGAGTTAGTTGAACGTAATATAAATACTGGAGGGTAATAAAAAATGTGACCGCGTTTGTGTTTATTTGTAAAAGGAAAAAGATTATACACTTTCATTCTTGGGTGGTAACCGTTATGTTGTGTCTTCTGATGTATCCCCCAAGGCCCAGACATGAACCAACTGTGTGAGCAGACATCTCATACGCTGATGTTTTTATATACCCCAAGGCTGTCACACTCATCTCATTGAAAATAAATGTCTATATGGGACCCTTTGGGCTAAAATTAGTGAACATCTCCAAGTGAAAGATTTTAAAACTTAAGGGCCTAAGCCCCCCTCCCCCCCATTTTAACAACTTAAGGTCTAAGCCCCCATACACGCTAGATTTCCACCTGATTTTTCAGCAAATCGTGGTGAACTGTCACGGGGTCGGTCGACCGAAAAGTCGGGTGCTGATCTCTAAAACTTAAGGAACAGGGGGAAATTGGCCGCCCCCAAAATCGATCTAAGCCATTACTGACATGTATTCTGAGATCGGTCTGATACTTTAGAATGGGGACAAGTGTCCCATCTAAAGTACAGGTAGGCCTCCCGTCGTGGCCTGAGGACAAATCTGTCTGCCTGCTTTCTCCTTCAGGAAGCTGTACGGGGGGCCCTCCCTCTCCCGTCATGTAGGCTGCTAGCGGATGACTGTCTGTGACCTCGCAGACTGCATTCCACCAGCCGGTCTGTCCCTAGATGCGTGTTTGCTGGGTCCCCCTAGTGCTGGCAACTGAGGGCCCGAGCAGCTGGGGACCGACGGATGTCCGGGCCAATTGTGACCCAATGTTAGGACGATTTACTGCGAGTGTGTGGGGGGGGGGGGGGGGGGGGGGGGGGGGGGGTTAACGTACACACAAGGTCGATCAGCCAAAACATCGCTTACATCTAAATGTGTATGTGAGGCGTTACTCTCAATTTTAATTTTTGTAGGGCTGGTATTAGCCTTTGATGTCAGTGTTAAGCATCTGGATGGTCCAGGTGCATATACATTGATATTGTTAATACTAAATTGATATTGTTAAAAAAACAAATAAGAATTTAAGCAGTTACCAAAAATAGGAGATCTTCTAAGTCTGGCAGTACTTCTGGCCTCACAGTGATCTGCGAGGCCGCAAGGAGGACAGAAGGGAGAGTCACTGCCTTAATGAATTGCTCCCCTTCCCAAGTCTAGAGGCCAGGAAGGGAATCCTAGACTAACACATATGCAGGCCGCACAAATTGGTATGCAGGTAGGCAAAAAAGACCAAAAAAACTAGCTATACGTACATACTATTTTACAATGCGCATCTGTGAACTAAACATGTTAAGCTGATCTACACCTTTAGACCTCTCTGTCAGATCACCAACAACTATGTAGTGCCAGGTAGTGATGGACGACAATGTCGCCGGCGGAACTGTTCGCGGCGCAAACATCGGGTGTTCGAGTTCGCCGCGTGTTAGCGAACATAGGGCAAGTTCGACCCCCGCCCCCAAAAATTTTTGAGTGGATAAACTTTGACCCTGGAGCAGTCAGCAGGCACCAATACAGCCAATCAGAACCCACAACCTCACGGACCACCCCCTAAGCACAGGAGAGGGAGAGGACTCCCAGTTCACAGTCTTGATGCTGATGAAGAAGGAGTTAGGCTTGATAGGTTGCTGCTGCTGCTGTTCTGTATAGGGACATATTAGCTTGTCAGTGTCATCTGCGTCTACTCCTCTACTCAGATTCTCAATCCGCAGTCAGGACAGGGTCCTGAAAAGACCCAAAAGCCTATTAGGAGCTAGTTTTCGCTAACCCTTATTGATGCTTGTGGGAATGTGCAGTGTGAGTTTTTCAAGCTCCCATCACACAGTGCTACTGCCAGTGATCCTATTTGGTGGCCCTGTTACACAGGGGAATTTCACCCTATGTTAAGGGCTATTGCAGTGCTTCTCACCACTTAAAGCCGCTGTTGTGCCAACGTGTGTGCGCCCACTGCCAGTGACCCCCCTAATTGTCTGGTGGCACTTGTAACCCCAGGGAATTTTCCACACTATTTAAGGGCGATTGCAGTGCTTTAAGTTTTCACCACTTACAGCCCTTGGCCAAACTGTGTGTGCGCCCAACTGCCCAGTGCCCACCCCCCCACCCATAAATTGTCTGTGGCACTTGTAACCCAGGGGATTTTCACACTATTTTAAGGGCTATTGCGTGCCTTTAAGTTTTCACCACTTACGCTTGTGCCAACTGTGTGGCGCCCACCACGCCAGTGCCCACCCATAATGTCTGGGGGCACTTGAACCCAGGGGATTGTGCACCCCTATTTGTAGGGTATTAATAAATATTTGCAGGGCGTCCATACAGCCTTGTGCCAACTGTGTGTGCCCAAGCCACAGTTATCTGGTAGAAGGGTAATACCCAGCAATGTTTTTTCACCCATCATAAAGGGTTTAATAGAAAGTGCAGGCTTCCGTGCATTACAGCCTTGTGCCAACTGTGTGTGCCCAGCCACAGTATATGTGGAAGGGTAATACCCAGCAATTTTTTTTTCACCCTATCCATAAAGGGTATTAATAAAAAAGTGCAGGGCTTTTTCCGTGCAGTAGCCTTGTGCCAACTGTGGTGCCCAGCCACAGTTATTGAGTGGAAGGGTATATACCGCAATTTTTTTAACCCTATTGTAGGGGATTAATTAAAAAGTTGCAGGGCTTTCCGTGGCATTAAGCTTGTGCCAACTGGTGTGCCCACCACAGGTATCTGGGTGGAAGGGTAATACCCAGCAATTTTTTTCCCCTATTGTAGGGTATTAATAAAGAAGTGCAGGGCTTTCCGTGCATTTACAGCCTTGTGCCAACTGTGTGTGCCAGCCAAAGTTATCTGGTGGAGGGTAATACAGCAATTTTTTTCACCCCTATGTAGGGTATTAATAAAAAAGTGCAGGGCTTTCCGTTGCATACAGCTTGTGCCAACTGTGGGTGCCCAGCCACGTTATTATCTGGTGGAAGGGTAATAACCAGCAATTTTTTTTCACCCTATTGTAGGGTATTAATAAAAAGTGCAGGGCTTTCCGTGCATTACAGCCTTGTGCCAACTGTGTGTGCCCAGCCACAGTTTATCTGGTGGAAGGGTAATAACCAGCAATTTGTTCACCCTATTTGTAGGGTATTAATAAAAAAGTGCAGGGCTTTTTGTGCATTAAGCCTTGTGCCAAACACTGTGTGTGCCCAGTCCACAGGATCTGGTGGAAGGGTATACCCAGCAATTTTTTTTCACCTATGTAGGTATTAATAAAAAAGGGCAGGGTTTCCGTGCATTAACAGCCTTGTGCAAATGGGTTGTGCCAGCCACAGTTATCTGTGGAAGGGTAATACCCAGCAATGTTTTTTCACCCTATTGCATAGGGGTATTAATAAAAAAGTGCGGGCTTTCCGTGCTTACAGCCTTGTTCCAACGTCCAGTGCCCACCCAGAGTTATCTGCTTGCCACAGGGCCTTGTACACCAAAAAACAGATAAAAATGAAGGCAGAGGCAGAGGCAGACCATCCCGCAGGATCGTGGTGGTCGTGGTCGTGGTTGAGTGAAATTTCCTTTGGCCCTAGAATAAGTGGTGCCAGTTGTTCAGTGGCCCACTTACCATCAAGTAAGAATGCTGGGGACTTAGTTGACTGGTTAAAAGGAGACACACAATCTTCCAAACCCACCCACTTGACCCTGGACCACCATCCTCTCAAGTTGGCCCTCACCTGCCCCCGCCACCAATACTAAGCACAACAGCGCCTAAATTTGACCCATCAGGGAGTTGTTCAACATCCGTTTTGAAGAGGAGATGAGTGAATGCTCAACCATTATTGCCAGAGCATGTAGATGACATGGACATGCCTCTGAATGTAGCATTACACACATGGAGGTGCGGTTGTGTGATGACCGTTGATGTGTACCGATGCGGCTTCCCTTTGCTGAGGGGTCTGTCAGATACAGGTTGAAGGGTTGATGATGATGATGATGTGTCCGTGGATGTCACCTGGGTGCCCACACGAAGAGGAGGAAGGAGGAAGAACCGGGGGAAAGTTCAGATGGGAGAGACCAGAGAGGAGGAGGAGGGAGACGAGTTGTAAGCAGGGGCCAGGTCATCACAAGGAGCTAGTGGCACAGTCAGGCAGCATGTATCGGCACCTGGGTCAAGCCAGGGACAGCACGCAATCAATCAACCCATGCTGTGCCACCACCAGTATGCCATTCAGTGCAAAAGCCTCACCAGTGTGGGCATTTTTTGTGGTGTCTGCCGCTGATAGCAGCGATGCCATTTGAACTGTGTGACAATAAGGATACTGAGTCGTGGGAAGCCAAAAGCCACCTCGGTACACAACTGCTTGAGAAGGCACATGATCTCACATGCACAAACGCCTTGGGATCAACACATGGCTACAGCAGGACCCCACACTCAAAGCACCCTCCTTCTATGTCCCAGCATCTTAGCCACGCAACAACTGCTGTCCTCCTTGCCCCCTCTCACCCACCAGCCCACTTCGTCCTCTCGCTTGAGACAGTCCCCGCTCATCTGCCACGGTAGTGTCAGTGAAGGAGATGTTCGAGCGTGAAAAAAAAACAAATGTCACAGGGCACCACCTTGCCCGGCCGTCTGACAGCTGGCTTGACGGAAGCTCTTAGCGTCAGCTTTTACCATACCAGATGGTGAGTCTGCGGCCTTCAAAAAATTTGTTGGCTATTGGGACACCGCAGGTGGGAAGGTTACCCCGGCCGAAATTTTTTTTCACACACGGGCACCCCAATCTTATTCCCTTGTGGAAAAAGAAGTCATTGGCATTCTCTGGCGTTCGTACCAGTGTTGGGGCAAGGGCCATCTGACCCCTGATACCTGTCTGCCAAAGCACGGCAGGGAGGTAACATCACGTTTACACTGCGCATGGGTGTAACTGCTGACAGCTGCCCAGCATGAATGCGGGCTATGCAGCCGAGTTGTGACCCGCAAGAAAAACTTGCAGGCAGCCTGCTGCCACAGCTTCCTACTCCTCCTACTCCATCCTCCTCGGCTGAGTCATCTTCTGTTGATGCGTCTCGCTCCACATCATCTGCATCCCTTGCAGCTACCCAGGGGCTACCACATCGGATACGACAGTGTCACGCGTCTTTGGGGTGACTTGCCGAAAGCAAGAGCACACCGGACCAGCACCTCCCTGTCCGCCCTTAATGCAAGGTGGTCAGTGGCTGACCCCCGCACCAAATGGGAGTGGCAAATGGTTGTGTGACAATGGCAGCAATCTGTTGGCGGCATTGGAAATTTGGGGCAAGTTGTCACATGGCCGTGCATGGCACATGTCGTAAATCTGATTGTGCAACGCTTTGGGCACAGTACCCAGGCTAAGGACGTACTCACGCAGGCTAGGAGGTGGTGTGCCCATTTCAGGCGTTCCTACACGGGCTATGGACTAAGGTTTTCAGAAATTCAGCGGCGAACGAAAAACAAACAGCCAGTGAGGCGCTTGATTTGTGACAGTCCACGCGGGGAATTCAACACTCACATGTTTGACCGCCTGCCCAACAAGAGAAAGCTTTGAATGAGTATCTGTTATTCCCAGGGTTGGCTAGGACAGCCTCTGCGAGCTGGGATTATTTTGCATCCTACTGGACGCTCATACGCAATGCTTGTAGGCTCATGGGCGTCCTTTCGAAGAGGTGGACAACCTTGTCTAGTCGCAGCGAAGGCCACAATCAGCGGACCTCATCCCATTTGCCTTCTTCCTGGAGCGTTGCCCTGCGAAGAGGTGCTGGATCAGGATGTGGATGAGCGCGAAAAGAGGAAAGAGGAAGAGTTGTTGGTCTCACATCAAAACACAAGAACCAGCCTTAGCAGCCTCGCGGCCGGACATGCGGCAAGCTGGGAGAGGAGTCTGAGGAGTCAGGGAGGAAGGTGGCTTTCAGGAGGAGGGAAAAGACCAACATCAGCAGGGCCATCCCACGGTGCTTTCCTTGTGGTCAACTATCTGGGGACCCATGGTGTTGTACGTGGTGGGGGGAGGAACAGACCCTCAATGAGATCAGTGAGGAGGAGGAAAGGGAAATCGATTTGATGTAGCTCGGATCCATCCTTGTGAGATGGGTCTTCATGCTGCGTGCCTGTTAGGGACCCGGATTAAAAGGAAAGGACACGATCTGTACTGGGGGCCACACTATGACCCCGCTAAAGCAGAAGTAGTGGAAATGTTACGGGTTCCCCAGGTCTGAGAGGATGCAGCAGTGAGAGCTAGGCTACAAAATGCCACACGCTTTTAAGGGTGATGTACAGCACAAGTGACTCTATAGGGGAAGAGGTGCATAATCTCATGCTACCACGGACCGTGCCGGCCAAGACAGGGCGTTCACAGACGTGCAGTTGATGGAGGACATGCGGGCTTTTTAGCCTACCACCGCCAAGCCTTCGGATCACCCTGAGAGAAGGTGGACGACAGATCGCAGCTACGGCTTAACGGGGATATGACAGCTGAGAGCGATGAACCCCTTATATGGGTGTGCAGCTGACTGTGGCCAGAGCTATCCCATTCGCTCTGAACTTCTGTCCTGTCCTGTTAGTGCTGTCAGAAAGGCCTCAGTGGAGGGGCATAGTGACGAGAAGCGAAGTCGCCTGGGTCAAAAAAGTGGGATACCTACGTTCCTGAATGAACGAGGCAGGATTCCGAAGGGACGACAGTGGGGGATACGTTGCTAGCAAAAGGCCTGATTACATGCCTGCTAAAAATGGTCCCAGCTGATACGGATGTCTTCTGAACCTCCGCCCCACTAGGTTCAAGCCGCAATGTTTTCCTTTCCTTTGCCTGGAAACATCAATTTTTCTGGCCGCTGCTACAACAGCGGCTGCTTCCCATACATAATTTTTATGTCAAATGTTAGATGACAAATTTTTCTGGCCTCTGGCTATGACTGCATTAAAAAAGGCACTACATGTGCCCACTTCCCTTTCGTGATCGCTACCTTGCCGTGGTGAAGGGGCTGCGTATATCACAATGAAGCGATCACTCAATGAGTGTGTTGGCCATGTTGGCACACCCCAGATGAGAAGGTGATTGCTTCATAGTGATCAGACCAAAACGATCGTGAATAATTTGTGTATGAAAAACTAATATTTTTTTGGATACCCGACTAGGTTGCCCCAGGACTTAACGCACAAGGTACTCACTGAGAACTGAGACGGTGAAATCCTCCAAGACCCCTCTGGAGTGGTGCAGAAACAGTGACAGATGCAAAGTCCAGGTTGTGCAGGGGTCATACAAAGGAGATAAGTCCAATCAAACAGGTCTAAGGGAATCACTCATGCACTTTATTTTCCCATTGACACTGCAGAATCTTGGTGCGGATTTATAGTGTGAAAAAATTTTCATGGGAGTTTGCCAGGATTCCCCTTGTATGTCATTGTCCAGTGTTACCCCTTGAAACAAACTTTCCCAACACTATTGTGGCCAGAAAGGGGTCCTTTGTTTTTTAAATTCGCCTCCATGAAGCAAGGAGAGTTCGCGGGTTCGCGGGTTCGCGAACTTT
>CM070042.1:51869015-51880757 GCA_036250615.1 Ptychadena robeensis
AGGAGTCAGGAGGCAGCGCCCAGACCTGACCAGCGCTCAGAGGCTGGTGCCTGTCCAGCCTCTGTGACGACCCGGCCCTGTATATATATATAAAAATAACGGACACATTCAGAGGATATTACCTGTCTCTTCTGTAATAAATTCTGTGGTCACATCCTTATCCGGCATTCCCAGCACAAATCGCAGCTCCATGGACCGCTCTGCTAGTTTATCTATGGCGTCCCTCCATAGCTGGAGACTGAAGGCAGAGGAGTGAAATGATAAGAAAATCACTTTTGATATAAAAATGGTCCTTCTCATGTCAAATCTATTGAAACGGGCCATTAGGAACTATGCTGATCCGCTCGGCTTACAGCCCCATGCCCAATATACACTCACACATGTGCACACTCATGTACAGAAATCCACTTTAGGTCAATGACACAAAGCATGCATCGTAATTGGTCCAACAGTTCCTCAAGGATACCCAAACCAAGATCCTGGAGTGGCCGCACAGAGCCCAGACCTCAATCCCATTGAGAATCTGGGGCAGATGCTCAAAGTGAATGTCCATGCTGGGAAATCATGTGATTTGGAGCAGCTAGAACAATTTGTAATTGAAGAATGGGGCCAAACTCCCAGACCTGTGCCGACCTGGCAAAGAACTAGATTGTTGTCAGTTGTGGCTCAGAAAGGGGACACTAGCCGGGGGGGCTCATCATTTTGAATGTCTCTTTTTGCTCTCTCTTGTTTCACCTCGTAGGACAAAAAATAACCAAATTAAACTTAGAGGACATTGTTATTTTAGATACTATAAAAAAAACACGTGTTAATGCTATACCAAAGTTTTTTTTTGGGGGGGGGGGGCTAATCCCAAGGGGGGTGGCCAACCCCTACAGACTTTTAACCTCCCTAGTGCACTGCTGAGGTCCAGATTTTTGTACCAAAAGCGCACCATAGACTTCAATGGTAAATTTTTCTTTATGTTGTAGGCCTGTAACTTCCCAAAATCTGTCCGTACAAGGGTCTAATAGACATCCTGACTATAATAATGTTCGAAACACTAAATTATGTCAAATAAAAAATGTTTTTTTTATTTATAAATTTAATGAGAAAACACAAAAATCAGGGCACAAAGCTATGCTGCTATGTACTAAATCTCGCCCAAATAAAGTCTCTGGTGCCCCAGATGTGCCCATTTGCAGTTAACCCTCTGTAACCTGGTGTGATGGATGTGATAAGATCACACCAGGGAAGAGAGGGTTACTGCACATGGGCACATCTGGGGCACCAGAGACTTTATTTGGGCGAGATTTAGTACATAGATGCACATTGAAAGCAGTTTTCTACATAGAAAACTGATTTCATGCACTGTACTTTTCAAATCTCCCGCCGCCCCCCCGATGTGACGTCATCACGTCACTCGGAGGGGGGGGGGGAGAGTAGAGAAGGAGGCATGCTGGCAGCATGTCACATCGGGGACACCGGGACAGCGCAGAACCGTGAGTATGCACTCCCGGTGCCCCGATGTGTACTGGACGGCACCATCTCGTCCAGTGCTATAGTAGCACTAGCAGCGCTGGACGAGATGCTGCCGTCCTGACCGCTAGGGCGGTTAAGGTGAAAAGAAGGATGGAGTTTCAGTCAAAGAAATTAGGTTCACCGTCTTCATTTACATCACATGCATATTCAAAAAAAAAAATTTCACGACCATGTCTCCATGATCGACATGATAAGTCTGTTAAAGCAATGGCTTAAGGACAACAAGACTGTAGCCTTGATGAGATCGTAAAGGACACATGGACAAAGACACAGGAAGCTCAGGAGAGCTCTTTTTTGGACCAAACTATTACTCTGACCGAATGGGGAGATACTGGGTGAAAAAGGACTGGACAGGATAACATGAATTGAAAAATTGTGTGAAAGCTACCTTGTTGAAGGACCTGGGACATCCCAGGGGTTCCCACCTGCACCCCTCTCCCCATTGGCTACAGAAAGCCCTCCCGTCACAACCCCGAATTATCAGACACGGGTACTGCTGGACTCCTATCCCGTGCCATGGCTTGCTGATTGGAGGAGAGATCAATCGGAAAAGGATGCTAATATTAGAATCAAGACAAACTGTATTCCAAGACACATGCTCCAAATCCCTGAGGAAGTCCAATGATTTGGACGAAACGCGTTGTACAGGAATTTGAAGCAATTTTTAGAATTTTCCTTTAACCTCCCTAGCGCTCTTGCACGGTCCAGATTTCTGTACCAAAAGCGCACCATAGACTCTAATGGAATTTTTTTTTTGTGTTGTAGGCCTGTAACTTCCAAAAATCTGTCCCTACAAGGGTCTAATAGACATCCTGACTATAATAATGTTTGAAAAACACAATTATTATTAAAAAAGTACATTAAAAAAAATTATTAAATGTATCATTTGAATGATAAAATCTCTTGAATAATTTGGTATGAAAGATTTTAAAACAGTATTTATGTTTGTTTATAATAAAAAATGTATTACAACTGCAAATGTGTTTTGTTTTTTGTTTTACTTTGAATTGTATTGGATACAGTTTTCACTGTATCCAATACAATGGCATTCAGCACTCTCTGAAAGGGTTAACTTCAAAGAGCACATGTGGAGATGACACTGGGGGTGACTTTCCACATGTGGTCTTTGAAGATAGCCCAATTTGCATATGAATGCTGCCGGGGGATGTGAGCTTAGCTGGACGGCTCCATCTCGTCAGCTGCAACACTGACATGAAAGTGCAGGACGAGATGCAGCCGTCAGAAGCGCTAGGGGGGGGTAACTTCCAGATTGAACTGGGTGGGACTACCAAAGGAAGTATTCCTACACAGATATTGTCATGTATTATGTTTTGGACTTCATCCTATGCTTTAACAGTTATCACGTCGATCATGGAGATACTGAATGTTGTTTCATGTGGTGATTACACTGCAGTTGCTGTGTCACATTCTGCCACTAGATGTCGCTGTGACAACACACATGACTGGAGATCACGAATTGTCGAATATGAACATTGCCTGTGTTGCTGATCACTAGAGCACATTTTATTTTTGTTTTTCAAAGGGATTTATCACCACATTTACGAAGCTAAGTGAATCCGTTACTCATTTAGTAAATAACTGCCATGCAGTGGAGTTCTTTTTCATGTTTATATGCTCCTTGACTACCACTGTACACCAGTGGTAGCCAACTGAGTTGATATGGAGGGCCACAAGTGCGGCCCTCAGCATCACTAAAGGGTCGCACATAACATTTTCAACCTATGCTGGTTATAAAGGTTATATGCCCCTATTCTCAGGTTATGTGCCGCAATATATATTATACAATCTTTTCCCCTTTCACTGGTGGAATATTGGGAGCATAGGCACTCACCAGTCTGCTGATCCCCTGCCAACACTAGAGGAGAAGAGGAGAGGCGAGGGACTTGCTCAGGAGCCATCTGGGTCGCTGATTGGCATTTACGCACTACTATCACAAAAGTTTATCGCCTCTCCTCCTCTTCCCGCTCTAAAAAGTTCCCAGGTGAGGACCAATCAGCGGGGGATCAGCAGACAGGTGAGTTCCTATGCATTAAAGCTAGCCATACACGTGTCGGATTCCATGTCCAATCGATTCATCATCCGATCGATTCCGGCGATTCTGCCGGGAATCGCAGGTGTGATCAATCGGCCAATTAAGAGTATCCATCGCTGCATACCACCTTGTCCAACGGATTCCGGCACGATTCCGGGACGATTCCGTGTCCGATTCCACCTCCGATTCCACCTCACAAATGGCAACTCCCCCTGATCTGTGCAGAATCGGATCAAAAAGACCAACATGTTGGTTCTCTGACGGATCCGATTCTGGGCCCCCGAACGATCGAACGTGATTGGACGGGCAAGATGGGCTGCACACGATTCTGGCACGATCGATTCACGTGCCCGGAATCGATCGGCCCGGAATCCGGCCGGAATCCGACCCGTGTATGGGGGCCTTTACAGTTAAATTTTGGGGGCCGCAAGTGGATGACTGAGGGGGGCCGCTGAAGAACACCCAAAGGGCCGCAGGTTGGGCACCTGGGCTATACACTGTACAAAGAGTCCCAAAGCTAAACATTTACCACTGACCACGTTTGGTGCAACAAGTCCGCAGGCAATGCTTGAGCCGGTGAGGTCAGTTCACAGATGAGTCTGTTTACATGGAACAGGAAGGTCTCTCTGGCTTCATCTTCGGGGATCAGATCTGAAGCCTGATAGTGAGGAGAACCAGGAGTACATCAATGATACCAGACACAAACATCACATCCTAATGGTAGAACTCAACCAAAAACCAATAAAAAATGGAGCTTTAATTCCAGGGACATCCCAAGCCCTTCCTCTTCTTCCCCTGTGACAGTGGGAGGTCCTTAATGTGGCACTAAAGGGAGCTCACATGTGCTGTGAGCCCAGAGGAATGCCGACCCACAAAGGGGCGTGTCCATGACAGCCAGGCTTCATAGGAAGCAGTTGAATAATATTGTCCGTCATTCATTCTGGAAGTACTGTATTATTTGGACAATAAGACGTGTTCAGTTTTTAGAGCAGGAAAACAAGAAGTGTTCAAATCGAGCAGAAAATCCCCTGCAGTACCAACTTCAGTCACAAGATGTCCCCAGTAAACACTTGCTGTCACTTTACAAAAGGGCGCCCATTAAACCCCACTAAAATTCCATAGCTACTTTTTTTTGTTGATGAACATTTTGATTCTTGTAAATGACTTTTTCACCTGTTTCAGATCCACAACGGACAAGTTCCATTCTCTACCGGCCTCCTCTTCACCCTCCGATCTGATTTGTTCTACAAGACAGGAGCCGAGGGTCACATGATCCGTCGCCTCTTCTGGGAGGAAGGCCTGGTTCTGCGTCCCCGGAGATATATACTCTCTCCATAGCTGCTGCAGCTCCCGAACAGTATGGTTCTTGTAGTGTAACTGAAAATGTTAAATAGGAAATTCCTAAAGGGTCACATTTTTGATAATGGATCTTTGCTCTAATGGATTCTCCCTACCTCTTGATCCTCTGCACTTCGTTCCAGTACCTCCTCTGTCTGCCCGGCTCCAGACCCTCGGCTCGTCTTATGGACTCCCCTTATCTTTACACTCCTGGCACTACTGTTTTGTATATCATCAGCTGCCAACTTGCACGGGTGCATCCAGGGGCCGTAACCTGATGTTCATCTGCAGCAAAGCCCATCAGCCCTTGCAGGCTGCTCTGGTGAACACCAGATGGTCCCTTAGACTCTGCGCCCCGGATTGCACCTTTGCCAACTGTGCAAGTTGGTCCAGTGGGTCCACACACTTGAATTTCCTGTGTCACCCTTGCCCTGGTGTCACCCGCTGTGACAATACCACACATAGTACACAGAACCAAATAACATAACCATAAATAAACTGGTTATATTTATTTACTTGGCTACTACATTCTATATCTATAGCAACATAACCCAACATAGTCACTATCACTTAGTATAAGTAATTTATCTCTGGCTGTGCTATGCATATAAACAGAGCAGTTCTGGCTGGAACCTTTAATGAGGGACCTGTATCTCTGTATTTATTGATAAATAAATGTATGTATATATATATATAACATGTATATAGATCTAATGTAAAAGGGTGTCCCCTATTGAGCAGAACTAGTCCAGGGCAATGCAGCACTTTGAGATCACATGTCCTTCCTGGCTATGTGCTAAGGAGCGGAGAGATGAGCTCATGAGTTTGCTGCTTCTCCTTCCCTAACCAATCACAAGGAGGAGACTGAATAATGCACCAGGCAAATGTCATGGTATCAATCTGGCTGCAGTGTCTAGCAGAAGTGTAGAGATCCCAGGATTAGATTTCCAGATATAGAAACCCTTTGGCAGCTCCAGTATATGTACTTCATCCATGTGCCAGTCCTGTGCTTGTAATTCTGATTCAAATTTAATGTGGACCTACCACCTCTGCATCTGCGTTTTACTATCAATATTATTTTTATTATTAAAAAAAAACAACTAAAACTTAACTGGTTAAAATTGCGAAAATCTAGTGACCCTCCCCAATTATGTCCCTCTGCAACAGGCTCCAGCGCAAGGGGACTTGAGACAGCAGTGACGCCTGCTCTCCCAAGCCCCTTTGCGTCTGGCAGCCATCCGCATCTGAATTCAGTGATGCTGGAGGGGCGGAGCTTTATTGGATTAAGATGCTGATTGGTGGAGGGAGCGAGACCGCAAGAGTCTCACTCCTCCATCATGCTGCCTGGAGGACCGGACACGACATGGTGGCACAGGAGTCAGGAAAGGTAAGTATTTCTTTTAAGGGGTCCCTGTCGCTGGATGAAGACTGGAAATAGGCGAGTTATGTGTAGATGTGTTTTTTCTTTATTTTCTTATCATGGTTTACATCCGCTTTAAGGTCAGGTTGAATGAAGAATGTTGGTGTAAGGAAGGGTCATACCAAGTGAGGGAATTAGTTTAATGATTAAACTATATTTTCAGGATTGAAAGACTTTGCTAATTTTTAATGCCAAAGTGGCAGGACCTTGTCCCTGGTTACTCCAATTCCATAAGGGTATGTTTCCATTGCGTGGAAGGTTAACATAGTGCATTACGTCAACTTTCAGCTGGAGGACCAGCTCCATGCCGTGGAGACAGCCAGTGCGGTAGACAGGTATCTGGATGGGCTCTGTCGACACCCCCTGCACTAAGCGCATTCCTTGATGGGGATGTCGACAGAGCCCATCCAGATACCTGCCTACCGCACCGGCTGTCTCCGCTGCATGGAGCTGGTCCGTCGACCGGAAGGCTAATGTAGTGCATTACGGCAACCTCCAGCCAGAGGACTGGCTCCATGCCGTGGAGACAGCCAGTGCGGTAGGCAGGTATCTGGATGGGCTCTGTCAACACCCCCTGCACTAAGCGCACCTTGACGGGGATGTCAACAGAGCCCATCCAGATACCTGTATACAGCACCGCCTGTCTCCACGGCATGGAGCCAGTCCTCTGGCTGGAGGTTGCCGTAATGCACTACGTTAACCTTCCAGTCGACGGACCAGCTCCATGCAGCGGAGACAGACGGTGCGGTAGGCAGGTATCTGGATGGGCTCTGTCGACATCCCCGTCAAGGAATGCACTTAGTGCATGGGGTGTCGACAGAGTCCATCCATATACCTGCCTACCGCACCGGCTGTCTCCACAGCATGGAGCCGGTCCTCCGGCTGGAGGTTGATGTAATGCACTATATAAACCTTCCGGTCGACAGACCAGCTCCATGCCATGGAGACACCTGGTGCGGTAGGCAGGTATCTGGATGGGCTCCGTTTACAGCCCCGTCAAGGAATGCGCTTAGTGCAGGGGATGTCGACGTAGCTTTCCAGGCTGTGGAAACATTTGAGCATTATATTTTTGGATACTGTTAACATTTAATGGCCTGTATATAAAACACGCTGCAACAAGGGACTTCGGGTCGTTGAGACTTTAGCTCTACAGTGTAAACAAAGCATTTTTTTCTTTCGACATGAAAGAAGGTACAAGGTTGCCATCTACTGCTATACAGCGCATACAGCGGCCGTCACATGGCAAGCAATGTGAGCTGGGAGTGAACGCGGACAGTGAGGCTGAATAGTCAATTAAATAACCATTACAGATTGATGTGTCACGTCCTTGATGCCATACCTCTGGGTTCATTAGGTGGAACATTTCCTCTTCTGTTACACGTGTGGGAGGTGACTGAGGACGTTCCCGACTACGCACGCGGTCCATAATCTCTTTAACTATCTTCTGAGCAATGAATTTGGCCTCATGTGACTCCATCTCCCTCTAGAAGGAACAAATTAGGAAAATGAAACATAATAAATGTTACAACACCCATTTCTCATAAAGAAGCAATACAGCAGCTTTGGAGGGGTTAACACTTCCATTGGGCTACTTCCCCTGTCATGCTTTTACTACTTGTCCTGAAACATGGCTGGGGGATGATATTGACTTGATATAGGAGGTTCCCTGCAGAAGTGTGATGGCATCATCGCGCTGCTTTCTGATATCGAAGGAGCTAGAGGTGCAGCACTGCTGTGTCTCCAGCTCCGACCATGCTTTGCATGGAGACCCCGCTGTCCCCATGCAAAGCAATGGACATCTATGGTTGAAAAAGAGCCTCCGCGTCCCATTGTTCCTGTTAAACCCCCAACATTTGTAAGCAGGAAGTGATCTATTCCCCAACCAGGAAGTGAGGTCTTCCTGGAAAGCACACGGCCTTGAGAGATCCATCCTTGTAAACCTCTCTTAATGTGAGTATCTTGTCTGTTGTTTTGTTTCATTTTGTTTCATTTAATTTAAATGACATATTTTTTAACCATTTGTTGTACTAGGTTGTGCTCCTCTGTCCTTGTTCTTTTAAAACAATGGACATCGACCGTGGTTTACGGTCATGTCCGATATCCCTGTTTTCAAACGGGATTGATTGGTCCCAATCGAAAACAGGGATGGCCGCATATAATATTGTCCAGATAGATGGACCTGAGCACGCACACACACATATCTACACATGTGTTTCCTGCTGTAGTGTTTGTAGACAGTATCTTTGACGATTCTTAACAAATGGATGAAAAAAATATTTGAGAAAAGCCCTGATTTTTTTACACTATAAGAAGCAGCTATCCATATTCAAAAGTTCATATACAGCATGTTCCAGCAAAGCAAGCAAGGCTGGGTGATTCAATAGTCATCCTATATTCCTCCAACCAAGCTATAACCATTACCAAGAAGCAAGGCTTTGTTCTGCTCCCTCCAGCCAAACCAAAAGGCCAATACCAGGAGAGCAGTCTTGTGAGCCGAGTGTGCAGGGCTGAAGCTTTAGCTTGTGTCTATACAGCAGCAGTACCCATTCACTGAACTCTCTGACCTACTTATGGAGAGACGCATTTTACAATCTGACACTAACAACTTACCAATGAGCAGCTATTTAACATATTTATGTTTTGTTATTGCATTGCAGAAAGTTATTGTCAGTACATAACTCATGCTATCTCAGCTACTCGCATAACTCAGCTTATCACATATGGGAGTCACATTATATAGTCACAACAACAGACTGAGCTCACAACGGTAACAGCTAAGTGAGTTGATGTGTCATGGGTGAACTACGGGAGCAGTGGACCCACCGTGACACCAGACAAGTATAAACGAAGGCACAGAATCTAAGGAGCCCCCCCGGTATTCACCCAGCGAGGAGTGATGGATTTTGCTGCGGGAAGCCCCCAGGTTGCGGCCCCCTGTTTCACTTACTGGCAGCGGCTGACAGCAGAGTTTCAAGGTGGAGTACAGAGATGGCAGGGGATAGTCAGGGAAGGCAAACAGGGTAGTCAAAGACCAGGAGTCAGTAACAATAAGGCATTATGAAGAAGCAGAGCCTGGGTAGCAGAGACCTAAAGACCTTTTTGTTCAGGCAACTCTCTGTTGCCTTAGACTTCCTTAAATACATGGTCAGGTGGTCTGATTGGACAAGGCTCCAGGTGTGTGATAATGAACGGTAACTGATATCCTCCAGCAGAGGAAGCAGGAGCCACATCACGTGCCACAATCTCTACCACCAGCAGAGGGAGCAGATAACATCATGTTCCACAATCTCTTCCACCACAGAGTGAGCAGAGTCACACTCGATGTTGCCCACAAATCTTATTCACCAGCAGAGGGAGCAGGAGCCACATCATGTGCCACACTCTCTTCCCACCGCAGAGGAAGCAGGAGTCACTCACGTTCCACAATCTCGTACCAACCGAGCAGAGAGCAGAGACACATCATGTGCCACAATCTCTACCACCAGCCAGAGGGAGCAGGAGTCACATCTGTTCCACAATCCTTCCAACCAGCAGAATGGAGCAGGAAACATCCCATGCCACAATCACTCCAACCACATAGTGAACAGTAGACGACATCATGTTCCCCAATCTCTACCTGTAACCGAGCAAGGGAGCAGGAGACACATCATGTGCCAACAATCATCTGTCCAACAGGCAGAGTGAGCAGGAGTCACATCACATTCATGTGCCACAATCGTTTCATTCACCAGCAGAGGAGCAGAGATCACAACACGTGTTCCAATCTCTTTCCACGCAGCAGAGGGGCAGGAGTCACCTCATGTCCAACAATCTTATTCACCAGCAAGGGCAGGAGCCACATCACGTGCCACAATTCTCTCCACCAGCAGAGGAAATCAGAGGCCACATCACGTGCACAATCTCTACCACCAGCAGAGGGAGCAGAGACACATCATGTGCCACAATCTCTACCCACCAGCAGAGGGAGCAGGAGTCACTCAGGTGGCCCCATATCTTCGCACCAGTCAAGGTAACAGGAGACACTCCTTTGCCCACAATCTCATTCCAGCAGCAAGGGAGCAGGAGACACTCACATGCCCACAATCACTTCCACCATCAGAGGAACAGGAGGTCACATCATGTGGCCAACAATCTCCTTCCACACCAGCAGATGGAGCTGATCTTCAAAAGGTTCTGTCCTCTGAGGTTTGGGAGAGACACGTACACGGTAGGGCACCACTGCAGTTACAGCTAACTCCCCTGTATTGGTATTGGTATTTGTTAATTTAGACCACATCAATATCTATCATGAATATGTTAAAAAGTATCTGATCAACAAGGCTTTCTCACCTGTAGTTTCTCCCTCATATACATTCTTGTCTGCATATAATAGAGATACCCCATAAGTAGAACTTGTATCATAGCACCGGCAACAACACGGGGTGGTGCAGAACTCCCAATTTCCTCCCCAATATCCCTTCAGTTGGCTACTTTACCATATGATAGGGAAGGTCTTGGTCTCTCCTGGCAGGTCACACCTGCAAAAAAAACATTTCAGAAATGACATTTGTAATAAGTATTCATAGAAAAATTTTTAGATTTGAGTGGGGAATGGCAGAAAGTCTGTGGAGTTTCCTTCCTGGCGTGTTGCCATGGACAAAGTAGTGGCAATCTTCCATAGCGAATAACAGCAAGATAATTATCCCCTGCACAATAACATTTGGAGAACCAATTTACAAGTATGTTATTGCTAAATCTTCATATTACATTTATTCACCGCATGATAGTAAACATACTAATACTGGGAATATATGAACTGCAGGGATTTTTTGTTGAGATCCATGCTTTATAAATCTCACCCTAGGAGACAGTTGGTCAACACCCGACACTAGCAATGCGGCCAATGAGTGTTTTTTTATAACTGCAAGCATCTTTTTAAATCCTTGCAACCTGCTGACCCAGGTGAAGCCAACCAAGAACTATTGACAGGCCTGCATGCAATCCTTACTAAAGAGACCCTAAGAGCAGGCACACTATGGCCCCAGGGGCCGAAATCAGCCCTTTAACTTTACTTTGGCCCTTGGTCACCTAGTTGTTCAGCACTCCTGGCTCCCCTCATTACCTGCCATAAGTGAAAGAGAACACCTATAGAGAGAATTGTTTGGATTGTTCCCTAGAGGCCGTAGTTTTGCTGTCAATCAATGTTTAATCTTACCTCAGAAGCTCGATTTCCCAGTATTTCTTCGGTATAACGCCGCATTTTTTTTTTACCACAAAAAGATTCAAAGTTGAGTGCACGTTTATACACGCGGGGTGGACCGACTTTCTGCCCGCCGAGATCTTCTCCCCCTGTAGCGGGGAGTCATGCATGCGTGGGGGGCGTGGCCTGACGCCAAGCTGATGGCTGCATGATAGAGGAGCTCGGCGCCAG
>CM070042.1:51995032-52012383 GCA_036250615.1 Ptychadena robeensis
ACCTTATCTTCTCATTCAGGAAGGTTTCTGGACTGGTACTCCTGGACAACTTGCATAATGAGTATTGTAAGAGTGATTGACTTCATCTTCTTATTGAGGAGTCTTACTGGGCTTGTACTCATAGACAACATGCATCTCACACCCCTAGGAAGACTAAATGACATATTTTGAACTGAAGCAACTGACCTCCTGCCTGTTCTGTAAAGGTTGTCACTGTAAGGGATAAGCCGATCAAGCGAGTCTATTCAACCACCATCAATTAAATGTCTGCCACATAAGCAACCTTCGCTGTCTATGTCCTGAGGAAGCCCTAGTTTGGATGAAACATGTAGACCTTTTGACAATGTAAATGTCTTTCTATGTATATGGAACTGTCTGTATTTGATTTTACATAAGAGTGTTTCCCAATAAAATGTGTACACTAACTCTTCTTTTATGATGATCTTCACTATACATTCTTGAATGAAGGAAAAGTATTTTTTTTCTGGCGGGAGATGATATACCTAAAAAAGAAGTGTCCTAGGCTCAGAGGAAGCGAGTTGGATGATGATGGCCATGATGATGATAGTCATGATGATGAACTTTTTTAAGCATTGATAAGTAATACATTTCAAAATGTAAGTTCTTTATCCCGTCTTTGTTTATTCACTGCCATTGGTAAGATCTCTGGGGTCTATCCAATGTCTGTGGCCACTATGAGAAGATTCCAGCCTACCTGCTAAATCAAATCTGAAACACAAAATGAGGAGACACCTACATTTCCAAGGTGGACATGAAGAGAGATATGACTTATGGCTATACAGTTCAAGTCTTCTAAACATATAGGCATTCAAAGGCTGACTCGGCACATGAGGTCCCACCAAAAATAAATAAATAAATATACATATATCATTTTTGGGTTTCCAGACCCAAAACGTTTCCAGTTCAAAGAACCCTTATCCATTGATTTTTTATTCATGGTAACCTGAACTAAATCATATATATATCAAATACACTTGTAGTGAAGGGGGCATACTCCGCTGTGTCTCCAGCTCAGCCGATGCTTTCCATGCAAAGCAATGGACATTGGCCTTATTTAACAGTCATGTTCGATATCCCTGTTTTCGAGCAGGATTTATTGGTCCCGCTCGAAAACAGGGATGGCCGCATATGATATGGGCCAGATGGATGGCCGTGATTGCACGTGTGTTCCCTGCTTTAGTGGCGGTAGCAGCCAATTTGAAGTGCTGGACCAGGAGGCTATGGGGCAAGCCGAACAGTTAAAAGGTGAGCTCCCCCAAGGGGGGCGGTGCTCAGTCCCGGGATCCAGGAAAAAGTTCAGCAGCACTGCTTCTCCTCTCCTCAGGGATATCCGTTAGGCCTACCTGTACCGGCATGCATGCAGCCAGGGAGCATAATAGCACGCCCCTGTGTACTGTGCCACGGTATCGTTCCTGTCACCGACGAGTGCTGTCGTTCCGGTTGGGTGGAATCAACCACGTTGACTGGATCCTGCCTGGATGCCTGTGGAGCTGTGCCCCATGCCCGTATCCGCTGGTTTGCCTACTGGGAACCTTCGGCACCTACAGCGAACCCTGCCGTGTCCCCAGGCCCAATCAGTGTCACTCCACAGTTCTGGACATTTTCATTTTGCCTGAGGACTTTATCAGTGCAGTTATCAGTTTGCTGTTTAACCTTGCTGTGAGACCACTACGGGTCTTTTGTTTAAAATAAAAGTTCAGTTCTAAGCATCAAAAAAGGCGTCTGGTTGATTCCTGTGCACAACACACCTATATAGATAACAACAGACCTCCCAAGTGACAGTCAACACCACCCACCCCCATAAGCATAGACTGCACCTGGCCTGGCAACAAGTCCTTTGTGATGTACCCCATTGACCAACCTCTAGCATAAGTGGCCCATTTCCTACTTGTTCTCAAATTGGACATCTTAATTTATCTAGCATAACTATACACCTATATGAATATACAGCTTCTGAAATGTTCAGAGTAGCTCAAACAACAAAATTCTTCTTTTAAGGAGAAATGCTAATAACCCACATCTACCAACAAATTAGGCAACCAGCGCAGGATATATGGCCCAAGGGTGTTCCCTATGTCTAGAGAACGAAGGCCTCAGTGGCCCCTATCATGATGTCACCAGGACCAAAAATTTACTCCTGGAGACATATTTACCAAAAAGAATGAACACAAAATTGGATCTAATGGGCCTCTAAAGCCAGAAAGGGACTTGAATGAAACATCTGCATTTATAGAATGGATCATATAAACTGTGAAAGGGCTACCATGTTCCCCTGAAAACAAGACAGTGTCATATTAATTTTTGCTCCCAAAGATGCCCTACGTCTTATTTTCGGGGGATGTCCATGAAGAAGAATACGGCACTGGGGTATCAGGGTCGGGGATCACTTAAAATGACAGAGGGGGGATCAGAGGGGAGAATCAAAAGACTCAAAGGGGGGGATTACAATTTTAGTAACTCCTTCTGATCCTCCTGTGTCATTCTGATTGCCCCCTCTGATCCCCCCTGTCCAGAGTTACAGTCCCGTATCTTCGGGGGTGCCTTATTTTCGGGGCAAGCCTTATATTACAGCGTGAGGCAAAAAATGTAAGGCCATATTTTCGGAGGATGCCTTATTTATGTGGAAACATATAATATATATCAGATATTAACTAAAACTGACCAGGCTGATGACCACTCCATAACCCCAGCGCAGGGGCCAGCATAGAAGTGTTGCACCGTTTTTCCGGTCAATGCAACAATGCAAGGTCACAGTCATAAGAACAAGTCAACAGAAATAATAACTGAACAGAGAAACACGCGAGCACCAAATTAATTGGCAATAAATACCGTGCCTCCTTTTTATTGGTTGTAATGTTCCATAGGCTAAAGTAAAATTAGAAAACTATTAAGACATCAACAAGCTTAGTCACGATGACTCAAGGCAACAATACATTTCCTAGCAGCAAAAACTTAATACAAAAGGCTTACAAAGCCAATTATTAAGGCGGCAACTGAATCATACCATAGGGTGAATGGATGAGAGAGGGGGGGGGGGCAACTTAAGTGCGATCCATGCACATGGTACTTAATGCTCCACTCAGCTTCTTATTTTTTGGGAAGACCCCAAAGAATTTCCATCTATAGTGTGAAAACAGACCTTCATGGCTAAGCAACATACATTGTAGTGGAGGGGAAAGGACCTGAAAGGCTAAGATGCTCCCATGGGGGACCTAGTAATGAAATTGAACCTGATTTAATTTTCCAATATAAAAACAGAAGGGGAAAGAGAAGGAGGAAAATGACCTTATGACCCAATAAAAATGGTCTGATGCTTTGTTCCTTTAAGATACTGAAATAGTATGGTGAACCATATCCCGATAAAAAAGCACATGTTCATTAGGAAATGCCAGACCAAAATGTGAGGCCCGTGATGGACTCCTTGGTCACCATCCATACTACAAATGGGATCTGATTCTGTGGAAGCTGAAGCTAGAAGGTTGTACAAAGTGGTATGCAGCTTCACAGGCCATCACCCAATGTTTACTCTTCCAATAAGGTGAGCATCAGCATAATAGTTCTGGTCATATCATAGTTATTTAGGGTGAACTAGCATAAGAGTGGCTAAAAGTTAACGGATAGTAAAAGTTAGGGTTATGGAAACATTGTGAGTGGGTATAAATTAATACCAAAGAACCTCGCAATTGGCAATAGGCATAGGTCTCCTGGTGACAAGTTGCATAGTGCTTAGGACCCAGGTGCCCAACCTGCGGCCCTTTGGGCATTCTTCGACAGCCCCCTGTGGTCCTCCACTTGCTCCACCCGAAACCTTACTGTTATTGCATAGGGCATAGGAACTCACCTGTCCGAGTGGGAAGAGAAGAAGAAGCAATAAACTTACCTGATAGATGTATGTAAAAGCCAATCAGCGACCCAGATGGCGCCTGAGAAAGTCCCTCTCCTCTTCTCTTCTCCTCTAGTGCAAGGAATCAGCTGACTGGTTAGTGCCTATGCTCTCACTATCCACCAAAAAAAAGGAAGGGTGATTGTATAATATATATTGCGGCACATATCCTGAGAATAGGGGCATATACCTTTGAATCAAAGGTTATGTGCCGCATAGATATCATCAAAGGCTTTGATAATGTATATGACTATGTATATCTTCTAGCTATTCTTTCATTATAAAATGCTTATGCAAGTCAGTATAGGTTGAAAATGTTATGTGCGGCCCTTTAGTGATGCTGAGGGCCGCACTTGTGGCCCTCCATGTCAACTCAGTTGGCCACCACTGGCTTAAGGGGTTAATACCGTGGCAGGTTCAGGTTTGGCTAGCTTTCCCGACAAAAGTCTATTGAAGCTCCAAGCTCTGAAGTGGGCAAAAGCCCAGGCAAAGAACCTCGCAATTGGCAATAGGCATTGATGTCCTGGTGACTAGGTGCATAGTGCTTAAGGGGTTAATACCGTGGCAGGTGCAGGTTTGGCTAGCTTTCCCGACAAAAGTCTGTTGAAGCTCCAAGCTCTGAAGTGGGCAGAAGCCCAGGCAAAAGACTTGGGAAAACAGTTAGCTAGATAGCTATATAACCTCTGCCCAGAGAAGGGGTTAGGCCAGTATCCAGGCAGAGAACTTAATCAAAATAGCAGGAAGAGGAGTCATTACCGCACCCCAAGCAGCTGCTGTACAGAATGAAACTTAAAGGTATATACACATCTTTTCACCAGGTCATTGCCAGCTATATACAATATACAAATATACAATATTGAGTGTATTACACTACACTACAGTATTTAAAAAAACAAACAAAAAAAAAGCAAGCTGAATTCAAAATCATTGACCACATGGCATGTCCATCCTCTTTTCCACCCAAAAAATGGTTTTCCAGTGGCAATGGAATTAGATTCACCATCTTACAGAACAGAAATATCAACATCACCTGTATTTGACTTTAAGGTATTAAAAAAAATCTACTGTGTTTCTCCGAAAATTAGACAGTGTCTTATATTATTTTTTTATATTCTACGTCTTATTTTTGGGGGATGTCTTATTTTTCCATGAAGAAGAATACAGCACTGGGGTATCAGGGTGAGGGGGGGGGGTCACTTACAATGGCACAGGGGGGATCAGAGGGGGAAATCAGAATGGCACAGGAGACTCAGAGGGGGGATTACCATTGTAGTAACCCCTTCTGATCCTCCTGTGTCATTTTTGATTGCCCCCTCTGATCCCCCCTGTCCAGAGTTACAGTACAGTATCTTATTTTTGGGCAGATGCCTTATATTTCAGTGTGAGGCAAAAACTTATGGGTGCCTTATTTTCAAGGAAACAGGGTAGAAGCATGAAGGGAATGACCCATCATGCACAGGTCATTCACTATCCTATAGATGCCCCTTAACATACCTGGGTCCGCAGCTGAAGGCATTGGCAAAAAGTTAACTTTGTTTAATGAGGAGAAGAACATTAATATGCAGCATGCCGAGGCTGCCCATCACACGTCATCATTTGTCATCAGTTTAGAGCCGACAGATGATAGATGATCATTGATTGAATGATGTGGATTACTGCACTTTGCTTTATTAAAAGATGACCTGATTATAACCACGTCTGTAACCCTTGCCGCTTGTATAGAATACCATGCTGAGGACCTGAACTGCGGAAGTCGAGCGAACATAAAGGCGCAGAGGACAAAGAATTTCTGACTTTTCATCTTAGTGAAGGATATACACAGACCCAGGGACTACATATAAGGCAGAACTCCGGAGAGCTAATTAAAAGATAAAATAATAGTAGCCTTTGCCTTTATCCCTTCCCGCATACCCTGTTTCCCCGAAAATAAGGCATCCTACGGAAATAAGCCACCCTTACATTTTTGCCTAACGCTGAAATATAAGGCATCCCCCCAAAAATAAGGCCCCCCCTGAAGATACGGGACTGTAACTCTGGACAGGGGGGATCAGAGGGGGGAATCAGAATGACACAGGAGGATCAGAAGGGGTTACTAAAATGGTAAACCCCCCTCTGAGACTCCTGTGACATGTCGACTCCCCCTCTGATCCCCCTGTGTCATGTCGATTCCCCCCTGTATCATTTTAAGTGATCCCCCCACCCTGATGCCCCAGTGCCATATTCTTCTTCATGGAAAAATAAGACGTAGGGCATCTTTGGGAGCAAAAATTTTAGGGGAAACACGGTAGCAGAGTTCTCCTCACATGCTGCTACATGACCTGGGCTTTATGGCCACAGATTTCTTCTGAGCCCAGGTCATCCTGGATCCACCCCAAAAAAAAGAATAAATAGTTGGGACACTGGCAGGGAGGTCTCTCCCCGAGTTATAGTCACACGCAGTGTTCAGGAGGATCTGTGGGATGTGTTATCTTAAAAAAGTTCTGCCACCCAAAACATGTCCCATTGATCCTTCTGATCACTAAGTGTGACTCTAAGGCCCAGGTGCCGAACCTGCGGCATGTGGCCCTTTGGGCATTGTTTGGTGGCATCCCCTTGATCCTCCACTTGCAGCCCCCAAAAACTGTTAATGCATAGGGCATAGGCACTCACCTGTTTACCGATCATCTACAAATGCATCCTTGCCTGGGATTTTCCTAAAATGATAAGAGGAGGAGAGGTGGCATACCTGAAAGCCAATCAGCGACCCAGATGGTGCCTGAGCACCTATGCTTCCATTATACTACTTTGATGATATCTATGAGGCACATAACCTTTGATGATATAAATGGGCTTTTCCATATATCCCCATAATCAACTTTGGTGGTCCTACATCAGTAAAATTGTCGATGTTGATCGGAAAAACCAGGTCTACATATGACCACTGCACTCAGGGGCAGGAGTGGATGGGTGCTGTCAGGTTTTGACTGCCTGATGGGATCCAATCCACTGTCTGCTACCATCTGTTGGTTGGGGGGGGGGTTTGGATCAATGTTATGTGTTTAGTGATGCTGATGATGGCAACTCCCCCTGATTCTGAGCCCCTGATCAATCGGACGCAAACGATCGGACCAGGTGGGCTGCATGCGATTCCGGCACGATCGTTTGGCGTGCACGCGCCCGGAATCGATCGTGCCGGAATCCGGTGGGAATCCAACACGTGTATGGGGGCCTTAAGGGTTTCCACTGTGTATACACGACACCTCCCATTCAAGTGATTGGGACAGCGACCACTTGTGGGTAAACGAAATAGCGTGCAATGGTATTGTGGCGATGTGTCCATTGAATATCAAAGGACGTGTCAGCAGGACATGGATGTGGCGGTAATATGCCCCAAACCACAGGGAATCAGCTCAAAAAGCAGATGCGTACATGCC
The DNA here is from genome assembly GCA_036250615.1 of Ptychadena robeensis. Lineage (NCBI taxonomy): Eukaryota > Metazoa > Chordata > Amphibia > Anura > Ptychadenidae > Ptychadena > Ptychadena robeensis. The sequence goes on from CM070042.1 coordinate 52,002,350, forward strand.
GCCACGTAAAAAATAGTCCTAACAAGGTAGAGACCTCCCTGCTGTATCCCTAGAGCTGGCAAAATATGTTATCAAACTGTCTTTCGAAACCTACACAAGGATGTCTTCTCTTTAAAAGCCATTATATGGCGCCCCCAGTGGCCACATGCAATATTACACTGAAACGACCCCCCAAAAGCCTATAAGATAAATATGGAATCTCTCATATAATTCAAGGGAACAGCAGGTAAGTATAATGTTTTAGGATATACCCTATCGTGCCTGATTAGAGGTAAGACAAATGTAATTAATTTAATTATATTTTTTGGGAATTCACTAAATAAATTCACTTTTGAGTTAACTTGGCCTGGAGGCGAGCAACACATTGTACACATGGGGGGGGGGCATTCTAAACTTTAGCATGCATCCCTGTCTAACCTTTCGGCCTATTTAAAGTCCCAAGGGGTCAGCCCCCCCCCCCCCCCCCCCCCCCCCCCCCCCACACGCACACAGATCAAGCTCACCACTTTTTCTGGGTTAACTTTTTTAATGATGATACCATGTTCAGGGGCTTTAAAACTAACTCACAAAGTCAGCTAGTCGAAATTCTATGTCCATCTCCAGTGGTGAAGGTGCTGCAGACTCAGAGACGCCATCCGGCAAAATAATATGGTGTCGTTCTCTGCGGGAGACCCCAGATTGTCTCTGTGAGGGAGTCATTTATACAACTGCACGATGCGTCTAAGGGCTCGTCCCCACTTAGGCATGACTGATGTGATCGCGTGCGATTGACCACGCGATTGACCACGCAATTGTATTATGGGTAACAGGACCATCCCAAAGGAAAAACTGCGCCAGATTGCCCCTTATTCGAGCCCATAGAGAATGAATAGACGCGATTTTTGATTGCGTCCACACGTGATTTTTTATCACGTCCGTTCATGTCTACGGGTGCGATCAAGGCTGAAAAATCGTGCCTGCCCGCGGCCCGCGGCAAATAAGCGGAGAGTTGCAGTTCTGATCATGGGTCGCACTGTGCGCGGTCGCTTCCTTTAGGTGAAGTGGGGACAAGCCCATTCAACTTAATAGAAGCGATTGCCCGCGAGTAGGGACAAGCCCTTACATGAAGATCTATGTTGGATGCTGGTTCCACTTTAAAGGTAACCATAAACAAGGAGATTCTCCCTCGATAGAGGAGGAATCGATTTATGTCATCACGCTGCAGCCGCTGATCGGCAGGCACCCATCCAAATGAATGGGATTGGTCGGGAATTTACAGACATGTCAGATCACCGTGCGATCCTACATGTGGGGGATTCCTGGTCGATCTGCCCAGGTGGGCCCATCCGATTTGCGGCCGAGTGAACGCCGGGCAACCATTGGGAATGCGCATCGGCTGACAAATCGTCTGGAAATCGCCCCGCGTATGGCGTAAGTCCTTCAAAACAAACATGTCGTGCTAGCCGATAAATTTAATAACTCACCCTTATTACATCTCTTGGCGAATCCAGGTGGAAACGTTCCACCATGTCAATTCCCAGCTCTGCTGACGGATCTACCCTATAGCATCACACTTCTTCTGCTGCAACAAATTAAAAATACCACATAGACCCCAATGACCTGGGAACGGCCAGACCCAACATATCATGTCAGCCTCCTTTAATGAAAGGACTTATTCCTGAATAAAGAGGTAGAAGAATTTCATGGCGTCATGTCCCCCTCTCTCAGGTAACGGCGATATAACCTACACGACTGACAGCCCTGGGATAAGCCTTGAAGAGTACCAATATAGAGAGGGTTTAGGCTCAGCAGTTATCATTGATGAGGAAGAGAATGGACGGTTGCTATGGTTACTCGGCAAAGCTGATCCTCTATCTAAGCTGCAATATTAATAAGCTGCTGAAGCTGACTGCCGTGTTAAAAGTTAACAAGTTCGCTGAATTAACCTTCCTTTGGGAAGCTGCGCTGCTTAAAGGGTCGGCCAACCCAAAAACGGAGGTGTCAGGAGGCCGGGGGGGGGGGGGGGGGGGGGGGGGGGGGGGGGGGGGGGGGGGGGGGGGGGGGGGGTTGGATTACTACTCCTTGGGTATGCCACTTTATTTGGGGTGTCATGGTGGAGGGATGTCACAGATTGTGTTGTGGAGTGGATGTGCTCTCTACATGACGAAGTTCTTTGAAAAGTTCAGAAACACAGTCTTCACGGCTTTCCTACACAAAATAAAGTACTATCCTCTCAGCTGGAGAGGGGAATATTTCCAGTTTTACTAGCAGGGATATATACATCTTCTCACCATACCCAATAGCAGGGATGGGGCATTAGACCTAGGAGCTACAGTTCCAAACATTGCCTAACCAGCTGCTGAGAGTGGAAGGAGGTGGCCGTGGCTCTCACCCAAGATATAGTCCTATGGAAAGAGTATGGGTCCCGTTGAGGGGGTAGGTGTGGGAGACGTTTCATCGATCCTCTACACGGGGAATCAGCTCTCTCTCCGCGGCTCTCACCCAAGATATGGTCCCTCGGAAAGAGTGGCCTGGTTCCAGTTGATGGGGTAGGTGTGGAAGATGTTTCATCAATCCTCTACATGGGGAATCAGCTCTCTCTCTGGAGGCCATTCTGCAAAACCTACCTTCCTGAAGCTACCTGCTAGCTCTTTGGCCTCTGGAGAGGGAGCACCGGCAAATATGCCTGATCCTGGCACGGGCACAGTTTGTTCTGAGTTCGGGCATAATGCCAGGGAGATTAAGGTAACAAGTTCATATTATTCAGACGCAATATTCAGATGCATTTCAGGTGCTCAAAGGGTCACACTTCATCAGGGCTTAGAGAGAACAACACATGTGCCTTCTAATCGGGCTCAAAGCATAGGGGGGAGGGCAACTTGACCAGGGGGGCTGGTTTTGGAACAGACATGGGGATGTAGGGAATGGGGGAGTGTTCTAGGTGGGCAGGATCAGGAAGTTTGATAAGGAAGGGACAGCAGGGGGCAGATAATTTTTGGATCAGGATCTTCACCCACCCTCCTTCCCTGATTGATTGGACTGGGTGTTTGGGGTATTATGTGTTCTGTAATATGTTTTGTTTATTTTGTCACAGCATAGCGGATGCTCGACAGTGCCGCAGGAGGAAACCGGACTTTGAAGGCTTCTTGTGACGTGTCAGTATAAGAAGTCACAAACACAGGTGAAATGTTTTCTAAGGCCGGGCTTAAGCCCCAGTTATGTTACGGTATTTAAAGTCATTCTATAAGGTACTTACCAAGCTGGTATTGAAGGGCTGGTGGCTGGTGGAAGGAACTCGGAAGAAGTTATTGGCACTGTCGGGCAACCTCCCTTTAACTCTATTGAGATTGTATATAGGCTGTGGCCATGTTTATATATACATTTGCACTACAAATTATATATAAAACTTTTCCAAAAAGTATATCATGGTCTCTGTCGTTATTTGTATGAATGAGGTGTGTTTAAGTCATTGGTTCCTAAACTGGGGGACGGGCCCCCCTGGGGGGGCGTGAAGGTATTCCAAGGGGGTGCAGGCCCTCATTCTTAACCTTAGTTTGAATAGGGAGGGGGGGGGGGGCTCGATAATGTTCCTAAATAGAAAAGGGGGGGCCCTGCAAGGAAAGTTTGGGAACTACTGGTTTAAGTCCAAGAGACAAAATTTACACAGTACTCCCTGGGTCATAGGGCACAGATGGTAAAACTCTTGCTTACCAGATATATTTTTATTACAAAGTTCATGGTGAGCCATAGTACTGAGTACATAGTAAAATTTGTAACTTTAGGTAAAGTTTGGATCTTTAAATGTTTAAAAGTCAGTTGTGTTGACTGAACTTTGATAACGCGCCAACCTAGAATAGGCTAGACCGGGGGCGGGCAAACCTTTTGACTGATGGGCCACAATGGCTTCTAAAGCAAGCCATACACGTGTCGGATTCCATGGCCAATTGATCACTCACCCGATCGATTCCGGCGATTCTGCCGGGAATCGCAGGTGTGATCAATCGGCCAATTAAGAGTATCCATCGCTGCATACCACCTTGTCCAACGGATTCCGGGACGATTCCGTGTCCGATTGTCCACCTCACAAATGGCAACTCCCCCTGATCTGGGCAGAATCAATCTGATGGAACCAACATGTTGGTTCTCTGTCGGATCCGATTCTGGGCCCCTGATCAATCGGACGTGATCGATCGGACAAGGTGGGCTGCATGCGATTCCGGCACGATCGTTTGACGTGCACGCGCCCGGAATCGATCGTGCCGGAATTGCGGTGGGAATCCGACACGTGTATGGGGGCCTTTAAAGCAGATCTACCGCCTCCACATCTGCCTTCTATTTTCAGCACCAGAGGGCAGATTGGAAGTAAAAAAATATATACTCATCCAGTAAAACTGTCAAAATGTAACAACGCTCCACCGTGGCGGCTGCAAGGGGACATGGGAGGTTAAACATCCGTGATATCTACCTTCCGTTGTCCCCATGCATTTGCAGCCAGCAGCATCTGAATCGGGTGACGCGGAGGAGTCAGATCCGGATTGGTGGAGGGAGCGAGACTGGAAGGGTTTTGCTTCCCCATCTTGCAGTCTGGAGGACCGGACAGTCCAGACATGGCGGCACGGGAGTGAGGAGGCAGGAAAGGTAAGTACTTATTTTTAGGGATTGCTGTCGATGGATGAAGACTGGATGTAGGTGAGTTATGTGTATATGTTTATGGTTGTTTTTAAAAGTTTACATCCGCTTGAAATTTGATGGCCGGAGAAAGGGCTTGTAATGGCTGCCAGTTCTATGCTTCCCTGATGATCAAGCATCATTGGTGATGCTGGGGACGCGAGGAATTATGTACACTCATTGCAGGGAACAAGTGGAGGGGGCCAGCCCTCTACTTTTCAACAATGTGCCGGATTAAAGACAGGACTACCTGCCCCCTGGGCCTTAAGGTCTCCATACTCACATAGATATGTGCTAGATCGTGCTAGGCGTAGGCACAACTCGTCCCATATAAGATGGGATCCACTGCCGCAGCAACAAAGTGCCCCGAGTTAACATTGCTCGGTGTCAATGACGTGCAATGCATCCATTAGATGAATAGGGCAGTAACACGTCGGCATTGCACTACCAATTTGTGAGTTTGGTGTCATTAGGTCAGTGGACACAGGACCTTAAAAGCTTGTTTCCAGCAGATAGACTTACCTGCTCAGGATCTGTCTTTATGGACCGCCGCTCCCCCGATGTAAGGCTCAACGTAGTCGACTACATTGAGCCTCTGCATCGGCGGATGTGTAAACAGATCATCCGCTGAGCAGGCAATATCAATGTGCTATGTCGGGACCCCCGCTTAGCGTATACGCTTAGCGGAGGGGTCCTGACCTATAATGGAAACAAAACCTTAAGCCCCCCATACACGTTCCGATTTTTCGTACAAATTTTGCCCGACCGACCAATGTGGTCAGGAGATTAATCGATCGGGAGATTAATCGGATTCGGAATTATGTACCCGACCGATCCCGATTTCTCAAATTCGGCCGAAAAATTGGTCAGGACCGCTTCGGACCTGTCCGTAAATTTTTGGTCGATCTGCTGTTAATAAATAGGGTCGGGCTGATGGATCGGTGATAATTCGAATTCCGATTTTTCGTGCCAGCCGACCGACCGACCGACCGACCATAACATTTTAGGTGAAAATCGGGTGACAAGATCGGACGAAAAATCGGTCGGGAGAATAATCGGAACGTGTATGGGGGGCTTATGTCTTACTTACCATACTTGAAGCTTTGGACACAATGGGGCAAGGAGGAATCATTCCCTAGAGAAATGTACTCAATGGAAGATGGACACCAAAAAATATTCAGAAATGAGACACAAATGTCCACTTTAAGGAAGCGTGCAAAACTTTGGAGACATTTCTTAGCGGTGTCTGACATGGGCGCTGGTTGCATTCAATCAGCTCTGGAATTCAGTTTGAACAATGTTCTAATGAGTTTTACCATGGCGGGCCCTCTTCTCTCTCCCCCAACCCATATCTCATCCCTCCCAAGTGACAAATGATCCCAATCACCCTGACTCTGAAAATATCATTTGCCTGGCAATTAATGTCAGCGCTCCCAGTGTTGGACACTTGTGATAGAAGGGAGGGGTGGCGAGCTGGCTGCAGGCTCTTGTAATGAACCCATCTTTTCTTAATGGGAAGCTTTATTTCAAAATAATTTATGGTGTCCTGGCCTGGAGACATTGGAGAAACTTCCTCTTAGGAACAGGAGAGAATGTTAAGCTAGCCATACACGTGTCGGATTCCATGTCCAATCGATTCATCATCCGATCGATTCCGGCGATTCTGCCGGGAATCGCAGGATTGATCAATCGGCCAATTAAGAGTATCCATCGCAGCATACCACCTTGTCCAACGGATTCCGGGACGGATCCGTGTCCGATTCCACCTCCGATTCCACCTCACAAATGGCAACTCCCCCTGATCCGGGCAGAATCGGATGAGAAAGACCAACATGTTGGTTCTCCGTCGGATCCGATTCTGAGCCCCTGATCCATCGGACCTGATCGATCGGACAAGGTGGGCTGCATGCGAATCCTGGCACGATCGTTTTGCGTGCACGCGCCCGGAATCGATCGTGCCAGAATCCGGTGCGAATCCGACACGTGTATGGGGGCCTTTAGAGATGGGTGCTTCTCGCCTCCACAATATATATAGGTTACTCCAAGGGGCGCACCGATTGGTTGGCTGGCACAGGTTAACGCACAATGGCCCCAGCTGTGGCTCAGATGATCTGCAGTGCTGCTGCTGTATCACTATGAGAGGTGCTATACATGAGAACAGAATAAGCTGTAATCATAAAGATACGTTTATTAAAAAAAACATATCCATTTATTTTTTTTTAAATACTCATAAATGTATTTCTAGGCATACTAGGCATTTAAGTGTTACAGCTGTTATTTCTCTAATATTTAAGCAGAAAGGATCAGTAGCTTGTTGGTGTACACCATTAACCTGAGCTGCAAATTCATATTGTTCATTGAGCGCCACCTGATCAAACTGCTCCTGTGCGGGGATCAGGCACAATTGCCGGTTCTCCGTGAGCCTGCAGCAAAGCATAAAAGAGTTCTTCCGGACCCCATTCTTCCGCTGGGGGGACGGCACTATTGACCAACATGTTAATGGAGGGGGTGTCGCTTTTCCCCGCACACACTGGGAGAGCTGGGTGGAGAGCGGGGGGGGGGGGGGGGGGGGGGGGGGGGGGGGGGGGGGGGGGGGGGGGGGGGGGTTAAGCCAAATAACACACCCATGATCCAATTAGACCAGTGGTTCTCATCCAATCTCAAATGACCATTTCACAGGGGTCAACGGATTGACTGAATCCTGACTCGGCAACTTCCTTGTGATGCTGAAAAGCGGGGTGGAAAGTTAGAGGCAGAGTAATGCCCCTAACTTAAGAGAGATGGGCAATTACTCTCCCCTCCTAACTTGCAAACCCACATTTAATTTGCACAAGCGGGGTAGGAAAATAGGAGGGCATTTGGAACAGCAACACTCCACACCAGGTCAAGGTCAAGTTGTATCAAGTCATTGTTACCTGTGTAGCGTTGCCCGGGGGAGCTCACTGGAGCAACCAGGCTCATGCCTATGCCCAGATTACTGCCAAAATCACAGCTGTCACATAGGAAAGGAATGTCCACACGTGCTGGTTAACTTTTTACAATAGGGATATGTACAGTCCCATTACCATCACCCATAAGGCAGGGGTCCAAGCATAGGATCTAACAGACGGTCCAGTTCAAGGTCTGTAGTTCATCAGGCCCTTTGTGGCCTTCACCTACTTGGACAAGATGAGGAATGGGCTGCCCTGGTCCAAAGGGGACATTTGTGTCATTTGTCATAGGTAGCGAGCTCACCTCGTGACATTTGCTGAGTGGACGGCGATGGTGGACCCAGAGAGATGGGAGCACCTTGCTCCAAAGTAATACGTGGCACCCAAGCCTAAAAAAGCTCGCCAAACAATCTAAAAATCTATAATTCTAACCTCTGCCCAGAGGAGGGGTTTATCAGTTGCTGGGCAGATAACTTCATCAAAATAACAGGTGTCAGGGCAATGACCTCCCCTTTTAGGCTTTTTCAACAGCTGCTATACAAAAGTAACATTTTCTAAAAGGTATATACACAATTTACACACCATGTCATGCCCAACTATACAAACATATATATATACAGATGATATATACAGTTTTAAATGTATTTCCACTACACTACACCTGTATACTTCCATTGCGAGTTCTTTTAGAAGATTGCCTTTTACATTTAGCATACACCTTGGTCACATGAGTATGAGTATGTTCCCACATGTTAGCACCCAGCAATCTCCTGCGATTAGACTCGTGGCACAGAGATGGCAGGCAGGAAGTGGAGGGGTGGGGCAGGACATTTTGCCCCACCCCACCTGATCACACCCATAGAGAGTGAATGGGAGGGGTTTAAATGACATGCAATTTTTAACCGCGCCCATTCAGGTCTATGGCTGCGATCAGAGGCGATTAGCCATCTGCGTAGATCGCAGGCCGCACCACGAATGCATCCGATCGCAGCCTTTAGTTGAAGTTCTGGCAAGCCCACTCAACAAAATGGAGGCAATCAGCCGCGATCGACGCGCAAGATTAAAATCGCGACCGTGCCGCCTATGTGGGAACATAGTTTGGAAGCATCTACTATATTCTTCTGTCTAGCATACGACAGCCTTCGGAAAGGATCATTTTGCTTTCACAAAAGTTGAGCCTCAGAGCGCCAGGCTTTTTCGGCATTGCAGCAATGCAAAATTCTTTGCCGACATCTGCAAAATCACAACAGCGTCAAGGCCTTCATAGGTAATTAGTAAGGCTGTCTAAACATCTCACAAACAGACTTTTATGTGAGGAAAATCATTTGTTGAGGTTGTTTTGATTTATTCTCATACTACCATCCCCTGCTGCTGAACACTGCGCATGCTTCCTCACTGGTATCGTTTAGTAGCCGCCATGTTTTTTTTTCAGGTGTTGGAAAATAGATTGTGAACAAAACCAACATTCAGGCAGCGAGACATGTTCTCTTTATGTATACACTGTTCCAAGTGTAAGCTCTCCCTTCCCTCTGCTATACAATGCCTATGGAGGGTTACACTTGGAGCTTGCTTGTGTGTTGGATGCTGCCAGAGGTGCCTCCAGACTTTTCACCATCGTGACCTCAAGTAGGGATGGGGTCCAAAGAATAGGGTCTACGTTGCAAACAGTCTAACCTGCTGCTTGAAGATGCGGAGAGGCCCTTACCTAGATGTAGGAGAACACAAGTGGTCCAGTTGGAGGCAGAGTGGGGAGCTACGTTTCTTCTCTCCCAGGCCTGGTACGGCACATTCCTTTGGAGAAACTGCTGCAATCACTCACAAGATGAGGAAGAGGCTGCTCTGGTCCAAAGGGAACCCCTTTATTCGCCGTGGGTGTGTAGTCTCCCCATGGCACTGGCAAGTGGACGGTGTCGGGGGATCCAGAGAGATTGGAGCACTTTGCAGGGGGACAAGGATCTGAAGACCTGGCCTGGACTGAACCCTAACTAAGGCCTCACCCTTGTCCTCATGCTTGGGGCAAGGGCATCCCTAGCCTAGGAGTAGTCACTTGGCAATGGTTTCCCTGCTGTACTGGCAAGTGGACAGTGGCCAGGATCCAGACAGACTGGAGCACCTTGCAGGGGGACAAGAATCCGAAGACTTGGCCTGTACTGAACCCTAACTAAGGCCTCACCCTTGTCCCCCTGCTTGGGGCAAGGGCATCCCTAGCCTAGGAGTAGTCACTTGGGTGAAGAAGGCTAGTGTATAGGCTGATTTGTTTAGTAGCCGCCATGTTTTTTTTCAGGTGTTGGAGAACAGATTGTGAACAAAACCAACATTCAGGCAGTGATAAATGTTCTCTTTATGTATGCAGCTGACCCTTCCAAGTGCAAGCTCTCCCTTCCCTCCGCTATACAATTGTTAGGTTCCTGCTGGGATTCGAACCCAGGACTCGGTTCTGGGTTGCTCAGCGGAGGT
>CM070042.1:52101133-52119909 GCA_036250615.1 Ptychadena robeensis
GGTACTAGCAAGGTGTGCCGTTATAAACCCTGGTAATAGCAGGGTGTGCTGGTATAATCCCGGTATAGCAAGTGTTGCCGTATATAAAACCTGGTGGTACTAGCAAGGTGTGTGTATAAACCGGTACTAGCTAAGGGTGTGCTGTATAAAACCCGGTACTAGAAGTGTGGCTGTTTATAAACCCGGTACTAGCAAGGTGTGGCATCTAAACCTGGTTACTAGCAAGGTGTGTGCCATATAAACCTGGTTGTACTAGCGAGGTGTGACGGTATAAACCGGTACTAGTAAGGTGGGCCGTATTAAAACCCGGTACTAGCAAGGTTGCCGTATAAACTAGGTACTAGCAAGGTGTGCCGTAATAAACCTGGTATAGCAAGGTGTGCTGTATAAAACCGGTACTAGCAAGGTGTTGCCGTTAAAACCATGGGAGTACTAGCGAGGTGGAAGTTATAATAACCCGGTAGCGTACTAGCAAGTGGCTGTCTAAACCCTAGGTACTAGCAGGTGGCCGTTTTATAAAACCCGGGTATAGCAAGGTGTGCCATATAGACCCGGGGTTTACTAGCAAGGTGTGCCATATAAAACCCGTGGTACTAGCAAGGGTGGCCGTAGAAACCCGGTTACTAGCAAGTGTGTGCCGTAAAACCTGGTAATAGAAAGGTGTGCCGATTATAATATAAAACCTGTTACTAGCGAGGGGGCCGGTGTGTGACGTATAAACCCAGGTACTAGCAAGGTGGGCGTATAAACCCCGGTTACTAGCAAGAGTGTGCCGATAAAACCTTGCGGTACATAGCAAGTTTGTGCAATAGACCGGTACTAGCAGTGGGCCATATTAAAACCCGGGTAATAGCAAGGGGCCCGTATTACAACCCGGGTTACTAGCAAGGGGTGTGCGTAGTAAACCCGGTACTAGGCAAGGTGTGCTGTAAAAAACCGGGGTATAGAAGGTGTTGCCTTTATAAAACCCGGGTACTAGCAAGGTTGTTGCGTATAAACCTGAGTACTAGCAAGGTGTGCTGATAAAACCGGTACTTAGCAAGTGTCTGTGATAAACCTGGTACTAGCAAGGGGTGCCTGTATAAACCCTGGTACTAGCACGGTGTGCCGTATAAACATGGTTTACTAGCAAGGTGTGCCGGTATAAAACTGTTCCTAGACGAGGGGTGACGTATAAACCCGGTAATAGCAAGGTGTGCTGTATAAACCCGTTGTTACTAGCAATGGTGTGCTGTATAAACCCGGGGTACTAGCAAGGTGTGTCGTATAAACTGGGTTACTAGCCAAGGTGTGCCTTTTGTTGTTGATTTTTTATTTAAACCTGTTACTAGCGAGGGGTGTGACGTATAAACCTGGTACTAGCAAGCGTGGCTGTATATTAAACCGGTACTAGCAAGGTGTGCCGTATATACATCGCGTACTAGCAAGGGGGTGATGTATAAACCAGTGGGGTACTAGACAAGGTGATGATGTATAAACCCGGTACTTAGACAGGGTGCCATATAAACCGGTACTAGCAGGTTGGCCTTAGAAACTGGTACTAGCAAGGTGTGCCGTATATAAACCTGGTACTAGCCAAGGTGTGCTGTATAAACCCGTACGGTGGGGGTACTAGCAAGGGTGCCTTATAAACCGGTACTAAGCAAGGGGGATGTATTAAAACCAGGTACTAGCAAGTGTGCCATACTAAAACACGGGTTACTAGCAAGTGTGCCAATAAACACGGTACTAGCAAGGGGTGTTGCCGTATAAACCCGGTACTAGGCAAGGTGTGCTGTATAAACCTGTACTAGCAAGGGGTGCGTATTAAAACCCGGGTACTAGCAAGGTGTGCCTTATAAACCCGGGGTACTGCAAGGTGTGCCGTATAAAACCTGGTTACTAGGCAAGGTGTGCCTTATAACCCGGTTACTAGCAAGGTTGTGATGTATTAAACCCGTACTAGCCAGGGTTGCCATATAAAACCCTGGGTATAGCAAGGTGTGCCGTATTACCCCAGTACTAGCAAAGGGTGCCATATAAACCGTACTAGCAAGGTGTGCCGTATAAACAACCGAGACTAGGCAAGGTTGTGCCGTATTAAAACCTGGTACTAGCAAGGTGTGCTGGATAAACCGGTACTAGCAAGGGGTGCCGTTAGAAACCCGGTACTAGCAAGTGTGCCATATAAACCCAGGGGTGGGTACTAGCAGGTGTGCCTTTATAAACCGGTACTAGCAAGGTGTGCTGTATAAACCACGGTACTAGCAGGTTGGTGTGCCATATAAACCGGTACTGCAAGGTGTGCGTATAAACCCGAGACTACGCAAGGGTGTGCCGTATAAACCTGGTGACTAGCAAGGTGTGCCAGATAAACATGGTAATGCAAGGTGTGCTGTTTATAAACCCGGTACTAGCAAGGTGGCCGTATAAACCCTGGTACTAGCAAGGGTGTGCTGTATAAACAGGTACTAAGCAAGGTTGTTGCCGTATAAACCCGGGGGGTACTAGCAAGGGTGCCTTATAACACTTGGGGTACTAAGCAAGGTGTGCTGGATAAACCCGGTGGTACTAGCAAGGTGTGCCGTATAAACCTGGGTACTAGCAGGTTGTGCCGTTATAACCCGGGATAGCAAGGTGGTGCCGTATAAACCCGGTACTAGCAAGGTGTGCCGTATAAACCACCGTACTAGCAAGCGTGTGCCCGTTATAAAACCTGGTACTAGCAAGGGTGCTGTGCCGTATAAACACGGTACTAGCAAAGGTGTGCCGTTATAATAACCTGGTACTAGCAAGGTGGTTGTGTGTGTCGTATAAACCCGGTACTAGCAAGGTGTGCCGTTATTATAAACCGTACTAGCAAGGTGTTGCCGTATTAAACCCGGTACTAGCAAGGTGTGCCGTATAAAAACCGGGGGGGTTACTGCAAGGTTTGTGCCGTTTATATAATATAAAACCCGGTTACTAGCAAGGTGTGCTGTTATAAACCGGTTACTAGCAGGTGTGAAGTATAAACCCAGGTTGGTGGTACTAGCAAGGTGTGTGTGCTGTATAAACCCGTACAGCAAGGTGTGCCGTATTTAAACCTGGTACTAGCAAGGTGTGCCGTATAAACATGGTACTAGCAAGGTTTGTCCATATAAACCCGGTGGGTGGTGGTACTAGCAAGGTGTGCATATAAACCTGGTACTAGCGAAGATGTGCCCGTATAAACCCGGTACTAGCAAGGTGGCTGTATAAAACCTGGTACTAGCAAGGTTGTCCGTATAAACCTGGTACTAGCAAGGTGTGTCGTATTTTTATAAACATGTTACTAGCAAGGTGTGCCGTATAAAACCCGGGTACTAGCAAGGTGTGCCGTATAAACTGGGTACTAGAGGTGTGGGGTATAACCCTGGTACTAGCAGGTGTGCCGTTATAAACCTGTGGGTACTAGCAAGGTGTGCGTATAAACCTGGTACTAGCAAGGGCTGTGTCGTATAAAACCTGGTTCCACCAAGGTACTAGCAAGGTGTGCCGTATAAACCCGGTTACTGCAAGTGTGTGCCGTATAAACCCGGTACTAGCAAGGTGTGCTGTATAAACCTGGTACTAGCAAGGTGTGCCGTATAAAGTGGCCGGTGAGTGTATTATATGTTATGGTTAGAGGAGTTTCTTAAACCCATCAAGGTCCATTTCTGATTTGGCGGACAACCTTCCTCTATAGATCTAGTATGGTGAAAGCGCATAGCCACCTACGGACAGGAAGTGTGTAACTCGCAGGACCAATAAATTTGAAAACAATGAGAAGAAAAAGCCTTAAAAATCGAATGTATCCCGAGTGTGCTGCTACATATTAGCATATCGGATGCGATGGAAGGCCTGAGCAGGCAGATTTATTAGCTCGGTATTGACAATGAAGTATCACATGACCACTGTAGAATAGTGATTGATCGCCAACTTGCAGAACATACGGTATGACTACATTGCGGTGTAGCAATTAATCGCTAACATTCTCGCAGTGTTGTAGTTGTGGGTGATGAATTACTTCTACTCGCCATTGTGTAGCCTATTCCATAGGGAGCCATTTGCTCCAGCACTTCCCGATTGATCGCGACTGCCTTGAAAGGGGTTGTAATGTCTTTTTGATGATAAACATGTTAAAGGAATTAGCGTTATATAGAGAATGGATCAATATGTGTGCGTGTGATTTTTTTTTAGAATACTTTGTCTCATGTATATATACATGATTCCATAATATCTGTTCGTTGAGTCAGCCATGTTCGTGCTCTACATCCTCTTCATTCAACTCTGCTGGGCTGGGCCATGGCTGCTTTATTTCTTCTTCTCTGAAGGCAAGGCTGTAAGGCTATGTTTCCACTAGAGTGATCGGCCGGGATCACCCACATTTATAATCACGGCGCAGTGACTGATCGCTCCCATTAAAGTCAATGGGCATCAAAACACACAAGCGATTGCCGGCGCGGCGATTTTGGGGGCGATTTTGAATGGCATCCTATGGTGTTTTTGACAATGCCCATTGACATGAATAGATACAATCAAAAATTTTAGATTGCATCCATTTATTCTCTATGGGCAAAATCAGGGGCAATTTTTAGGAATTTTTGCAGCTGCATTATTGGGATCCAGGAATATGACAATGAGCATGCAGGAACTTCCTCAAACCCTGCTTAAGGCTATGTTCCCACATGTGCGGCTGAACGCCACACAATTGAATGGCCGCACTTAAAAACCAAGTCTCAATTTTTTCACATCTATGATCGCAGTCAGGGAGGATCGAAATTAAATCCCCATCGTCCCCCGTTTGCGGCCCAGGGAAGAGCCCTTGTGGGAAAGCACATGTGGGAACATAGCCTTACAGGAAACAGACCTGAAAAATCACATCCAAAAATTGCTCATGATCCCACGCAAAATCGCGGGCAACCGCTTCCATTCATTTGAATAGCCCTGTCCCCTCTTGGCTGCGGCCGATCGCCACGAATTGCGCCCATAAACATGAATGGACGCGGTCAAAAAGCGCATGTGGATGCGATTTTAACCGCGCCGATTCATTCTCTATGGACGCGGTCTGAGGCAATCGGGGCAGCTCCATTGACTCTTCATGTTTACAAAAAACGACCACTCATGCACTAGTGTCAAGATGCGAGCTGCCTGCGGCCGCTGCGGATCAGTGCCACCGGGCGGCCAGCCAATCGATCCCTCTCAAACAAAACATCGATTGAAAAGGGATCCGACACTGGAGTAAAATGAAGACTTTTTACTCATTTGATCCCTTATGTATATAAAAAAAGTTTTAAAACTCTGCTCACCATTTTAAGCACCTAAATAGTGAAAGGGGAAATTTGGTGTTTAGGTGATTTTAGGTGATTACCGTACCACAGCTACCAAAAACTATTGTGTGGAAGATTATCAGTCAAGAAGGTCAGAAAGTAGCGATATGCGGCCTGTATACTTCCACAACTACGTCGTCCTCTTTTGCAGCCAAAAGCAATCGCCAAGTGGTCACCTCTAAGTGGGCTCTCCCAGATCTACAAACATAACCCAGAGCGCTGTGACATCACCGGCCATCCCCTGTGATGTCATCACATGCTAGGCATCTCTTACTTATAGCACTGCTTATAGAATATATAATACCCCTTCTTTTTTTTATAGGATGAATCCCGGGAGATCAGGACTATGCCTCATGTTTGACAAGTCAAATTGTTATTTCTCTTGATTATGTTTAATATCGTGTTTCCTATTTGCGTTCTCGGGTCTCGCAGCGCCTTTTTAGACCATTATTAGGCGTTGCTATGGCGACCAGCTTCGCTAAAGTGCTTTGTCTACTTAGACAGTTTTGTCTGTTTTTGCGTATTTATTTATTTCGCTGGAGCGCCACTGTCGCTTTGGTGCATTAGTCATGCGTCCTCCGTGTTGGGGAGGCTGTCATGGAGGAGAACATATGTACTTCTTAAAGGCTGGAAGATCTTATAGAAAGGAACGACTTAGCACGGCAAAAAGACTCGCTGGAAAAAAAAAATGAAAAGAAACGAAGGCGTGATTATATAATAGAAAACATTCTTAAGGTGAATTTGTTTTCTCTTCTTCTCATGTTGGTTTCCAGTGCGTTCACATTTATTTCAATAAAATGACGGTAAATTGCAGCTTGGCAATTTAAGAAATTGTGATCACTGGGTTTAGAAGTATATGCGGGAGAAAAAATAATTCCTAGCCACCCACACACAGCTGTATAGAGACAGTTACATGTGCAAGGATGGGAGAGGAATGCAGTGATTCTAGAGGGGGGCTGGGCTAGGGGGGAAAAAAAGCAAGAGAAGGTTCTACAAAAATAATATGGCGAATATATGTCTATAAAATGGGACACTGTAAAGCAGAACATTGGATATTATAATATGAATTAAAAAAAGTGAGTTAAAAATAAAAAAACATTCACTGCAATACTCAACTTCTGTCTAAGGCTGTCAACCGCAGTAATAGCTCTCAACCACTAGATGTCGCTAGTCTTGAACCATTCAATGTAAAAACTCGGGCTAGTCCTCCAAAAAGTAATTAAAGTTGTTTCAAAGTTGATCTTCCATTTGATCCCTGTCCTCTACCTCCTTCTAATCACCTAGAAGGATCATCACTTGTTCTTCTTCGATCATTAGAAGTCTATAAGTGATGTGGACACCTTCTATTGGCCATCCAACAGAAGGGTTCTTCCAAGATCCAGAAGAACGTGATATTAGGACTTTCAGGGATCAGTTGACGTTTAGTGTTGAATTTATAGTCCCGGTGTTCTATCGAAATGTTCCTCCTGGTCAAGCTGAGCTCCCTCCCCGCTACTGCCCATGTGCAGGCGCAGTGATCTAGGCGGTAGTAGAGAGTAGAGAGGTACCCATCGAGATTAGCCCCCTTCACGTTATTGACATTTCAATGGGGCTGCTCAATCTGCTATTAACAGAGGTTGTCAACAGCTTGTATTTACCGAAAGTAGCGGACAAGAAAAAAAAATGACAATGAGAGGGTGATAGCAGTGATATATACCTTCCAGTCACTATGTATTCTATCAGGGAGGACCCGCGCACTACATGGCAAGTGTATATACCTTCCAATCAAATATTATTCCATTCAGGGAACGGAACCGGCACTCATAGGCAGTGATATTAAAAAACCTTCACTACACTATGTTATTCTATCAGGGAGGATCCCCATGCACTATAGCAGTGATATATACCTTCCAATCACTATGTATGCTATCAGGGAGGACACGGGGAACGCAACTACATAGCAGTAACAGTAATATATCAATCACTATGTATTCTATCAGGGAGGACCCGGCACTACATAGCAGTAATATATCCCTTCTTATCACTGGTCTGGCCAAGCATATCTCCAGACCTAAACCCTATTGTCGGGGAACCCCAAACACAAGGTAGGGGTGCACTTTAACATCCTCCAGCTCGATTATATCATCATGTAGGAGTAGAAGAAGCTGAGAAGCTCTAGTGCTGTCATACCCTAGGCTAGACCTTTTCCAGTGCTGGGAAATAATTGCGGCCACACAAAATATGGACACTTGGACACATTTTGGACATTTGTATACTAGGGTAGACCTCACTTTTCTTGGCAGAGGTTTAGACATGGCCGTGTGTTGAGTTATTTTGAGGGGACAACACATTTACACTGTTCTACAAGCTGTACACTGACTACTTTCCATTATATTAAATTGTCATATCTTCAGTGTTATCCCACAAAAACATATTATAAACTTTTTTACCACAATTGGGGGGTGTACTTACTTTGTACTTACTTAAAGATAAGTTTTATATAGAGGTCTTCTGGCTAGTCCATTGATGTCATATAACATTGCTCATAGACACGGAAAGTTGTCCTTAGATGTTCTCCTTTAGGAGAATACATGGAGAAGCACAGCATCCTTTTCTTCAGATGATCAAGCTGATCTCTGATTTGCTGGTCAAAATTATTTGGTCACATCTCTGCTTCCTGTGGGCTAAAACAGGATCAACCTATCAAAGTATTGACTAATTAGCTGATCAAATTGATAATCTGCTTATCCATCAGTTCTTTCGCAGGAGAACGCTTCCTAGGAGTACTTTTCATCATTGGCGACCTATTGGTAGTGGCGGTTTTAGGCATGGGCAACCTGGGTGGTTGCCCAGGGCGGCATCATGTCGTGGGCGGCATGTGGGCATTAGAAATGTATTTCCGATGCCCAGATGTCTTCTCCCCTATCCGCGCGCTCGCCTCAGGAGAGAGTAAAGGAGACTCACCCCCCTTCTCTCTCCCTGGGAGATGTTTGCCAGTGGGAGGCGGGGATGTGGATAGGGGGTGATATAGACCTCAAGAGGAACTCCATCCCTGCCCCCCCCCCCCACTGTGAGTGAAGGGGAGATGAGACTCAGAGATCCAGAGTCTCACAAGTTTCACTTCAGTGAGGGGCGGTAAGACTCTGCTGTTATGGACTTGGGGGGGGGAGGGGTCAGAGGGGGTGCCCAGGGCGCTGATCCCCCTAGGACCGCCCCTGCGTATTGGGACACTCACCTATACCCAGCAAGCCCGCTGTGATATTGTTGGACTCACCAATGATTTCTGGCACCACTTATTCTGCGTCATCCAAGATGCTGGAGAGGCGAGGGGTAAGGGGGGTGGTGGCCTCCATGTTTCTGCTCCACATTCCTGGGGATGTGTAAAGGCAGGGCCGTTTCTCCTGCTTTGCTTAGTATGCTGGCACATAGGGCCCTGATGATCCCCAGGAAGACCCAGTGCTCTACCCTGCACGCATATTCCGCATGCCTCCCAACACGCACGGGGAGGGGGGATATCTGAGTGAAGCACAAGCCAACCCAAACTCCCTCGCTTATAAGCTTTTTCCACTAGCACCCCACTCAACAACTTTTTCAATGTGATCATGTTCTGTAGTATTGAAAGTTTAGAAGGCAATGGTTCCTAGGGGGCCGGTCTCTGACAGCCTGTGCTTTCAGAAGGGGGGTGAATGACCCTGGCTGTCATACCTTTAAGATGACTGGAGACATCTAGTGGAAGAAAGGCATTACTGCATCGATAACTCTGGAATACATATGAGTATCTCATCTATGCCCCAGGATAGAAACCCATGTTAAACTCGACTTCTGCTTTACATTGGCAGCAGAGTGCAATCGTTTTTTCAGAGCCGACACTGTGTTCTTTTCGTTTCCTTCGAGCTAAGGCTGAACCAGCCTGATGGCTTTCCAGCCAGGCTCACTTGAAGAGGTGTAACGATCTGCAACTGTCTGTTCCAGCTTGCATTAATCTTTCATGAGAATAACAGACTTTACCATGTTGTGTTCAGTTAACGCAGCATGCGAGATTGTATCATGTGTAATAATGAGATTGTACAGTGACACCTCTGCTGAAGAGGCAGTACATCTGCTGGTGACGGTTCTCCCAGGAAAATCTGCTTCCATTACCATAGTAACCAGGAAGAACCGCCTGCTGACACATATTTCTGGTCGCCGTGGCAACCTGTGAACTTCCCTTAGTAACGTCGCCCTGCGGTACCCATGGAAACCTTCCAAATATTGTGTGTGTTTTTCCCCCTATTTTATTATTTTTTTCAGTGTTTTACATACTTTGTGTTGCTTTCATGTGCGTTAATAAGGACCTCGCAGGGAACAAGTCATTCTGAGGAAAATTCACACTATCTTCCAAGCCAATTAACTCTTGCTGAGATAAACTCGAGCTGAAAGGTACTGAATGAAGGAGATAATAAATAGGAAGCGTGTCTAGATACGTTTGCACGCTCTCCAGCTGGTTGTGGGATATTATTTCTGAGAATGATGGAGAAGTGTGTCTGAACTTATGGCCGTTAGTTAGTCATAGACCACAAACGTCCGACCTCCTGAAGATGTAATCAGGTCCCAGATGAATTTATTGACGTTATTAAAGTATCCAAGCTCATCTTTTGAATCTTTGAGGTTACTGTAGATGCCTTTACGCATGATCCTTGGCCAATGACCCTTCATCAGATCTAAGGGGCCAACTTTGGGTCTTTGATGAAGGGTCATTGGGTCCTTGGCCAAAGGTTGTTTGCCAAGGATAATAATAGGTAGTTTCAAACATGATAGTACTGGGGGTTCCCCATGGAATAATAGTTAATGGCCAGTCCCTAACAATGGCCCCAATGGTGTTCCTGGGGTGTGAAAGGTGTGCGCCCCCACTATCCCTGTACACCTTTATCTAAAATTTAACACCTTTCTCACCTCGGGAACACAATTAGGACCATTTCTCTTGATAATAATAAGTAGTTGAACCACTTGCAAACTGAGGCATTTCTTGGATGAGTTTCATCTATCGTTGGCCTGTAATTGGGCAGAACTCTTTAAAGCAGTAGTTCCCAAACTCCCCCCTGGGGGGCGTGAAGACATTCCAGTGGGGCGCGGGCCCTTATTCTTAACCTGTGTTTGAATAGGGAGGGGGGGGCTTAATAATGTTCTTAAAAAAAAAAGCGGGGCCCTGCAAGGAAAGTTTGGGAACCACTGCTTTCAAGGAACATTTTGCGATAGAAATCGCTTCTTCAGGCGATACTTGAAGACAACATTTAGATTTAAAATGGAGCAGAAAAGATTAGCCACAGTTAGGGTATGTTTCCATGGAGTGGAGGGCTCTGTTGGCACCCGCGCTAAGCACATAGCTTGACAGGAATGTCGACAGAGCCTGGAGCCTATCCATATACATGCCTACCGCACCAGTGGCGTTGAGCTGGTTCTCACGTCGAAAGGTTAATGTAGTGCAGTACGTCAACCAGCAATTTTGGTTTGGTTTTACCCCATGTATAATGACATCCATGTCAGCTGCATGTTGGCAACCATTGAAGCTTGGGGACTCTCCGGGATGCGGGAAGGGACGGGTACGGTGGGCTGTCTTCAATAGTATACATGACTACCACAATAGAAATTAAAGATGTCCAACTGAGATGGTTCCTATGTCATCGTTTGTCTAAAGGTGGTCTTTCTTCCCTTCTTTCTTGTATGGGAGGGTCACTTTATTCCTGCACTTGAAATTTGTGTTAGTAGATAATAATTTTTAAACAATAAATGAATGGAAGAACCCTGAACTCTGACCACTGGAGATAGACCATAGGCCATGCTTTAGCCCGCATAAGGCTCAGGTCACACTGGGGGGAACTCGCTAACCTTAGATTGGCTAAAGAGACCATTCATTGGTATTTAAAGCTTTGTTCTCTAGCTGACTGAAACACTTTGGAGTCTTGATTGCAGTAAGAGGAACACCTTGTGAATAGAGTAATGACAAAGGGTGCATGTGAGTGTTCTTTCTGCTCCATTGGTGATCTTGGCAACCTCAGCAACTGGAGTTGTATAGTTGAGTTCCTTCTCTACCCTTCGTACTCTACCACCTCTCTTGTCCATTGCTGGACTTTCAAGGGGTATACTGATGTGGACCATCTCACAATTGATTTCTTTATACCTGGTTGACCTAAGAGAAGATGTATCCAACCAGTTGGGGAGACAGTAGAGGTGAGGGATAGACATCTCTGTATGGTGTCCGTAGCGTTCCTCTGCGTCCTTCTGGTAGAGTACAAGGTTACTTTAACTAGCACACCTTTCCTCCTCAACGGGTTAATTTGTTTCTCCCCCGCCTGTCCGGATATAGGTGTCATGTGCTGTTTTGTGCTAGTGACAGATCTTTTTAAAATGTTTCCTGTCCTAACTTAAACAATAACTGAATGGAAGAACCGTGAATTCTGACCACTGGAGATAGACCATAGGCCATGCATTAGCCCGCTTAAGGCTCAGGTCACACTGGGGGGAACTCGCTAACCTTAGGTTGGCTAAAGAGACCATTCATTGGTATTTAAAGCTTTGTTCTCTAGCTGACTGAAACACTTTGGAGTCTTGATTGCAGTAAGAGGAACACCTTGTGAATAGGGTAATGACAAAAGGTGCATGTGAGTGTTCTTTCTGCTCCGTTGGTGATCTTGGCAACCCCAGCAACTGGAGTTGTATAGTTAAGTTCCTTCTCTACCCTTCGTACTCTACCACCTCTCCAGTCCATTGCTGGACTTTCAAGGGGTATACTGATGTGGAACATTTCACAATTGATTTCTCTCTACCTGGTTGACCTAAGAGTAAATGTATCCAACCAGTTAGGGAGACAGTAGAGGTGATGGATAGACATCTCTGTATGGTGTCCGTAGCGTTCCTCTGCGTCCTTCTGGTAGAGTACAAGGTTACTTTAACTAGCACACCTTTCCTCCTCAACGGGTTAATTTGTTTCTCCCCCGCCTGTCCGGATATAGGTTTCATGTGCTGTTTTGTGCTAGTGACAGATCTTTTTAAAATGTTTCCTGTCCTAACTTAAACAATAACTGAATGGAAGAACCGTGAATTCTGACCACTGGAGATAGACCATAGGCCATGCATTAACCCGCTAAAGGCTCAGGTCACACTGGGGGGAACTCGCTAACCTTAGGTTGGCTAAAGAGACCATTCATTGGTATTTAAAGCTTTGTTCTCTAGCTGACTGAAACACTTTGGAGCCTTGATTGCAGTAAGAGGAACACCTTGTGAATAGGGTAATGACAAAAGGTGCATGTGAGTGTTCTTTCTGCTCCGTTGGTGATCTTGGCAACCCCAGCAACTGGAGTTGTATAGTTGAGTTCCTTCTCTACCCTTCGTACTCTACTACCTCTCTTGTCCATTGCTGGAGTTTCCAGGGGTATACTGATGTGGACCATCTCACAATTGAGTTCTTTATACCCGGTTGACCTAAGAGAAGATGTATCCAACCAGTTGGGGAGACAGAGGTGATGGATAGACATCTCTGTATGGTGTCTGTAGCATTCCTCTGCGTACTTCTGGTAGAGTACAAGGTTACTTTAACTAGCACACCTTTCCTCCTCAACGGGTTAATTTGTTTCTCCCCCGCCTGTCCGGATATAGGTGTCATGTGCTGTTTTGTGCTAGTGACAGATCGATTTAAAATGTTTCCTGTCCTAACTGGTACTCTGTGTTCAACAAGTAGAAGCCCCGTGTACCCCTCTAACCAAGCCAGAGACAAATCAGTTCCAGAGTCAGCTGGCGGTTCAGATGAAGGTCAGCGAGGAGAGTGGACGATGTAGAACGCTGCGGAATACCAAGCCAAGTGCAGGAGCAAAGTCAAGCTCAGGTCAACAGCTTAAATCACCATCATGCATTACTTCAGTTAAGCTGAACGTAGACTCTGGCCGCATCCAACCAAACAGCTCGCTTTGTGAGATCCGGGCGCCAATGTGCTTTCACCATGGACTGGCCTGCCACTTGATGAAGTCAGTGTGGGGTTCCTAAGCTTGCTTTGAGTTTTATGATACAGGGAACCTGTTACTACCTTAAAAATGTCTTCATGGCTCTCCTCTTCTGGAATAGGGGTGAGCGACATAGGCGTGAATATTCACATTTGTAGTGTATGACCATGTATTGCGAAAGTATATTCACAATTATAATCACATTACCTTCAAAATTAATGGTCACATGTGGTATTTATCTTTGCATTGTAAATATAAATTCGCAATGCATGATCATACGCTTCCCAATGCATGAAATCTCGAATATTCGAAATTACGAATATCTTCCGCCATATTCGAATTTGCAAATTCTTGAATCGCTGAAATCCCTAGAATATATTGGCAATTTGGAAATTCGAGCTGAACACTATTCTAGAAGTATCTTATTCCTCTTACTGCTGGCCCAGCTCCTCCACTCCTTCCTATATAACCTTTATATAGAAGTTGGGGAGGAAAGAACTAGTGGCCTCTCAGAATCCAAGATGGTGCCCAGCAAAAGCCTTGGAGCTTTTAGTTGGCTATATGCATTAAATTTATTTTGGAATGTTTGACGACAGGTTCAATAAAAGGGGACTTGTGCTGCTAAAAGTAAGGAAGCCACCATTGTGAACCAGGAAAAGCTTTGGGTTCTTTTTTTGCCTACAGATGTCTCTTTTAAACCCCAGGTGCTCAACCTACGTCACGGAGGCCCCCCTCTATCCTCCACTTGTGGCCCCCGAAACCTAACTGTTACTGTATAACATAGGGCAAAGGAACTCATCCTCGTCCAGGAAGAGGAGGAGAGGCGATAAACTTATGTGATAGGCATACGTTAAAGCCTATCAGCGACCCAGATGGCGACTGAGCAAGTCCCTCGCCACTTCTACTCTAGTGTTGAAGGGGGATCAGCAGACTGGTGAGTGCCAATGCTCCCACCATTCCATCAATGAACAGGTGGTGATTGTATCATATATATATTGCAGCACATGATCTCTTCTAACTATTCTAGATTCAAAATGTTGTGTGCGACCCTTTACTGATGCTGAGGGCCTCACTTGTGGTACTCCATATCAACTCGGTTGGCCACACTGCTTTAAACCAAGGGTCTGACCAATAATGACATTCTTACAATGTAGGTTATATAGCCGTGCAGAACTTCCCACAGCCCATGGTGCCAGAAGAGGACATGAGTATGCTGGGTGCTGGGGTAGTAGGGCCTTCTAGACAAGGGGTGAGTAAATTTTTTGACTCAAGGGCAACAAGGGCAGGTGGTGTGACACTTTAAAAACTTTCCATTGATAATTTACTCCCTACATTGTGTACCAGTGTTCTTGTGAAATGACCTACCTGCCGAGATGAGCTACCCTGGTAACCACCTTACAGGGATGGAATGATCTCTGCTGTCACTTTTCTATTGACTACAGGAGTACTTTTTCAAGGTTTGAGTTAGGGGCTTTGGGTTCGGGGTTCGGGGGTAAGGATGAGGGATTTGGGGGTTAGGGTGAGGGATTCTGTGGGTTAGGAGTTTCAGCTGAGGGGTTTTGGGGTTAATGTGGGGCATTTTGGGGGTTATGGATTTTAGGGTGTTGCTTCCGGAATTAAAATAAGGATCCTATCAAGATGTGCTGCCTGCACTATATTCAGGGTAGCATATCTCAACATTGTAGGACATATTGTCGGCACCCAGGTAAATGCCTGCAAAAAAGGCTAAAAGATATGGCCCGCGGGCTGCAGTTTGCCCATGACAGCCCTAGACAGACACCAAACTATAAGGGTGTGCTGGGTCCCTGTTCTGAACAGTACACCCCTTGAACCTCTTTTTTATGTTATGAAGAATGAAATTAAACACACAAAGGTGGGGCACCTCAAACCCAATGTAGACTGTAAGAGAACCCAGGAAATTTGGGAAGCCGAGGGGCTGATGGAGCCAACCAAGCCCTCTCTTTAATGAATTATCACCGTTGGGCGGGCTGATCCTTATTTATCAAACCCAATACATCATTTCTGATGGTCCATGCGACAGCGGGATTAACTGCGGTAAACTTTTCACTTTTATACCCCTAAGTTTTACCATATTTGGCTCCTCGGCACCTCTTCAGGCCGCCGCGCCATGTGGGATTACGGCCTTTGGATAATAAACGAAACTCTGTAATAGCGAGAGCGGCTCGGTTCAGTTCTAGGTCACATTGTGCTTACACTCTCTGTTCTTGAGAAATGATATTTGATATACTTCTTCGGGAGATAAAATGTGATATATAATGAGATTTATGTCCCAGAAGCAGGTAAAGACGAATTTGTGGAAGGGACACGTACGGAGAAAACTGCCTTTTATCAGTTTAGTATAAAATAAGGCTCAAGGACATACGCAGGTTACTGTGTCGTTAATTCAAACTTCAATCTGAACTCTTGGGAGACATAAAATACTCTAACTTAAGCCCCCCATAACATTTAGATTGTGACCTGCCTTTTTGGCCGGTTGACCGTGCGTGATAAGGTCAATCAGCCGAAACATCGGGTCACAGTCGGCCCAGGCACCCTTTTTGTGCCAGCGCTGTCCATCGGGTTCCTCTAGCTGCTCAGGCCGTCAGCTAGGGAGACCTGACAGACGGCATTTAGGGACGCTGGCTGTGAGAACAGTCTGCTGCCAGCCTAGCACGAAGGTAGAGGGTCGAGCTGCTAGCACCTCCCCCTTCCCCCATCACTGGGAGACAAGCAGGCAGACAGGATGTGTCCTCAGCCCCGACGGATCGGACGGAAGTGTATATTGTGGGCTTTATGCTGCACTCGATCATATTCATAACTTTAAGGCTGAACTCAAGACTATGCTTTTTGGGTCCTTTTAGTCTGGTCACATGACACTTGGGGGTCATCAATGATAAAGAAATCAACATCCTATGTCTCAATCGCTATGTCCGTTGAGTTCATATAGGCAAAGGACTCAATATTTAAATTAGATTTTTTTAAATAAAATGCTTTTTGAGGAAATTTTTATTACCATTCAATGGGGATTCCATCATGAAATAAAGATTTGTTTTTTTAATTCTGTAGAATAAGGCTGTATATGTTTAATTTTTGGTAAATAAATTCCATGTATCCATTCACAATGTTATGTTCCTCCAGAGGTGTTTGAAAGATTATTGGGCAGTTTTCCTGCCTACAAGTTATTATCACAGAGACATAGGTTTGTAGTACAAACTCTGTTCATGTTATAACATTTTCACTGTGAAGAAGAGGCGTGTGATCTCTGCCGAGTCAAACTCAGTTTTGAGAACTGCAAAAATATACCAAGCATCTGTGATAATATCTTGTAGGCAGAGAGACTGCCCAATAATCATGGAAGAGCATGGCATTGTGAATGGATACATGGAATTTATTTACCAAAAAAAATTAAACATATACAGTCTTATTCTACAGAATTAAAAAACTAATCTTTATTTCATGATGGAATAACCTTTGAATGATTATATATTTTCCTAAAAAAAAGCATTTTATTAAAATTAAATATAAAAAATCAGATTTAAATGAAAAAAGTCAGATTTAAATGAAAAAAGTCAGATTTAAATGAAAAAAAAATTTGATTTAAATAAAAAAATCTGATTAAAATGTTAAAAAAATCTGATTAAAATGTTAAAAAAATCAGTTTTAAATAAATAAAATTGGTTTAAATAAAAAAAAATGTATTAAAATAAAAAATCTGATTTAAATAAAACAAAAATCAGATTTAAATAAAAAAGATTATTTAAATATTAGGAAAATGTATTTAAATAAATAAAAAACATTGATTTTTTATCCACCCTGCTCTTAGCAGAAACAGCATTAGTCAGTTTTTCAAAGGCCACCACAAAGCATGCAGGCTACTTCAAGCTTGTTTGAGATTTTAGTTTGGCTTTACCTGTTTTTTCTTACTTTATGTTTAATATATATTCACCCCGGCCCTTTTACTCCTCTGTTTTGTTCGTCCTTGTCTAGCAATATACAATGATTACCATGGGGGACCCGATGACAGCTTTGATTTAATTACAAAACCAGGTATTGCACTACTGTTCCCGGGAGGATGTTACATATCTTCTGAGCCGGTATAACCCGCAGTCACTGAGTTCCTTTACCATTCTGTGGGATTCCGCAGAATGGTAAAGGTATGATGACACTATACCCCCATTTATATTAATGGCCTGCTGACATGTCCTGTCTTTGAGGGACAACTCTTCTTTTGAACAGGGAAGTGTTGTCACCCTAGGTCAGGGGTGGGTAAACTTCTTGACTCATGGGCCACATTGGCTTCTGTGGCCAATGGCTGGTCATCCATTACAGGTTCTTTGTCAGGCACCTTTAACAAATTAAGTTAAAGGTGCCTGACAAAGAACCTGTAATGGATGACCAGCCATAGGTGTGCCAATTCTATGCATCGCTAATGATGGCCATGATGTGTGATAGGTGACATGTGACAGGGGTGTTGTCTTTTTAAATTTCCTCCACTTACAAAGAAAAACTCATTCATTGCAATGAGCAGAGATAATTCCTAGAGACTGCATGTTGTCACCATGAGGATGCACCCACAGTGTCATGATCACATCACTGCATCGTCCCCAAGGCAGAGTTTGGACACCTCTAGGCATTATGTTCACTCTGTGCAGAGAACAAGCAGAGGGGAGCATCTTTTCAACATGTCAAAGGGCTGGAAAAGAAAGCTAACGGGCCAGATTTGGCCCCCAGGCCTTAGTTTGCCCACCCCTGCCCTAGGTGTTCATCAGGGAAAACGAATGAAGCCACCAGCTGTCACATTACCATACTATAGATCTTGGGTCTCATGATCAAAAGATATTTGAACTGGTTTTTGAAGAAGATCCAACCGAAAAGAGTTTTAAACTGTGCGCGGCAGAGAAGAGCCAGACTGGGTGGCATAAGTCTTCCTCGCTCTTCGCTTTTGTGTTTCCGTGGATGAAGTCAACGTATTTTGGCTTTGCCTTTTCTCACTGAGCAGCTAATAAACAGTTTTTGAACGCAGGCAGCCAAGGATAGCGACTCCTTCCAGCGCTGACACAATCTGCTGTGTACATAATGTGGATGTTGTTCCCTCGCTGCTCACTTTCTGCTGCCTTTCATTCACTCTCATCAGAGAGACGCTGCCAGAAATATTAGATAATAAAGAGGAATTAACGTTCGTCGTCGCCTAAGATTAAAGGACCTCGCCTAAATGCCGACCTTACAGATATGGAGGAACTGTGTATTGGCCAAAGGATATGGAATATGTGAATGTTTCTTTGTTCGGGGGCACTGCTAGAACCTGGTACCCTGGTATGAACATCACAGGTTGAGGAACCCCCAGCCTACACTAAATGTGTTAAAGTAAAATGCTTCAGGTCTACATATGAGTGCCCTGGGTGCACCCCAGGCTTTCCTCTGAGTGCCCATTGCCTACTTCTACCATATGTCACCTTCAGAGTCTACTAGGTTCTCTACTGGGGGTCTTGTGTCTTCTACTGAGTGTCCCACATCC
>CM070042.1:52140371-52150418 GCA_036250615.1 Ptychadena robeensis
TAACAGAACCGTCCCTATCTACACCTTTCAGCTAAACAAAACCGTCCTCTAACCGTCAGCTAAACAGAACCATCTTCGTACCGCACAAAACCAGCTAAACAGAACCGTCCTTCTAAAACCGTCAGCTAAACAAAACCGTCCTTCCGTCCGTCATCTAAACAGAACCGTCCTTCAACCGTCAGCTGAACAGAACCGTCTTCGTACCGTCAGCTAAACAGACCCGTCCTATCTAACGCAGCAACAGACCGTCCTTCGCCGTCAAGCTAACCAGACCGGCCTTCATACCGTCAGCTAAACAGACCGTCCTTCGTACCGTCAAGCTAAACAGACCGTCTTCTACCGTCAGCTAAACATAACCGTCCTTCGTAACGCAGCTAAACAGAACCATCCTTTGTCAGTCAGCTAAACAGAACCGTCTTCGTACCGTCAGCTAAACAGAAACCGTCCTTCTAACCGTCAGCTAAACGACCCGCCTTCGTACCGTAGCTAAACAGAACGCCCTTCGTAACCGTCAGCTAACAGAACGCCACTTCGTACCGTCAGCTAACAGAACCGCCCCTTCTTACCAGTCCGCTAAACAGAACCGCCCTTCGTACGCGCAGCTAAACAAGAAACCGTCCCCTTGGTACGTCACTAACCAGAACCGTCCTTTCGTACCGGCAGCTAAACAGAACCGCCCTTCGTACCGTCAGTAAACAGAAACCGTCCTTCTGTACCTTCAGCTAACAGAACCGTCCTTCCGTACCGTCAGCCTAACAGAACCGTCCTTCGTACCGCCGCTAAACAGAACGTCCTTCTTAAACCGTCAGCCTAACAGAACCGTCCTTCGTAACCGTCAACTCACATATAACCGTCCCTTCTCAAACCCTCAACTCAACAGAACCGTCCTTCTAACCGTCAGCTTAACAGAACCCGTCCCTTCTAAAACCGTCAGCTAAACAGAAACGTCCCTTCTACAACCATCAACTCGCAGAAACGTCTTCAGCACCATCACTCAACAGAACCGTCCTACTACCATCAACTCCAACATAACCGTCCTTCTAAAACCGTCAGCTAAACAAACCGTCTTCTAACCGTCAGCAAACAGAACCTTCTTCTAAACCCGTCCGCTAACAGAACCTTCCTTCTAACCATGGCAACTCCGCAGAACCGTCCTTCTAACCATCACTCAGCAGACTCGTCTTTACCCGTCAACTCAGCAGAATCGTCCTTCTAACCGTCAACATCAGCAGACTCGCCTTTCTAACCATCAACCCAACATACTGTCTTCTACAACAGGACCATTTTTAACCATCAATTCAACAAACAGTTTCTTCTAACTGTCAACTCAATGAACTGTCCTCTCTACCTGCCAGCTCAACAATAACTCCTTCACACCATAACATAAAATGAAAGGAAAGTTATTAGGTTGAAGGCTGTTTTGTAGATTCAATTAATAAAACAACAAAAAAAAAGATCGATGTTTTATGTAGGTCTTCTGTTAAGTCCCACTCACTCGAACCGTCCTTCTAACCGGCAATTTAAAACAGAACCGGTCCTGCTAAACCTATGGCTGCAGGCCATGTGTAGCTGCCCATGGTTTTCGGCCAGGAAGGGAAAATGATTGGCTGAGGCTCTCGACATCATACACTCGGAATACCTCACGACAAGGGAGGATAATGGTCAAATAGAAATGGCGGAGTAGAAAATTTTTTAGATCCTTGTCCTGTTCTTTCACCCCCCTTTAGGATTAAGCGGGCGGAGTCAACCCAGCATATGCTACCAGGTTGCACATGGTTTCACACAACGTTATCAACGGGGACAATGATTGGCAGCAGTGAGTGAGCAGATGGGACAATGAATTGGCACCGAAGTGATTCAGAAGGGGACAATTGTTGGCACATGTAGTGATCAGAAGGGGACAATGATTGGCACAGAGTGATCAAAGGGGACAATGAATGCACCGAGTTATCAAAGGGACAAAATGAATGGCAAAGAGTGATCAGAAGGGGACAATGAAATGGCACCGAAGTGCTGAGAAGGGGACAATGAATGGCACATAGTGGATCGAAGGGGACAATGATTGGCACAGAGTGGATCAACGGGGACAATGCTTGGCACAGAGTGATCAGAAGGGGACAATGGGTGGCACGAGTGATCACAGGGACAATAGAGTGGCACAGAGTGATCAAAGGGGACAATGTTTGGCAACAGAAGTGATCAAAGGGCACATGATTGGCACAGAGTGATTTAAATGGACAATGTTTGGCACAAGTGATCAAAGGGACAATGTTTGCACAGAGTGATTTGTAATGGACCATGTTTGGCACAGATTATCAAAGGGAACATGAATGGGAGTGATCGAATATACATCCTCCTGAAATAAGACCTTATAACGTATCACATATAAGACAGTGCCTTATCATCGTGGAACAGGATACAGTAGCTACCATCTCTCTGCTCTGTAGATCTCTGCATTACTTTTTATATCAGATTTATCTAAACAATAGAAAAATAAGTTGCCTGTCTCGGAGAGACGCAGGTGAAAGCTAAATGAACCATTACATTTTATCTACTTGTGCTACTGAGCACTATAAACAAGACAACTATAAACAAGGAACAGACAAAATGGCCGACAAAATGGCCTACAATGGCGCTTCTTTGTTTGTACAGATTTCCTAAGCAGCATTCCATGTTCATCATGGTACACTGTAGATTCAACTGTTATTTTTTAATCCTGAGCATAATAAGAAATGCGCACACAGCCCTTTCTAAAACAAACAACAAATCAGATGCCCGGTCTCTTTTTTGGTTCGGCAGCTCGGAACGTTTCTTTTTGCGCCAGTCCAACCACTATTCCAAATATAGTCAAACTGAAATCAACACGGAATAAATTATGGGGCACCCTGGGTGAAGCGCCTCCACGCTGGGAAATCGAAAACATTCTGTCATCTGCTCAGCCAGACGCGAACCAATACCGCGGCGCTCGGCCGAACCCCCGTTCCATATAAGAATTTCGGAAGTTAGACGTCTTAAAGGGACGTGACGTTTTATAGAATTATTGATCAGTATATTGTTATATTTTGGTATTTGAATGTTGAAGTGTTAGACTTTGATGAAGGAGACCATCTACAGGCCACATCCACCCTTACAATCTTTCCATACAATTTCTGTACAATCAAATTTTTGTTCTACCAACCATGTAATTAGGAGCTTTCTTCTAATCCCTTCCAATCACTATGTATTTTCTATCAGGGAGACCCAGCACTACATAGCAGTGATATATACCTCCCAATCACTAGTATTCTATCAGGGAGGACCCAGCACTACATAGCAGTGATATATACCGTCCAATCCCCCTAAATGTTTTTTCTATTCAGGGAGGACCCTGCACTACATAGCAGTGCTATATACCTTCAATCACTATGTATTCTATCAGTAGGACCCCGCACACTAGCATGGTATAAACCTCCAATCACTATGTATTCTATCAGGGAAGACCGCCTAACATAGCAGTGATATATACCTCCAATCACATGTATTCTATCGGGAGCCCGGCACTACATGCAGTGATCTATCCTTCCAAATCCCCATGTTTCTATCAGGGAGACCCGGCCACATAGAAGTGATATCTAAAAACATTCCAATCACCAATTTATTCTAATCAGGGAAGAACCCGGCACACCATAGCAGTGATATATCCTTCAAAATCACCCATGTTTCTATCAGGGAGACACGGCACTACATACTCAAGTGATATATACCTTACCAATCACTATGTTTTCGATTTCTGTTCTAATAGGCAGGACCACCCCGGTCACTACATAAGCAGGTAGCATTGATCTAACCTTCCAATCACAAATGTATCATATCGGGATGGACCCCGGAATCCCTACAGCAGTGATATATACCCATCTTCCCAATCAACTATGTATTCTATCAGATTCATGCCCCTCTCACCATAACAATTGGATATACCCAAAACCCATAACACACAACACCGAATAACCATCCCAATCACTATGTATTATTATTTCTATCACAGGAATCGGGACCACGTCCACAACATAAGCAGTGAATATAGCAAAAAAAAAAAAACAAACAAAAAATTCACCAATTCCAATCACTATGTAATTCTAATAAAAAAAACATGGAAGATAAATCAAAAAATCACCAAGGCGAAAAAGTCGAAATTTCTACCTAAAAATTCGCACTGCGAATTTTTCGACCATCCCTACTTCTCATATGTCATTGGCGCCTAGATATTACATATCTCATGTTAAAGTAGCTTCAGTGCTTCCACTTTGCTTCATGAGTTCAAGGCATAAGCAGTTGGCTTTGGTGGTGACCCATCACAGAGGTCATGCAGGATAGGGCATGCTTACGGGTCTCATCTAGAGATGGTCACATTTTTTTGGAAACATTCGACCATTTCGACTAAATTGCAAAGCCCCTGAACATGGTATCATCACCACGCTTGCTGGAGATGTAGAGAAGGGTTGGGGGTATACTACAAAAAAGAAAGTATGTCTCTAACACAAATAGTTTTTGCATAAATGAAGTTCAAAGTCAAGTCAAAATTTCGAAAATCGGAATTTCAACTTTATTTTGTAACTTAATTTATGTAAAAACTCCATGTGCTAGAGCAAAACTTTTTTTTCAAATGTCCCCACAACCCTTCTCTACATGTCCAGCAAGGTTGGTGATGATACCATGTTCAGGGGCTTTGCAATCAGCTCACAATTAGCAAGTCGAAAAATTCGACCATCTCTAGTCTCATCCAGGCTACAGCTATATGCATGGTAATGACACACCAACACATACCCCACCATGATAACATTACAACAAGGACTGTAGCTTCTGCCATTCATGTGCAATACATTAAGCAACACTTGAACACACTTGAATACAACACTTTGTATTTTTGCCATCATTGGTTAAAAGGGTCAATGTTTTCCAAATACAAATGTATTACATGCAGAATGTATATTGCATAGCATATATAACCAGGGGTGCACATAAGTGGTGCTCAGGTACTCATAAGGGGCCAAAACCTAGCTCTGCGTACCCGCTTTATTGTTACACAGCTCATATGTGTACTAACACCTTGGAGGCGCTCCGTGTCTTGGCAGCCGCAGCTAAATGTTACATGTATACAATTTATGTCACTAACCGCAGGGAAACATGAATCACTATGAAAGGTTGCAGTTAGGGGTGTGACATTAGGAATGTAAATTAATAATAATAAAAAAACTGATTGGACGTCTAAGGGTGTTGGAGATCTGGGGGGTGAAAGTCAGAGATGGCATATGTAGGAGGAAAATCTGACAAGAGAAAAGGGGTGGTTTTTGCCCCTGGAGAGGAAGAAGAGAGAGAGAAAAAAAAAGGGGGGGGGGGAGGGGGGAAGAAAGGTGGTGAGTGGTGGAGAGTGGTGTATAATTTTGAGACTACATATGCTGGTGAAAATTATTGTCCCTCCTATTCATCATGAATTCTTGAATTAACTGGACACCAAACCGATCGATACACTCTTTACATTTGTAGCTGATTGCCTTTATCTGTTTTGGCTTCTCCTGAAGAAGCGCGTGTGGGTGCGAAACGCGTTGAGAAATCTCTGCCGAACATTATACAGTGAATAAACTGTTTTTGAGTTACACTATACGTGATGATGTATTGAATTTTCTGCTAACGTGAAAAGTCCAAAGGCTAAATGTTGGGGACCCAGGTCTCCTATATTAGCCGGGTGCCTTCAAACTATTTGTTCTTGTATACATGTAACATTTAGCTGCGGCCGCCCAGACACGGAGCGCCTCCAAGTTGTTAGTACGCATATGAGCTGTGTAACAGTAATGCAGGTACGCAGAGCTAGGTTTTGGCCCCTTTTGAGTACCACTTATTTGCACCCCTGCCTATTGTAATTGACCTCTTATCTCTGATTTTTTTGGGGGCCACGATGCACTGACAATGCACTGATCGTCCTCAGCACAGAAAGAAAGTCCTAGACACCTATGGGATCTGTGTTTACACCCCGGTATATATGGGCTCAGAGGCAAGTTTCTGGACAACTCTGGGGTCCATGGGTGTGTAGCACTGACACCCTAGGGTGCTGCTATGTGTGTGTGGGATCTGGGTAGCAGTGATTGGCTTAGACACAGAAGTATGCTTTGGAACTGAAGAAACTTTATTCACTCCCCAGAGCAGATTGGCCGGGCGGCCCGCCCGGGAGATTTTAGTCCCCGCCCGGCAGTTCTGTCCCGCTATACCAGGGGTCGGCAACCCCCGGCTCCAGAGCCGCATGTGGCTCTTCTTCATCCGCGGCTCACCTCTGATAGGCTGCCGGCCAGCGGCAGCACACAAGTCCTCCGCGGCGAGCAGCCTGACAGGCGGCGCCTCCCATTCTTCAGGAGCGCGCCACAGCCACTGAAAGACTCCGGCCCGCGGCACACTACCGGAGCCACGGGCCGGAGTCTTTCAGTGGCTGCGGCGCGCTCCTGAAGAATGGGGAGGCGCCGCCTGTCAGGCTGCTCGCCGCAGAGGACTTGTGTGCTGCCGCTGGCCGGCAGCCTATCAGAGAGGCCGCCGGACCGGTGCAGGTGGCGCGATGATGTCATCGCGCCGCCCGGCTGAAAAAAAATTCTGGGGAGAACACTGCACTATAGACACTGTACAGATGAAATGGTTAGGGTTAGGGTAGGCAGGATGCGTGTGACAGATGCAGGGTCTGACTTCTCTTTTGTAGACTTGAGCTGGTCTCACTCTCCTGTGACACCACTAGAGATGGTCCATTTCGACGGTTTCGAGTTAATTGCAAAGCCTCTGAACATGGTATCATCACCAAACGTGCTGGAGATGTAGAGAAGGGTTGGGGGTACACTCCAAAAAAGAAAGTATGTCTCTAACATAAATAGTTTTTTTCAAAAATTTAGTTCAATGTCAAGTAAAAATTTCGAAAATCGGAATTTGAACTTAATTTATGCAAAAACTGCATGTGCTAGAGCAAAACTTTTTTTTTTCAAATGCTCCTACAACCCTTTTCTACATCTCAGGCAATTTTGGTGATGATACCATTTTCAGGGGCTTTGCAATCAGCTCACAAAGTTAGCAAGTCGAAAAATTCGACCATCTCTAGACACCACTGATGCCTGACTCTCATTGCTTCTGAGGATAATCTGATGGTCCAGCCCTTTAAACCGTAGCAGCTTTGACCGTTTAAGCACCTTGCAGATTCCTCACCCCAGTAACTGCACTTCACTGACTTCCTTCAGGATTTCTCACTCCAACCGTCTATGGCTATGTCCTTTTCAAAAAGGCTCACACACCTCAGGTTCCAGTGACTTCCAAGATCCACCTCTGGACAGCAGCTTCTCCCATGCAGGTTACTCAGCAGTGGAGACAACAGGGCTTCACAGGTTCAGCATAGCAGCAATGCTTCAGCACCTTCACAGACATCAGCCAGAGCAAACAACCCCTAGCCTGATGCACAGCAACACATCACCAGGGCCCCAGAGAGGGGGACACCTCAGGAAAGTCTCCTGAACAGAGATGACCTCTCCTATTTATAACATTCACCACCCATCCAAGAATCTTCTATCTCTGGGCGGATCAGATGTATCTTTTCTGCACAGAGCTCCTGCAAACAATTAAAGTACTGTATTTCTCTGACTATAAGACGCACTGGACCATAAGACGCACCCAGTTATTAGGGCAGGAAAACCAGAAAAAAAGATTTAATACGTTTTCACATCAATTGGGTTAATGCAATGAATGCAATATTTAATTCAGCCAGTAGGGGTCACTAGCAGCAGTACACTCACAACACAACGTCATTCTCCACACTGATTGGCAGGAGGAGGGGGGCAGACATCTGCAGATTCTCTCCTCTGCTCTCTCTGTACCGATGTTGCTGTTGCTGTGTCCGTGGGGGCTGCAGAGTGATTGCAGTTTCCACGGACAGGAGAGAGAGATACCAGTTCATCTATATATCTCTCTTCGTTGCATATGGCAGCTGGGCTCTGAGCTCTGCTGGCATAGGCAATTATACAGTTCAGATGGGAGAGCCGGACAATAGCCAGCATCTCCGTGCGGGGAGAGCTGGCGGGATGCCAATGTGCGACCACCGGTGGCCGAGTGGCCGCGGGGGTCACGCATTCAGACCATAAGACGCTGGCACTTTTTGCACCCAATTTTGGGGGTGAAAAGGTGCGTCTTATGGTCCAAAAATACAGTAGAAAAATAGGTCTAGGCCGCTGTCCTAACTGGTAAACAACCCCTAGAAACACAGTTAATTCTTAACTCTAGTCACCTCTCACAGAGCGGTGCTACAGGTGAAACCCCGAAGCAATAGTGTTTGTCCTGGCTGTATAGAAGCTTATGCTTCAAAGTGTCATTGACGCTTTCTGCCACAGAAGGGCGCCTGGAAAGCATAAACAAATTCTGGTGGTAAAATGAAACTTTGGAGTGTGGAAAGGAAAATTTTGGTCGTATCTCGAAGTGGTTG
Source organism: Ptychadena robeensis (assembly GCA_036250615.1). Lineage (NCBI taxonomy): Eukaryota > Metazoa > Chordata > Amphibia > Anura > Ptychadenidae > Ptychadena > Ptychadena robeensis. The sequence goes on from CM070042.1 coordinate 52,148,848, forward strand.
TATCTTGAGGGCCCACTGTACATGTTAAGCTAGCCATACACGTGTCGGATTCCATGTCCAATCGATTCATCATCCGATCGATTCCGGCGATTCTGCCGGGAATCGCAGGTGTGACCAATCGGCCAATTAAGAGTATCCATCGCTGCATACCACCTTGTCCGAGCGGATTCCGGCACGATTCCATGTGCGATTCCACCTCCGATTCCACCTCACAAATGGCAATTCCCCCTGATCCGGGCAGAATCGGATGAGAAAGACCAACATGTTGGTTCTCCGTCGGATCCGATTCTGAGCCCCTGAACGATCGGACCTGATCGATCGGACTAGGTGGGCTGCATGCGATTCCGGCACGATCGTTTCGCGTGCACGCGCCCGGAATCGATCGTGCCGGAATCCGGTGCGAATCCGACACGTGTATGGGGGCCTTTATTAGAGGGTGCTGGCAGTACCACCCTGTTACAGTGCTATACGTGGGCTTGGAGTCCACTTGAGGCCTTTCACAGATATTTTGTTTCTAGTACTGGACTTGTTGGTTGAAGATGTGTTTCCAAATGTAAAGTGTTTGTGTTCCAAGAAGACATACTAGGTTGGCCATGGTCAACACAGATACAATCCCATGATGCCCCATTGTTTAATATTTGTCTGACATCGTTTTTTAATGGTTTCTTAGGGATCTGTAAGGGATCCTGTAAAATTCAAACTGCCAATCCGGAAATCGAGTCCTTAGACCCGGAGGTGTGCTCTCGCTGCAAGGAGCCGGAGACCACGGATAACGATGACGTGGATTCTGACAGTGACGGGGCCTACGAGTTCACTCAGGACACCCAGTGCAGCGAAAGAACAGACCCACCCAAAGGGAAGACCAGGAACCCCAACAAGCTGCTGAAGTTGTGGAAGATGGTGTGTGAGACCTTCAGGAAAATCGTGGACAGCAAATACTTTGGCCGTGGAATCATGATCGCCATCCTGATCAACACCCTGAGCATGGGGATCGAGTATCACGAGCAGGTAATATGTTCATGAGGTTTCATGTAGATTTATCCAATCGCATCCTTGGCTTCCAGTTTAGGTTTTCATGCCATCATTGGCGTACTGCACTGCGTTGACCTTCTGGCTTTCGGATCGGCAGACGGAAGTGAGAACAGCCGGAGCCCCAGGCAGGTAATGTGTATTGGCTCTGTCTGGTCCCCCTGCGCTAAGCACATTCCTTGGCGGGGACCCGATCCACATTACCTGTCTCAGGCACTGGCTGTTCTCATTTCCTTCTGCAGATCCACTGACCAGAGGTTGGTGTACTGCACTACCTTGACCTTCTGGCCAGTGGATCGGCAGAAGAAAGTGAGAACAGCCGATGCCCCAGGCAGGTAATGTGTATCGGCTCCGTTGGGTCCCCCTGCGCTAAGCACATTCCTTGGTGGAGCCGATCCACATTACCTGTCTCAGTCACCGGCTAGAGATCCACCAGCCAGAGGTTGGCGTACTGCACTACGTTGACCTTCTGGCTGGCGGACCGGCAGAAGGAAATGAGAACAGCCGGTGCCCAAGACAGGTAATGTGGATCGGGTCCCCGC
>CM070042.1:52197355-52207451 GCA_036250615.1 Ptychadena robeensis
GTTGTTGGTAGATCTAATGGAGATTGTATGGTTCGATCTTAAGGTGTATGGGGGGCTTAATTGAAGGAAATCTCTTGGATGTCGTTAGACAAGAGCGCGAAAAAGCAGTAGACTGCAATTGTTTCTATTGGGCTGGAATGGCCATCCCCTATTATCGAAGATTTTAGAGAGGAGTACCCTCAGTGGGGACTTTAAATTGGCATACACAGCCTTGAGTGTAATAACCGGACAATAAGGTAACAGTAAATTAGAAGAAAAACACATGCATATGTAATCAGACGAGGACCCGCAATCTGAAACGCAATTTACCGTGTTTTGGACTGCGGGCAGCCGTGGCCGATGGCTTCTGATCCTGGAAAATGTTAAAGACTTTAAAATGCACCCATTCATGTCTATGGGAGCAATCCTCCTGAAAAACGCTTCCAAAAACAAGCCCAATCACTAGAAATAAAAATCGCCAGCAATCACCGCATCCCGATTAGAATGGCTGGTGATCGTCTAAGTGAATACATGCCCTTAAAGCCACTTTAGCGATCTCCAGCGTTTCTAGGGCTATGTTCCCACTTAGACGATCAGCCGTGATGCGGACACGATTTTAATCGTGCACGATGAACGCCTCCATTTAGTTGAATGGGCTTGTCCCCACTTCAACTAAAGGCCACGATCTGAAACGCGGGTCACCCTATCATTTCCTGGTTGCAATCTCCGCGCTCCCGCAGCTTCGCGCTGCGATAAGAATCACCAGTGTGGGAAAGCCTAATTGCAGGGCGGTGATTGCTAGCGATTTTGATGGCAAGCGATCGGGGGCGTTTTTGGGCCGCAATTATAATCCCAATTATGATCGCGTCTGATCGCACCAATAAAGGATGGATGGTATGGATTTATATATTGTGTCCATTTATGTCTATGGGTGCAATTAGTTGAGCCACATTTTAGATTGTGGGCTGCACCATGAGCATGGGCACGAACGCCGCGCCGTGATTAAAATCGCGGGTGATCGTGGACAATCGCCAAAGTGGGAACTCACTAAGGCATTAAGAAATACCACAACACGTGTGTCAGCTGTCACAGCTCACAAATGAAAACCCACTGTGGTCCTGGGGGGTAGGGAGGGGAGCACACAGGACAGGGGACAGGCAGGCCCCAGGGACCCCAGGGCGAGCAACAGCCGAGAATGGGAGAAAGGAAGAAAGCAGACACAGCCGTTCAGTCCCTTTGGAATATATCTACCTTCACAATAGATATTTTAACCAGTTAATTACCAAACTTAGAAAAGGTTTAAAAGCAGAGGGATGGGATTTGATTATGTTAAAGTGGTCCAGTATGGGCTGTGACAGACTTATTATCTGCCACTGTGTAAACGGACCCATCAGGTGTATACTGGAAGGAATCCAGGAATATGTTGGCCAACAACAATAGGTTGCTGTGCAGTTTTATTTAGGGATTCTGGAATGGGAGGGAAGGAACTGGGTGGGCCTTCCCATTCCATCCAGGAACAACACCCGATGGACATCAGGGAGGTGGCTGGGTGTTTCAAAAAAGAGATTGAAGCCACTCAGTCAGGGCTCCCAAAGAGGTTGGAGACAGTGCTGCTGGGTGCAGCAAACAAAGGGCACATAGGGAGTGTGTGGCCCCATGCTGGTGGCTGCTAGGAGGCAGGCCAGTAAGGTTTCCTAAAGGAAGGAACCACTGTTTGATCGGTGCCAAGCCAGGAGGCATTTTCAGGACTTTTGTTTCACTTGATATTAACCCTGTTCTGTTTGGACTGTTTGTGTGCTAATAAACATGGGCAGGAGCCCTAAAAGGTAAACAATCGTGTGGATTGATGCTTTAAGGCTTTGTTTCCATTGTACGTCGGGAGCCCTCCGCTAAGCGTATACGGTAAGCAGGGGTCCCGATGTATCCCATAGACTCAGCCTGCCGGCGGATGGTCTGTTTAGACATCCGCCGGTGTACAGGCTGAACGTACTCGACTACGTTCAGCCTGACACCGGCGGATCGGGTCGGCGCAATGAAGACAGACCCGTCCGCCGAGCAGGTAAGTCTATCTGCTACGTCGGGGACCCCCGCTAAGCGTGTACGCTTAGCGGAGGGCTCCCGACGTAATGGAAACAAGCCCTAAGAGCGCCGTTTGAGCTGAACCCCCACAGGGTCCACACATTGAATTTTACCTCAATGTCCCGTTATTACAGTCAGGGCTGTGTATGCCAAGTTAAAGCCCCCATTGAGGGTACTTCTCTCCAAGATGTCATCAGACAAGTAAACCCAAAGTTCCAATGGGTTTCTATTGACAGCTTTTGATTCCTCTATTTTGGTTTTGTTTACCCCATACCTGTAATATTGTAGCAAAAAAAAAAAGTTAAAAAAGAGTTAAACTTTGTGATTTCAAGTATTTTGGTACAGCAGTTCAGATATCACATCAATCGGTTCGTAGGAGTTCCTTCCCTGACTGCTGAGAAAATAGAGGGGGGCACATAGTTGAGGTGATGGATAGAGAATGTTCTGAAATGTATTTACAGAGCCCCCTTGAGCATCAATACAATTGCTGGAGATGAAGAGAAGAGTTGTGGGAACATTACAAAACAATATGCAATAGGTCTCTGCTGATATAATCAATGCAGTTCAGATGGGGGGATCCGGCTCTCCTACATTCGGGAGAGCAAGCATGCTGGCGGAGAGCCAAGGTGTGATCACCCACGGCACTTTAAGACCATAAGACGCAGACGCCCCCCCCCCCATTTTTGATAAAGTGCGTCTTATAGTCCGACAAATATGATATTTTTCTCTACATCTCCAGCAATTTGAATGAAAATACCATGTTCAGGGGCGTTGCAATTCATTAAAAAAGTCAGCTAGTCAAAAAAAAAACACTAGAGATGGACAGAGAACTGTCTGCCAACACTCTTTGCCGTAGACTAAAGCCCCCCATACACATTGCGATCCCGGCACGATTCTCGACCGGCCGATCACAGCGTGACTAGTGTTGAGCTTAAAAATTTGAATTGTGAATATATTAGATGAATATCAGCTATTCGAGGATTCGCAAAGTTTGCAGATATTCGTAATTTCAAATATTTGCGATAATATGCATTGGGAAGCTTATGGGCATGCATTGCGATTTTGTATTCATAAATACCACATGTGACCGTTCATTTCATAGATAATCTCGATGTGATTTCTGTGAATATATTTTCGCAATGCATGGTCATTCACTTCGCAAATATCGAATATTAGAAGAATTATTCACGAAATATCACAAATTCAAATATTGCCTATGTTGCTCATCACTAGTGATGATGTTATCACGCTGCGGCCGGTCATTCAGAGAATCAGAGCACATCCTTTGTGTGCTGGACATTACTTTGGATGGAAACCCTGGTCCCCATGCAAAATATTGTGATCGACCAGAGTTCGTTCACTGGCTGATTGCGATTTGGGCCACATGGTTCGGTTACTCCAGATGGGCAACTGCGATCCATAGCCAATTTTCTTGCCGATCGATTGCTGCAAACACGCATGCCTAATCCGTCCACGGATCTATGTGTGTATGAGGGGGCTTAACTTTCCCTAGACCAGTGGTTCACAAACTTTCCTTGCAGGGCCCCCCCCCCTTTTATATTTAGGAACATTATCAAGCCCCCCCCCCCCTCCCTATTCAAACACAGGTCCAGAATGAGGGCCCCGCGCCCCCCCTGGAGTACCTTCATGCCCCCAGTTTGGGAACCACTGCCATAGACTAAAGTCAGATCTTTCTTCACATTGTTCTGATAACAAGAATCAGAATTAACTTAGCTTCAACCTCATAAATAAATAATTAATTCAAGATTTAACCCTTAAGTCAGGAAATGTTTTTCATTTCTCAAAAACACCAGGGCCAGTTTTTTTAGAAAGAAAATTAGTTTCGATTTGAGAAATTAGAATGAGGAATATCTGTAGAGTTTAATTCAAATGAACTGGACTTGCTGTGTTTTGTTTCTTTGTTTCTTACATTGCTTTTTTTAACACCTCTCTCTGGGCGGGTAAATAACACCTCACAGCTCTGATCATGCGAATGTAGTAACACCTACCTCCATGAGGCTCAGACCCCATGCTGGGTAACATATTATGTGGATTGGAGCTATAACCCAGAGTACGGTGGCTCAGGTGGACTCTAGGACTCTAGCGCTATGCAGCGCTAGAGTCCTAGGTTCTAATTCCGGCCTGGGTGCTATCTGCAAGGAGTTTGTATGTTCTCCCCGTGATTGTGTGATTTCCTATGGGTACTCCAGTTTCCTCCTGGAAAGACATGCAGAAGGTATATTGGCTTCCCCAAATTAAGATTCTCCTATGGTAAGGGCCCCATACACCTTTAGATCTCTCTGTCAGATTTCCTTTAGATCTCCTTTTGTTTAACCAAAACCATGTAATATGAGGTACTTTCTAAACCATCAAGTCTACCTGTGTTCAGTCGCAGAGGACCCGGCATTACATAGTTGTTGGTAGATCTAAAGGATATCTGACAGAGAGATCTGAAGGTGTATGAGGGGCTTCAGTAACATGTGACCTAGTGCGTTAGTTACATATATATGACTATGGTAAGGACATAAGCTAGCCATACACGTGTCGGATTCCATGTCCAATCGATTCATCATCCGATCGATTCCGGCGATTCTGCCGGGAATCGCAGGTGTGATCAATCGGCCAATTAAGAGTATCCATCGCTGCATACTACCTTGTCCAACGGATTCCGGGACGATTCCGTGTCCGATTGTCCACCTCACAAATGGCAATTCCCCCTGATCTGGGCAGAATCAATCTGATGGAACCAACATGTTGGTTCTCTGTCGGATCCGATTCTGGGCCCCTGAACGATCGGACCTGATCGATTGGACAAGGTGGGCTGCATGCGATTCCGGCACGATCGTTTGGCGTGCACGCGCCCGGAATCGATCGTGCAGGAATCCGGTGGGAATCCGACACGTGTATGGGCGCCTTTAGGGACATGAGACAGTAAGTGATATGATATATATGTTCTGTAAAAGTGCTGCGTAATATGTCAGCGCTATATAAAATGCTAAATATGATCTAATCTTATTATGATTATATATCAAATTACTATGATATATAATCATAGTGAGATTGTATACAGTCACTCTGAATTGAGAAAGCCAGTCGGATGACTAGCGAAACATCTTCAAGAAATAAACACAGCAAGTCCAGTTGATTTGAAATGAAACACTACAGATATTCAATGACCTGGAGGGATGAGACCCTTCACAGACATAGAATGAGGAAGCCTCGTTGGAACATTAAATATGTTGGCTTTACTTTAAATTTATCTAAATTAGTTTAATTCGTTTTTTTAATAATTAGAATGTCCCCTTTTTTACATTTGCAATTCATTAAATTACATTAATTAGTTTTTTTAAGATTTTTTAAATTAAAAAAACCTAAAGCTGGCCATACACCTTTAGAACTCTCTGTCAGATTTCCTTTAGATCTCCTTTTGTTTTACCAAAACCATGTAATATGAATATGAGGGACTTTCTAAACCAAGTCTACCTGTGTTCAATCGCAGAGGACCCGGCACTACATAGTTGTTGGAAGATCTAAAGGATATCTTACAGAGATCTAAAGGTGTATGGCCAGCTTTAGATTCGTTCAGATGGTACAATTGGTACTGATGGCCTCTGGGATGAGGACACCAATTAAAAAAAACACAACTTCTTGGTGCTGGCAAAGATTTGGTCAGAGGACTCCGAGGGCAGAGGAGGGTGTGTTTCTCGTGGTGTAACAATTAACGGAATTTCATTCTTTTAGATCTAATGCTGGATGATATTATGTTGGAGCACTCAGCCAGTCCGTCCCAAGGTACTGGCAGATCTGGTATATTGTCCCAGCACGGTGGCAGTGTCATGTGACTAATCGCTGTCTGGTGTCGGAAGTCCACTTAACAGTGTGACGTCTTGTCTGTTTGATCTCATCGGCTCACACATCTCATCTTGGTGTAAACAGAAAATAATTTGATTCGTATTTAAAAAGGAAGAAATCTAAAGCTTAAGGAGGAATTGTCAGGGTTATGTTAGCGGGGGCAATCAAAATGATACAGGAGGATCAGAAGGGGTTACTAAAATGGTAATCCCCCCTCTGAGTCTCCTGTGCCATTTTGATTCCCCCCTCTGATCCCCCTTGTGTCATTTGAAGTGACCCCCCCCCCACCCTGATACCCCAATGCTGTATTCTTCTTCATGGAAAAATAAGACATCCCCCGAAAATAGGACGTAGGACATCTTTGGGAGCAAAAATTAAATATAAGACACTGCCTTATTTTCCAGGAAACTCGGTACTGTCCAAAACTCTTTGTCTATAGGGCACCATTAAGTGTGCTACCCAGTGCCCGGTTGGGTCTTCCTACCTTAAAGTTTAGCTTAAGTTAGGGTCCCCATACACCTTTAGATTTCTCTGTCAGATTTCCTTTAGATCTCCTTATGTTTTCCCAAAACCATGTAATATGAGGGACTTTCTAAACCATCAAGTCTACCTGTGTTCAGTCGCAGAGGACCCGGCACTACATAGTTGTTGGAAGATCTAAGAATCAGAGAGATCTAAAGGTGTATGGCCAGCTTAATAAAGCTGGCAATCAGCTCAATGGACTGTGAACTGGAGGACCAGGTTGGCTTCCGGTGCCAAGGCATAGACAGCTATGGCTGATGTTGCCAATTTCACTTTGTAAGGAGAATATTCTGCCCAACCTGTGTGCATATCTATATGTACAGTACCTCTCCAAACTAATGTTAACAGAACATAAGTCAGAAAGTATGGAAGTTCAATTTGTTGACCTCCATTTGAAGTGCGAGTTCGATGGAGGTCATGCAGATCTAGAGTCTTTGGGTCTAAATCAGTCAGAACAAATATACAGGTTAGGAGACTCCATAGTATCCTCTATATGACAGTATGTTCAGGAGGGTTTCCTCACTTTCTGTACTTCTTATGAAACAGAGAGGGAACACTAGCAGTACAGACAGACAGCAAAACATGGTTAGAACCTCTATGAGACTCTTTATTGCTGTTTGGTTCTATTTCATATTTTACTACTGTCCGCTCCAGACATAAGTAAACTTCTAACTGTCCCCATACACTTTTAGATTTCTCTGTCAGATTCCCTTTAGATCTCCTTTTGTTTTACCAAAACCATGTAATATGAGGGACTTTCTACACCATCACGTCTACCTGTGTTCAATCGCCGCAGAGGACCCGGCACTACATAGTTGTTGGTAGATCTAAAGGATATCTGACAGAGAGATCTAAAGGTGTATGGCCAGCTTAAGAGGCCTTCTGAACCTTTTATAGCCTATTAGAAAAATATAAAGTAGCAAAAGTAGAATCTAATAGGGCTAGACAAAAGATAAAGGAACCCTGGCTCAATATACATGGAGTCATCTGACAACCATGACACCTCCAATAAACCAGAGATGGGTAGCTCTATATTTTGTTCTACCTGAGCCCTAGAGATGCTCTTGAAAATTTAAGAATGAACACGTTCTTATCATACATGTTATTAACATCATGACTGATGTCACTTCCCGTATTAGGGACCATCATTTCCGTGGTCCAAATACAGGAAGTGACGTCACTTCGGGTACCGCGAGATTAACTTCCCCTCACTCCTATTTAGTGGCTGGCTACTTAGGAGAGAGGTTACTCTCCCCACTAACTTCACACCCTTATGTGCACAAGCGGGGTGGGAACTTAAGAGTGAGAGTAAGCCCCAGGATCCACTGCCCGTTAAAACCTCTGAGTTTAACCCCTGGCTCGGCTTGGCCACTACCGGCAATGGGCTTTTACAGGGCTGGCTCCATAGTCAGAGCCCTGGATCCATTGGCCCCACCTCCATCAGGCTATTATCAACGCAGCCCATCTGCATCCATAGTAATGCGATGGAGGCTTGTGCAGGTGGATGCCGGCGCATAGTGGAGCCTGGGGATAACACTCATATTTGAAACATTTTTTAAATCGGGATTGGCCGGTAAAAATGTGACTTTCCTGGCCAAAATGGGATACTTAACAGGTATGTCCTGCTTCCTCCCCCAATCTGCATCTAAATTCACCAACACTCTGGCCCTCCAGTGACACCATACATCACACATCCAGTTACATACATACATTCATCACTTTGGTGTCTACCATCCCAAGTCTACTTGTGCATGGAGTGCACCGTGGCTTGACGTCATTGAAGGAGCAGAGCGTCACCAGATTTAGATTTTCAGGATGCCCAGATCTTCCCTAATATCGGTACTTCTGATGCCAATAATAAAGAGTGAAAGAGTGGATGAAGGTCCTCTTTAACTCACAAAGTCAGCTAGTTGAAACAAAAAAAAATTCCATCATCTCTATTAAGCCCCAAAGCCAACATTAAGGTCAATGTGATTTTGGGGTCCATCATCCTACAAAAAAACAATAAACCCTTCTGCCATGGAACACCATGGATGAAAATCAGAACTGAAAAATCTGAAGTTGCCCATGGTACCTTACCTCATGGGGAAGGACCCCCATATGAACATTCCCATCCAAAAATAGGGGTTCACTTAAGCTAATGTAATATCCACAAGATGGGGACATTGGAGGTTTATTGGGGGTATTACGGCTATCTGCTGGCTTGGTGTGAGTTGAGCAGGACTTCTTTCATCTTTATTCTTTTAAGACACAGCAAGTTCCTCCTGTCCCTACCTCCCCATGACGAAGTCACAGCTGCTGCCAGCCTATGTGGTGGAGGCTTCTCCCCTGAGGTCAAACAGCCAACCCACAACCCCTAACAAACAGCAAATAAGGAGGAATTTGCCAGAGGAACTCACCGAGAGCGGATCACCAGAGCTGCAAACGTAGGCATCGCTTTCCAGACAGATATATTTGGCATTTACACCATACTAGCTGTTAATTGTGTTTTTGGCTGGAATTCCTCCACCCAACGCACCCCATTCTGTGGCAAGTCCATTATCACTTTTGATATCCCACAGTGCACAATGTATTCTGTGCTTTTCATTCTGTTCTTTGCATTCTCATCCCTTCTCCGACAAGTCCCTCCATAGGATGTTCGTAAGTTTCGTTTGGAGCACAAACTTCCGTTGAAGTTCTCTCTGTTACACATCGTTTTGTTATTCGTCAAGTCTCATGTGTACTTCTTTTTGTGTATATATTTTTTTTATATGATGTAAATGTGTCGAGTTATAAAAGTTTAAGTGGTTTTTTTGTACAGTTTTAAACAGTTGAAAACGTAAGTTTCACGTTTTTCTTTTTCTTTCATGGGAGTTCAATTTGGGAAAGTTTAACATTGGTTGTGTATGATGTTTTGCATATATATATATTGTTATTTTGCATTGATTTATGCATTACTTACATAGAGCATGGCAAAAGCAAGTGCATGGGGATGCGTGCATGATCGGCAAAGCAACCTGTGCCTATAATCGGTGATATTGATGGATGCTTACACAAGTAGTGTTCGTACATATCAACAGCCTAATCCTTTTGTTGTGCCTATAGAAGCCCAGTGTAAACCATACTATTCGGAGTATTCGCACCCCCGTCTACTCATACATCAGATGTGTACAAGTCACTATTTGGATCTGTTCATTACGGGGGTGATTGGACTCAATGTTATAACTATGGCGATGGAACATTACCAACAACCAAGGGTAAGACGTTGGTGGACAATTACATTTTTAATTGTACTGTGAATACATCTTTGCAATGAATTATAGAAGAGTGATGGCCAAAAGCTCCACCAAGTCTTCTACTTTGTTACCAGAGTATTAAATGGGGTTTGCTTACTGAACAAAAAGTTTGGGTTGGTTAACTTATAAAATAGAAGCAAAGACAGAAGAGGGGGTCAACCTCTGTGCCAGGTGCCAAAGCTGGCCCACACTGTGACTCTATTTGGCCCGGGAGATTGTCTTTAATATGACATTTTATGTCAAATGTGTTCTAGTTTTAAGGCCCTCACACACCTGGGGGCCGACAGATGAGCGGTGGAGTGCATCACTCACAGCATCGGCAGGCACATCGGATTCGTGCCGGATTCTGGCGCGATGGATTCCGGGCGCGTGCACACGGATCCATCGTG
>CM070042.1:52271428-52286259 GCA_036250615.1 Ptychadena robeensis
AGATGGGAGATCTGCACACAGCCGGATCTCCCATCTGAACTGTATTGGCTATATCAGCAGAGCGCTGCTGATCTAAGCAATGCAGAGTGTGTGGGGGGAAAGCTGCACTCACACTGGCAGCTTCCTCACACACACAGCCTAGAGGGGAGACATCTTCAGCCCTTCCCCCCGCATCCCATGTGTGAGGAAGATGACGATCTGCCTTGAAGTGTGCTCTCTAGTGACACCAGTGCAGTTGTGGCTGGAGTTGGTACTGCAGGGGATTTTCCCCAATTGATTTGAACAGTTCAAATATTTTGTCTAAAAAACAAAGGCTCTGCCCCTGGACTAATTGGCCGCTGGTGGTTGCTCCTTCGCCAACCGCCCTCTAGTGGGACAGCTTCTCCAGCAGAGGGGGGAGGGGAGCTGGCAGAGAGAAGATCCACCTGTGTGGGGCTCATCCCTCTGCCTCCTGGAACTCATGTTGACCATTCCTGCGTTACAAGAGGCAGAGGGAAGAACCACCCATGACGGTAAGTGAACAGAGCTGCCAGCCACTGGCTGATCTTGAGTTCCAGGAGGTGAGGAACCTAGGAAGGAAGATTTTCTTCCGGTGTGGTTCTTCTCTCTGCCTCCACCTCCTGCTCAGTCAGTCACGTTGCCTCCAGAGGACTCTCCCACGGCATGGTGAGCCTAGACCCCAAAACGTAACGTGGGTTTTGTAGGACGTTTGGGGCGGGTAGTGTGTCACTGGTACAATGATCTAATATGAAGGTGGCCGTCACACGTAAGGACTGGTTATATTTTTTTATGGTGGTCAGGCTAAGTGGGAGGGGCCAAGCTTGACCTAAAGATTGGACACAGTCCAGCTCATGAGCCGCCGGCGTTGTCTTCTGGAAGAAGGTGGGCCGTGTGATGTGGATGACCTCTGCTTAAATATGTATTTATTGGTCATTAAAAATCTATATAATGTAAACTGTGGTCAAGCACTGACTACCCCCAACCCGACTGGAGGCCAATGGAGAAGTTGGGTCATCATCATCCGCACCTGACCCCACTAGTGACCTGGTGCAGACGCTCCTCATAGAAGAGTGGAAGCAGCTACAGCCTCCAGGGGGCGCCAACGCCGTAGGAATGGCTGAGGTTCTGGAATCCTATCCCATTCATCTGACCATAGGGTGTGTTCCTGCCGCCTGTATGTGGCTAATACACAAACAGGGACAGATCTAGGACCTTCAGCACTGACCAAGGTATCTCCTGAGTCACTTGGGACCATCCTTGGCACTAGGGCCCAACTGTTAGGAGCATCGTAGTGGACAGACACTGCAGACCTTCTGCTAAGATCACAAAGGACTGTCCTTGTAGGGTGTAACCTTAACATTCTCTGGGCTGCCACTAGGCCGGCCAAGGGGACTTTCACTAAGGACTGTCTTGGCTGTGTCTGCTATGACTATCGTAATGTAAGGTGGGACTGTCTATGGTAGGGATATCCAATTGGCTGTCACTAAGGGTCTATGGTAAGAATATTCTGTGGGCCATATCCTCTGGGTCTGTTAGGCCTATACAATGGACAATCATCTCAGGAACTATGATAGGACTATCCTATGGACTCTTATATCATGGTCTATGGTAGGGCTATCCAATGGGCCATCATCTTAGGGTCTATGATAGGACTATCCCATGAATCATCATCTTAGGGTCTATGATAGGACTATCCCATGAATCATCATCTAGGGGTCTATGATAGGACTGTGTCATGGACCATCATTTCAGGGTATGTGGTAGGAATCGATCTTCATCTCTGAGTCTAATGTAAGCATTTGTAGGACAATCTCATGGACCAAACCTTCAAGGTCTCTGGTAGGTATATCCCATGGGCCATTATCTCAGGTTCTTTGGTAAGACTAGCGCATGGACCATTGTCAGGTCTATGGTAGGACTATCCCATGGATCATCATTTGGTGTCTATGGTAGGACTATCCTCTTGACCGTCTATGGTAAGAATATCCTGTGGGTCATCATCTCAGGGTCTATGATAGGACTATCCTATGGATCATCATCTCAGGGTCTATGATAGGACTATCCTATGGATCATCATCTCAGGGTCTATGATAGGACTAGCTCACAGATCTTTGTCATTAGGTCTATGGTAGGACTATCCCATGGATTATCATTTGGTGTCTTTGGTAGGGACTATCCAATTGGCCATTAATGGACTATCCCACAAACTATTATCTCAGGGTCTTTGATAGGACTATCCTATGGACTATTATATCATGGTCTATGGTAGGACAATCCCATGGACAATAATCTCAGGGTCTATCGTAGGGCTTTGCAATGGACCATCAGCTCACAGTCTATTGTAGGACTGTCTTATGGTCCATCATCTCAGGATCTATGATACAACTATGCCATGGAGAATGATCTCAGGGTCTATCGTAGGGCTTTGCAATGGACCATCAGCTCACAGTCTATTGTAGGACTGTCTTATGGTCCATCATCTCATGGTCTATGATATGACTGTGCCATGGAGAATGATCTCAGGGTCTATGGTGGGACTATCCCATCAGTTTAGGGTCTCTATTAGTACTACCATATGGACCATTATCTTTTGGTCTCTGGTAGGACTATCCAATGGACCATCATCCCATGGTCTCTGGTAGGACTACCCTGTGGACCATTATCTTAGGGTCTCTGGTAGGACTACTCCATGGACTATTCAATAGGCATCATCTCAGGGTCTATTGTAGGACAATCTAATGGATTATCATCTCGGGGTCTATGATAGGATGATGTCATGAACCATCATCTGAGCATCTAAGGTAGAACATCCTATGGACTATTATCTCAGGGTCTATGGTGGTTCTGTCCAATTGACCATCATCTCAGGGTCTATGATAGGACTATGTCATGAACCATCATCTCAGGGTCTATCCCATCATCACATATGGACTATCTCATCATGGTCTCTGGTAGGACTACACTATGGACCATCATCTCAGATTCTATTTTAGTATATTCTGGTGGACCATCATCTGAGGGTCTAGGGTAAGACTACACCATGGACCATTTTCTCAGGGTTTCTGGTAGGACTATCCAATGGCCCATTGGCTTAGGGTCTATGGTAGGACAAGCCAATGGACCATCATCTCAGGGTCTATGGTAGAACAACTCCATGGACCATCATCTCAGAGTCCCTGGTAGTGCTACCCCATGGACCATCATCTCTTTGGTAGGACTATCCAACGGACCATCATCTCAGAGTCTCTGGTAGAACTACCCCATGGACCATCATCTCAGAGTCCCTGGTAGTGCTACCCCATGGACCGTCAGCTCAGGGTCTCTGGTAGGAGTGCCCCCTGGACCATCTTCTCAGGGTCTCTGGTAGGAGTGCCCCCTGGACCATCTTCTCAGGGTCTCTGGTAGGAGTACCCCATGGACCATCATCTTAGGCTCTCTGGTAGTAGTACTCCATGGACCACCTTCTCAGGGTCTCTGGTAGGAGTGCCCCCTGGACCATAGGCTCTTCCGGTAGGAAGTACTCGCCATGTACCTCATCTTAGGTGCTCTCTGGGTAGTATACCTCGCCATGGACCACCTTACTCAGGGTGGTCCTCTACAGGTGTGGATGTGCCCCCTGGACCATCATCCTCAGGCTGCTCTGGGAGTGAGTACCTCCATTGGACCACCTCTCAGGTCTCTGGTTAGAGTGCCCCCTGGACATCATCGTAGGGCTCTCTTGGTAGTAGTACCGGTGGTTGAGAGGTGGGGGGATGCTCTATGGACCTACCTGCTCAGGGTCTGCGTGTAAGGATACCCCTCATGTGGACCATTATTTCAGGCTCTTCTGGTAGTGAGTACCCCATGGGACTCACCTTCCTTCGGGCCTCTTCTGGTAGTTAGTACGCGGCCATGTTGACCACCTTTCTCAGGGTCTCTTGGTAGGGTGCCCCCTGGACCATCATCTCGAGGCTCTCTGGAAGGTTGTGAACCTTGCCATGGAACCACCTTCCAGGGTCTCTGTGTAGGAGTACCGGCTGTTCCTGGCCATTATTGTCGTCTCGGCAGGCTCTCTGGTAGTAGTACCCCCCCCAGGGACCACCTTCTCACAGGTCTCTGGGGAGATTATCGCGTTCCCATGGGACCATGTATTTTCGTGGTGCTCTCTGTAGGATTGACCCCCATGGACGGGAGCCATCTCAGGGTCTCTGTGTAGGAGTAATGCCTTCACGCCGTCGTCCAGGGACCATTTTTGGGGTGTCAGGGCGTCTCTGGTAGGAGTACCCGTCGGGCCATTTGGACCAGATCCTTCGTGTTCTCAAGGCTCTCTGGTAGGAGTACCCCGTCGCAATGGACCATATTGTCATGCTCTCTGGTATGGAGTACGCCATGGACCATCATCTCAGGCTCTCTGGTAGGAGTACCCCCTGGATCCGCTCCCTTCTCCTTCTCCTGTGTCTCCCGGGACTCCCGTCGTTCCTTGGTGGTTCAGGGGGGGGTTAGGGTGGGGGGGGGGGGGTGGGGGGGGGGGGGGTGTGGCCCGGATAGTTCCTTGCTCGCGTTGTCCATCGTCCCTCTCGCCTCTCCGGGGTGTGTGATCTAGGGGGCTGTTGTTTGCGCCCTCCCCATACTCTCCTCTTCACGTCTGCCCAGTCAAGCGTGGAGTGTTCCTGGGGCCGTCCCTGTCCCCAGCATGGGTGCGGAGTCACAGTGTCGTGGGCCAGGCGAGGCGTAGTCACCCAGCTCCGCTCTGCCCTGGATCTACATCCGGCTGTGATAATGCTCTCGTCCCCGGTCTCGGCCTTCCTGGCCCCCGTGGTCCTCGTCCTTCTGCTCGGATCTTCAATGCCTGGCTGACGCCTGCAGCTGCTCCCCCGTCCCTCCCCAGGCAGGCCCTTCTGCAACTCCGACAGATGTGAGGGCCAACGCGCGCTAACTGAACCCAGCTCAATCTGGAAGGTGGCAATCTGGCGCAGCTGAACAGTGGTGGGAGGAGGAGGGGCACTATAAAGATCTCATAGAGCCGCCGGGCACCGGGTGTGCATTGGGTGCTCAGTGGAACTGAATCCCCAGTCATAGGTGTTCACATCGCAACTCTGTCCTCGCATGGTGTTTCTCTCTTGTAGCGGGTGACAACTGCTATTCTATGGAGCTACAGACAAGGCGCGTTGTCCCCGATACAAGAACTACAGAACAGCGGCGTCCCCACGACTGTCTAACTGTATATGTTAACTGTATATGGTGGGGGCGGGTCAGCTGGGTATCGCTCACATGAAGCAACAATCACTGATTTATGGTAGGTATCAACAGGTATTGTTTTGTATTGTAAGCATTAGAAGTGAGATATTTTGAATGGAAGATTATGATATGTGAGGAATGTAAGAATGAATGCTGAAACAACATGTGAGACTGGAGGGATGATGATGTGAGGACTGGAGGGAGATGATGTTGAGGACGTGGAGGGAATAATGATGATGATGAGAGGACTAGAGGGATGATGATGATGGTGAGAGGACTAGAGGATGTGAGTGATATGTGAGGACTGGAGGGATGAATGATGATGTGAGGACTGGAGGTGATGATGAGGGGGTGCTCTAGGGGGGTGGGATTGAGGACTGGAGAGGGGAGTGATGATGTGATGATCTGGCGGGTGCGGATGATGTGAGGACTGAGGGATGATGAGTGAGGACTGGAGGGATAATGATGATGATGACGGGAGGACTGTAGGGATGATGATGATGTGAGGCCTAGAAGGATGAAAAAGAGTTGAGAAGAAATAGTGCATGGGTTGCTGATGACCTGGAGGGTATGATGTCTGCATTTGGGCACTGGAGGGCTGAGACTGCGTGTGCTGAGGAGGCTGGCGGCTGATGCATGTGCGCGCTGGCGGGGATGCTGCACTGTGAGGGGACTGGAGGGAGGACATGATGTGAGGACTTGAGGGAGGATGATGGTGCGTGACTCTGGTAGGCTCTTATAAATGGACTTGATGTCATGGTGGTGCTCACACTGCCTTGTCATGATGATGTGAGGATTTATATAGTGGAGCTGATGATGCTGTGAGGACTGGGTCGGATTCATACCTGATGATGTCCATGTGATTGAACTGTGAGGATGATGTGACCACTGGAGGGATGGTGTGAGGACTAGAGGGATAGTGATAGGACTGGAGTGATTTGATGTGATTACTAGAGAGGATGGTGATGATTGAGGACTGGCGGGATGATATGTGAGACTGTGTAGGGATTATTAATGTGGAGTAGCTGGAGGGATGGTGGATGAGAAGTACTGGAGGTTAAGTTTGGTCATGATTTTGGATGTCTGGAGGAGATTGAATTATGTGATGTACTGGAGGGAGTTAATATGGATGAATGTGGGGACTGGAAGAGATGATGATGTGAGTACTGTCTGAAGGATGATGAGTAGGACGTTGGATGGAATGATAAGATTGTGAGTATGGGAGGGGGTGGATGATGAGAAGGACTGCAGGGGTGAGATGGATTTGATGGACTGGTAGGTGTGTGTGATGATGGTGATGACTGGAGGGTTTGGATGGCTGTGAGTGAGATGGGACTAGAGGGATGAATGTCATGTGTGGATGGAGTCTGCTGTGTGGATGAAAGTGATGGGTCTTGAAGGGATGGGTGATGATCTAAAGACTTAGAGGGATGATGGCGATTGATGTGAGGGATCTTGGAGGATTAGGATACTGTTAGAGGGTCTGATGGATGGGAGGACTGTGAGTGAATGAGTGGGTCAGGACTTGGAAGGATGATTGTGCGTTGAGGACTGGGAGGGGATGAGTTATGATAAGGACTGGGGGGAATGAGATGTGAGGACTGGAAGATCGTTGAAATGAATGTGAGGACTTGGAGGTATGATAATGATTGACGGGGTCATGTGGAGAACTGTGCGGGATGATTGTTAGGGACGTGAGGGGTGATTACTAGTGTGAGGACTGGAGGGATATTGAGGCGTAGGAGGGGTTATGATGAATGTGAGGACTGGAGGATTGTGATAAGGACTGTAGGGGATGATGATTGGTTGAGGACTAGATGTGGGCTGATGCATATTGGTGGGACTGAGGGATGATCATGTGAGTACTGGAGGGATATGATGAGAATTACTTGGAGAGGTAGTATATTTGATGTGTGATGTCTGGGAGGGATGATGATTGGTGTGTGATTACTGGAGGGATCATGATTAGTTGATGGTGGGGGCTGGAGGGTGGATGATGTGAGTTAAACTGAAGGATGAATGATTAGAAGGGTAGCTGGGCAGGGTTAGATTATGATATTGAGGACTGGAGGGATGGATGAGTGAGATAAGGACTGAGGGATGATGATGTGTGGTGTCGCTTGAGGTGGATGATGATGAGAGGACTAGAGTGGATGATGATTTTTGGACTGGAAGGTCATGATGAGTGTATGTCTGGATGGGAGGTGATGTCTAAGATGCTTAAGGGATGGCGCTGATGTGAGGACTGGAGGGAGGGTGGGGTGAGGGGGGGGTGATTAATGTTAGTACGGAGGGATGGTCTGCGTGTGAGATGACAATGTGGATCTTGAGGCATGGGATGATGATGTGAGGACTGGGACTGGATAATGATGAGACAGACTGTATGATTTATGATAATGTGAGGACTGGTGGGATGGGTGATGAGTGGGGGGTGGGGGGTGGCGTGGAGACTTAATGTTGCTGATCATGGTGGGGACTGGAGGCTGATGATGATACATGACATGTGAGAAACTTGGAGGGATGATGAATGATGTGAGAACTGGAGGGGATGATGATGTTGAGGACTTGGAGGGATGATGATGTGAGAGGACTAGAGGTATATGATGATTGAAGAGGACTAGATGGGATGACTGATTTATGTGAGGACTGGGGGCTGATGATGATGAGAGGACAGAGGATATATGAGTAGGACGTGGTGAGGGATGATGATGGAGAAGTAACTGAGTGTAAATTTGTATGAGTGTTTGATTTCCTGGAGGGATGATGTATGAGTGTGTGCAGTAACTGTGGAGGGATAATGATGATGAATGTTGGGACTGGAGGGAGGATTGATGTAGTAGCGGGAGTAAAGGATGATGGATGAGAAGGACTGCAGGGTTGATGATGATGTAGGACTGGATGGATGATGATGTGTGGACTGAGGGAATGATGATGGAGAAGGACAGAAGGGATATGATGTGGTGGACTAGAGGGATGATGGATGAGAAGGACTAGAGGGATTGATGATGTGTGGACTGGAACATATGATGTGAGGTCTGGAGATTGTGATGATCTCAAGACTTAAGGGAATGGCGATGAATGTGAGGACTGTGGAGTGGGATGATATTATGTGAGGAACTGGATGGATGATAATGATGATGACATGTTAGATTTTATGGGCTGAGGATGATTATTTGAGACTGGATGGATAAGTGATGAGAAGGACGTCTGGATGGATGATTTATATGTGACTGGTACTAGAGGGGTGGATGATTTATGTGAGCACTGGAGGGAGAATTATGAGAAGGACTGGAAGCATGATGCTGATGTGAGTTCTGGACGGATGATTATAATGTGAGGACTGGTGGGATATGGTGATGATGTGAAAGACTTAAGGGAATGGCTGATCATGTGGGTGACTGTAGTGGATGATGATGATATAATGACATGTTCGAAGCTTGAGGATATGATATGTGAAACTGGAGGGAGAATGATGATGTAGGGACTGTAGGGATGAGATGTATGAGAGTGACTAAAGGGATGATGAGATGATGATGTGAGGACTGGAGGATGATGATGATGTGGAAGGACGGAGGGTATTATGATGATGAGAGGACTATAGGATGATGATGATGTGAGGACTTGGGGAGGGATATGATGATGTGGAGTGGACTGGAGGGATGATGATGATATGATGGACGGAGGGATGGAATGATGATATGAGGACGCGGGATGGTGATGTGAGGACTGGAGGGTGATGATGATGAGAGAGGACTAGAGGGATTGGATGATGCTTGAGGACTGGAGGGATGATATGATGTGAGGATGGAGGGATGATGATGATGTGAGGACCTGAGGGATGATGATAAGGACTGGAGGGATGATGATACCGTGATGACTGGAATGATGATAATGGGAGACTGGAGGATGATGATGATGATATGTGAGGACTTGAGGGATGAACAATTTAGGACAAAGGGATAATATAGGAGTAGAGCAGGGATAATAAGGAGACATGTGATGTCTGGAGGATGATGATGATGATGATTATGTGAGGAATGGAAGGCATATGATTATGTGAGACTGGATGGATGAGAGAGATGTGAGGACTGGGGTTAGGGGGTGAGTGAGTGTGCGTTGAGGGTGTGAGGGATGATGTCTGGATGGATGCTGATGTTAAAACTGGAGGGATGAGGATGATGAGGACTGTAAGGATGCTGATGACGTTAGGTATGGGAACGTTAGGGATGGATTTACATACAAGTGGATTCAATGTAGACGACTTGTAATGATTGTTCCATTTATAATGTGGGGGGGGGGGGGGTTGTTATGTAAGACCGCTTGGTGAGGAATCTGTGCAAACCTCCCAGCAATTCTTTCCCATCCATAATAAGAGTGATCATTCAGGTGTTCTGATGCTGGTTGTCATCCCAGTTACTGCTTGTCGGTGAGAGAATTTCCGCTCAGTCCTGGTGCTTCGTAGGACAGGTTGCTGCCGTGGGTGATGGTCAGTATATTGAGAGGCCATCGTTGTGTAATGGTCCCATTGAGGTGGGGAGGGGGGCACTCCCCATGGGTAAGGTGGCCAGGAAAGGCCGCCTGTGATTGAATAAACAAACCATCGTGTGCACTCGGCCACATAGCCGTTTTGGCTCAGGGCGCCGATCCATTTCTGGATTCGCTGTTGTTTGGCGGAGGTCAGAGTGACCCCCAGTGTGTATTAAAGGGCCTGGACGGATGGGGGGGGGGGGGGGTTTGACACATGAACAAGAGATTGGCAGGGGAGTCCTTATAGGGGAGCTCCAGGTTTCGGCCCCTTTGGTTTCGCCTTCTGTGCACAGGGCTTTGTTAACATTCATCTTCACAGGCACCATTATTTGGTAATACAGCTCGTCTTGCCGTAGTACAGCAAGCACACAGCTAAATGGTTGTGTCGCGAAGCCATCACCCTAAGGTAGAGGTAGAGGTCAAAATCCCAACGGAGATTGATGGTGGCTGTTGTGGGTTATCAACAGGGAAGTTATAAAATTTGTGTTGTTTTTGTTTATGATGGCTTTTAGAAGACTGTGTGTATATTTATAGTCTATATACAATCTGTGTTTGACAATAAGCCTAGCATTGATTCGTTATGCTGTGTTTCCATTGCTTTGGGACCCCTCCGCTAAGTTTTCCTCCTCCCCGCTTAGTGGGGGTCTCCCGCAACGTAACAGATCGAACGTACCTGCTCGGGCGGACAGGTCTGTCTTCATTGCGCTGAGCTGATCCCCGCCGGTGTAAGGCGCCTGAAGTAGTCGAGTAACGTTCAGCCTTTACACAACCGGCGGATGTCTAAACAGACCATCCGCCCGGCCGGCGCTGGAGTCTGTGCGATACGTCGGGCCCCTGCTAAGCGTAATACGCTTAGCGTAGTGGTCCCCGATGTACAATGGACACCAGGCCCTTAAAGGGACCACAGACCCTGCCCTGCTGTGACCAGTTGAGACACAGTGTGTGTTTAATTCCCAGCTTCAGCTATTGAGTTGGTAGCCGGCTTACCCTAAAAGTGTAGCGTGCTGAGCCTGGTAATTGGGAGAAGTCGGCCTCGGAGCTCCCGTCTGTGCTGGTTTTTCAGAGGAAGTTTTTGACCATGGTTTGGATAATAAACCTAAAAGTTTATATGCGTCTACCCCTTTAAAGTGGCTTTTGGTCCACGAGCGTGGTCAAAGCCTCCTGGTTCTGTCCTTGACTTGGATGGGTTTCAGTAGCAATAAATGCGAGTGCCCCCGTAATGTCTGGCGATGACCCTGTGGGCGCTGTCTTGCATAACGTGTGTATCGTCCTCTTGTAACCTTGGAATGCTCCGATAAAACGCCTCCAATTACAGCTGCTGAGTTTACGTTGACAAACAGGCCGCGATGGACATGAATTTCTTAGGAAATTGAATATGTGTCGTGTGTTTGCTGCTGGGCGATGGCGTCATTCCGGCTGCGAATGTAACGTCCATTGTCATGCTTGCCGTCTTTGATCTGGTCTGTTTGTGCTCGTTAATTGGACTTTTGCTGCAAACGGAGTTTGTGTCTAGCAGAGGCAAGTTCCAATCCAAGCCAATCCATCTTAGGTGCGTATCGGGGGGGCCAAAAGCGCGTTTAAGCTGCCATGACACCTTCATAGTGTTCTCTGTGTCAGATTTCCTCTCAGATCAGATTTTGTTTGTGTGTTTATTAACCAAGTAACCACGTAATTATGGATAGACCTTTCTTTCCACCTTCCAATTGACTATGTCTTCTATCAGGGAGGACCCGGCACTACTTAGCATGTGATAGATACCTTCCAATCACTTGTATTCTATCAGGGATGTCCCCCAGCACTTCGCATGCAGTATTATATACCTTTCCATCACTGATATGGTCTTTCAGGTGAGGACCCGGCCACTACATAGCAGTTGATATGGGGGGGTACCTTCCAATCACTATGTATTCTATCAGTGGAGGACCCGGCACTACATAGAGTTGATTATAGTACCTTTCCAATCACTATGTATTTCGTATCAGGGAGGACCCGTCACTACATAGGCAGTACTATATATCCTTTCCTCAGCGGTAGTTATTCCCTATCCTGGGAGGACCCGCACTTACAATAGCAGTGATATATATCCGTTCCAATCACTATGGTATTCTATCAGGTAGGACCCAGCACTACTAGCATTGATATCACCTTCCATCAACTATGTATTCAATCAGGAGGAACCCGGCACTACGTCGTGCGCGTGATATATCCTTCTAAGTCACTGTATTCTTCAGGGAGGACACTATACTTACATGGTTGTTGTAGATCTGTCTGATCCTGAAGAAATCTGACAGAGAAATCTGAAGGTGTATGGCCAGCTTTAGACCTCTGAAGGCTACCAGTCCTGGCCTGATCTGTGGGTGTGCTCTGTCACCCTCTAATACAAACAGAGCATGTGTTTAAATTCCAGCTTCAGCTATTGTCTTCGGTAACCAGCTTTACGTTAAAGAAGCAAACAGCCTTGTAAATAAGAAAAGGAACCTAGAGCTCCCCCTGCTGGTTCAAAGCAGCATGTAAGGATCCTTATCGAAAAGTTATGTGACCCCCCCCCTTAAGGCAGTGGTTCCCAAACTGGGAGGCACGAAGGTATTCCAGGGGGCGCTGGTCCTCATTCTTAGCCTATGTTTGAAAAGAGGGGGGGGGGGGGCTCGATAATGTTCCTAAATAGAAAAGGGGTTCACAGGTTCTAGATAAATTTAAGATTTGGGGCCACTGTACAATCTTTTGGTAGGTAGTACTGGCTAAAGTAATATCCATATAATTGTCAGGCATTGGACCCTACAAGGTAGCCTATGTCCTCCCCTCCTGGGTACCATGACGCTACCACAGATACCACTTATAGGTTGATAGACCCACCTGCGGACATAGCAAATTACACAAAGATTTAACATATATCTTAGAAGCTGGCAATCATGTGATGATCAATGATATCTAGTTCTAGTTACAATCTTTTGGCTGATCGGTATAAAATAACCATTGTTGACCTCTTTGGGTATTGGGGTTGGTGGACCTCTCTGATCTAACCTGAATCCTTCTTGCCATATTGCATATCTGCGATGACGCCATCTAGTGACCGAAATCCATAATGCAACAATTTGCTTGGGTGACCAACTCTTACCAAATCAAACTTCTTCTAGGTGCACTGGTAAGTCATATTTGAAAGCGTTGCTCCGGGACGTTGGTTGCTTTGGTATTTCATCTGCAATTTAAGCTTTCTTACCTGGCTTGATTGGTTGGTTTGGCAATGCACATTTCTGGTTAGTCTTCGTGATATTCCTCTTGTCTTTTTTTGGTCTAAGGCTATGTCTCCACGGGGTTATGGGATCCCATACATATGCATGACTTTCCGCCCCGCCTGTTTCCATGGCTGAGCAGAGAGCGGAGGTTGACATACTGCCCTGCGGTAACCTCTCAGCTGTCAAACCCGATGAATGCCGTCGGGGGTTATGCATATGGGATGCATATGCATGCGTATGGGACCAATAGACCATTATGTGTTGTGAGAAAAGGTTCCTGCGGAAAATGGTTTGATGGTGGATAGTAGGCCCCCCATCAATATTATCAATTAACAAATTTGGGGGGTTTAAGGCTATGTATCCATGGCGTTATCGGCTTCCCCCTGCGTTGCTCGCATCCCTTGACTAGGATGTCGACAGAGCCGATCCATATACACTTCTGCCACCACCGGTTGTCTCTTCAACTGTGAGCCGGTCCACCGGCCGAAGGTTGACGTACTACACAACATTGCCTTCCGACCAGCGGAGTGGCTCCACTTATCTGGTGCTTAAGAAGCCTTGGTTGGACATTAGGTACCACATTGGATAGTCCAGGGTGAAGGGTGTAAAGGCCCCCATACACGTGTCGGATTCGCACCGGATTCCGGCACGATCGATTCCGGGCGCGTGCACGCCAAACGATCGTGCCGGAATCGCATGCAGCCCACCTGGTCCGATCGATCACGTCCGATTGATCAGGGGCTCAGAATCAGACCCGACGGAGAACCAACATGTTGGTCTTTCTCATGCGATTCTGCCCGGATCAGGGGGAGTTGCCAGTTGTGAGGTGGACAATCGGACACGGATCCGTCCCGGAATCCGTTGGACAAGGTGGTATGCTGCGATGGATACTCTTAATTGGCCGATTGATCACACCTGCGATTCCCGGCAGAATCGCCGGAATCGATCGGATGATGAACCGATCGGACATGGAATCCGACACGTGTATGGCTAGCTTAAGGGATAAGTTTCTGACTACGTGGAAGCTTGCATGGTTGGCA
Source organism: Ptychadena robeensis (assembly GCA_036250615.1). Classification (NCBI taxonomy): domain Eukaryota; kingdom Metazoa; phylum Chordata; class Amphibia; order Anura; family Ptychadenidae; genus Ptychadena; species Ptychadena robeensis. The sequence goes on from CM070042.1 coordinate 52,285,446, forward strand.
AGATGCCAATTTGGTTGCAACTGAAGGTAACTGGAACCAACACGTAGAGGCTGGTAAACAATAACCACCCCAACCTTTTACCAACCTGAGATCTAGGGCATTCGCATTGCTGTATCAAAAGGCAGAGCTATAATATTGTCATTGGCACTCGGGTATTAGCGGGTATTTTACTGCCCTGACAGGTGAAACATTTCAAAATATTTTTTTTTTATAAAATGGCAGCTTTTATTGTATAGTATAGGTTTGCCGCACTTAGCTACTAAAGTAGAGTTATGTTTTAGACACTTGCATAGGGAGAATCTCATTTGGATCCCCTACTTCACATGTCCGGGTATGCCCGTAGCAGCCTAGCACCCCTCCAATCCACATCGGCAGTAGTAAGCCTGTTTACCCAAAAAATAAAAAAGGCCGCACGGGGCAGATATTTGTATCCCGCCCTCCTACATAGGTGGTGGTAATTTAGTTTTTTATGCCCTTTGGGGGGCCAAGAGATCGCCGTATTTCTGGTGTAAATAGTTACACTTTTGATGTCATTGTTCAGTGTTATGCATTGGTTGCCGACGTGTTGCCGAGGACTGACGTCACCATTGTTTACATCTGGATTGGAGGTGCGCTAGGCCGCACGGGGCAGATATTTGTATCTGGCAATCCTACATAGGGAGTGTAATTTAGTTTTTGATGCCCTTCGGGGGGCCAAGAGATCGCCGAATTTATAGGTGTAAATAGTTATACTTTGGTTTATATCTGGATGTCGTTGTTCAGTGTTACGCTTTGGTTGCCGAGGACCATTGTTAACATCTGGTTTGGAAGTGCG
>CM070042.1:52304867-52319304 GCA_036250615.1 Ptychadena robeensis
GTGTACCCCCCCCCCCCCCCCCATCGTCCCGGCCCTTAATACACACGGGGGTTCACGCTGACTCCGCAAACAACAGCGAATTCCAGAAATGATCGGCTGAGCTCAAAACCGGCTATGTGGCCGAGTGGCAGATTGGTTTGTTTAGTCCATGCACATGAGGCTTCATGGGCACCTACCAATGGGGAGGTGCCCACCTCCCCACCTCACATGGACAATTACAACGATGGCCTTTTCTTCAATATACTGCATCACCAAACGGCCAGCATGTCCTACGACGCACCAGGACTGAGGGATCTCTCACCGACACGCAAGTAACTATGGGATGACAACCAGCATCAGGACACACATGTGATACTCTTATTAGGGTGGAAAATATGGTGGGAGGTTGCACAGATTCCTCACAAAGCTGTCTTACCATAACAACCCACCCACCCCCCCCCCCATTATAAGGAACAATCAGTACAGTAGTCTACATTGAATTCCATTTAGGTAATATCCATCCCTAAACGTCCATCCCTAAAAGTCATCACATCCTTACAGTCATCATCATCCTCATCTCCAGTTTTTCACATCAGGCATCCCTCAAGACATTCATCCCTCACAGCTCATCATCCCTCCAGTCCTCACATTCTCAGCAGCAGCCCGCCCAGGCTCGCACAGGCAGCAGGAGGCCGCCAGGCCGCACAGCAGCAGAAGCAGCAGCAGCCCGCCAGACAGCACAGGGCAGCAGGAGGAGCACGCGATCGCCGCACAGCAGGAGCCCGGGCGGGCCGCACGGGGCAGCCCGCAAGGCCGCACGTATCATCATTCATTCATCCATACAGTCCTCACATATATCCTTCAGGCCTCACATCATCCATCCCTCCAGTCCTTACATCATCCATCCCTCCAGTCCTCACATCATCATCATACTCCCAGTCCTCACATCATAATCCTCCCTTCCAGTACTCACATAATCATCATCCCTCTAGTCCTCTCATCATCATCATCATTACCTCCAGTCCAATCACACATCCCTCCAGTCCTCATATCATCAGCATCCCTCCAGTCTACTTAATATTCATCCCTCCAGTCCTCACATCAGCAGTAATCCCTCCAGTCGCACATCAATCATCATCCCTCTAGTCCTCTCATCATCTCATCCCCTCCAGTCCTCACCCCAACATCATCATCATCCCTCAAGTCCTCACATCATCATCATCATCATTCCCTTTAGTCTCTCATCTCATCATCCCTCACCATCCTCACATCATATCATCCCTCGTTCTACTCATCATCATCCCTCACGTTATCAAAGTGTCTTATCATCATCTCCCTCCAGTCCAACATGATCAGCATCCTTAAGTCTTTACATCATCACCATCACACCAGTCATCACATTATCACATACGTCCAGACTCACATAATAATCATGGCTGCCAGTCCTTCTCATAATCATCCCTCCAGGCTCACATAATCATCACCCCTCTAGTACTCACATTCATCATCAGCCATCCAGTCCTTTCATCATTATCCATCCAGTCCTACATCATCATCATCATGCCTCAAAGATCTCACATGTCATCATCATTATCATCCCTCCAGTCCTCACATATCAGCATCCCTCAAGTCCTCAATTCTCGCCATCACTGAAGTATTTAGATTCATCACCATCCCTCAAACCTCACATTCATCATGCTTCCAGTCCACAATCATCATCATTAGTCCTATCATCATCATCCCTCTAGTCCAACATAATTCATCCCTCTAGTATTCTCATCATCATCCCTCCAGGTCCCACACTCATCATCCCTCCAGGTCCTCACATTCATCATCAACCCTGCAGTCCTTCTCATCATCAGCTTCCATACCACATCATCATCCCTCCAGTAAAAAATCATCATAATAACATAAAGCTACTAAAATTAATAAAAACTAAAGACATAAAATAATAACAAAATTAGAAATAAAGTACTTCTAAATAATTAATACCTAAAGCCTAACAATCATAATCATAAATCTGTACTTATCATCATCAGCCACCAAGTCATAAATCATAATTCATCCATATAGTTAATCTAATAATCATAATAACTCTAGTAATAGAATAATAATCATCCATAAAGTTCCTCAAATCAGCATCATACATCCAGTTCTCACATTATCATCAGCCCTCAAGTTCTCACATGTCATTATCATCACATCCCTCCGTCCCCACATGATCAGCATCCCTTAAGTCTTTACATATCATCCATCCACCAGTCCTCACATTATCATCATCACATCCATCCTTATCAGGCATTTATCCAACCGTCATCAAAATCATCATAATGCTCAAGATCTCACATGTCATCATCATTATTCAATCCCTCCAGGTCCTCACTAATCCTCATCCTCCAGTCCTCACATCATCGCCATCCCTTAGTCTTTAGATCATCACCTCCTCCAGACCTAACATGCATAATGCGTCCAGGTCCACACATCATCATCCCTCTAGTCCTTTCTCATCATCCCTCCAGTCCCACCACATCATCATCCCTCAGTCCTTCTCATCATTCACCCTCCAGTCCTCACATCATTCATCAACCCTGCAGTCACCTGTCATCATCATCTGCCAGGACTCACATAAGCATCCCTCCAGGCCCCACAGCATCATCATCTAGCCCTCCAGTACTCACATCATCACAGCCCGACCCAGACATCACATCAGCAAATTCTACCTCCAGTACTTTTAGCATCAGCCCTACAGGACTCCCATTATCATCCCTCCAGTCCTCACATCATCACATTCCCTCTAGTCCTCACCATCACATCCCTCCAGTCCTTATCACATCCTCCAGTCCTCCACATCATCATCACCCCTCTATCCTCACATCATCCCTCCAGTCCTCACATTATCATCACCCCTCAGTCCTCACATCAGCCTCAGTTCACAGGGACTCATCATTATCATCCCTCCAGTCCTCACATCATCATCCTCCTTCCAGTTCCTCACATCCTCATTCCCCCAGTCCTGATCATAATAATCCCTCCAGTCCTCACTTCAGCATCCTCCGCCTTACACCACATTCTCCAGTCCTCAATCATAATCCTATAATCCGGATCAATCATCCCTCCAGTCCTCACATCATCGCCATCCCTTAAGTCTTTAGACATCACCATCCCTCCAGACTACATCATTCATGCTTCCAGTCCACAACATATCATCCCCTAGTCCTTTTTCATATCATCAAAACCCTAAAGTCACTCACATCATCATCCCTCCAGTCCTCACATTCATCATCAACCTGAAGTCCTTCTATCTCACCCCCCAGGACTCACATCATTATCAATCATCCAGTCCTAAACATTCATCATCCTTCAAGTACTCACATCATCAATCTCTACAGTCCCCACATCATCATCATTATCCCTCCAGTACTCAAATCATCATCATTCCTCAGACATCACATCATCAAATTATGACCTCCAGTACTTCTCATCCTCATCCCTACAGTACTCACATTAGCATCCCTCAGTCCTCACATGATCATACCGCCAGTCCTCACAATCATCACCCACATCTGCTAGGACTTGCACATCATCATCCCTCCAGTCATGATCACGATCCCTTAAGTCATCACACATCCCTCCAGTTTTCCCATCATCCCTCCAGTTCTCACAGGGACAGCAGAAGTAGAATCCCTCCAGTCCGCACAGAGCATCATCCCTAGTAATCGCTCAAATCAGCAGCCCTCAGGTCTCAAAGGACATCAGCATGAGAATCCTCCATCCTCACATCATCCTCCCTCCAGTGCTCACTAAGCCGCCGACAGGCAACAGCAGCAGCCCGCCAGGCCGACAGCAGCAGCCGCCAGGCTCGAACAGCAGAAGGCAGCCATAAAGGACGCACAGCAGCAGAGAAAGAACAGGCCGCAAAGAAAGAAGCAGCAAGACGCGAGGCAGAACGGAAGCAGCAGACAGCGTAGGAAGAGAAGAAGCAGCACGGGAGAACGACAGCGCATCAAATCAGAAGCACTCCAGGACGAAAGCAGACGGACAGCCAGTCCGCACAAAGAGAAGTCAAGACAGACTAAAAGAAGAAGCAAACGAAAGGAAGCAATCATCAATAATCCCTCCGTCCTCACATCCTCATCATTCCATCTTCCTCACATTTCATCATCATCCCTTAGTCCTCTAATCATAATCATTATCCCTCCAGTCCTCACACATCCTCCCTCCAGTCCTCACCATCATCATCCCTCCAGTCCTCAATGTTGTCATCATCATTCTTCCATTCCTCACATCATCATCATCCTTCCATTCAATATCTCACTCTAATGCATACAATCACCAATAAACAACCTGGTGATCCTACCATAAATCCAGTGATTGTTGCTTCATGTGAAGCTATGACCCAGCTGCACGCCCCCACCATATAACAGGTATACCATATACAGTTATGCAGGTAGGTGGGGAGGTGTTCTTGTCTTGTCTAGGGTGACAACGCTTCCTTGTCTTTAGCTCCAATAGGAATAGCAGTGGTTTTTTCACCCTGCATACAAGAGAGAAACACCAGGGACAGGTTGCGATTTTGTGTAACACCTCTGTCAGGGTGATCAGCTTCCACTAGCACCCATATGCAACCCCCGGTGCCCGGCTCTATGAGAATCTTTAGTGCCCCCTCCTTCCAACACTGTCCAGCTGCGCAAGATGCCACCTTCCGCTGCGCTGGGTTCCGTTAGCGCCGCGTTGGCCTCACCTATGTCGGCTGTTGCAGAAGGCCGGATGGGGGGGACGGGGGAGCAGCTGCAGGCGTCAGCAAGGCGATTGAAGATCCGAGCAGAAAGGACGAGGACCACGGGGCCAGAGGCCGGAGAACCGGGGCCGAGAGCATTTCTCACGCCGCAGGGTGTAGAATCCGGGCAGAGCGGAGCTGGGTCGGTTGGACAAGCCTCGGGCCTGCCCACCTAACATGTGACTCCGCCCCCTGCTGGGCAGACGGCCAGGACCCCCTCTGCTGAGGGTGAAGAGGAGGGAATGGGGGGGCGACACACGCCTGTCACTCACCACCCGGGAGGAGGAGGACGTGACAACGGAGAGGCACTTTCCGGGGAAGGAAAGGAATGAAACAAAGGAGACCGGGAGTCCCAGGGAGACAGGCTGGAGCAGGGGACGGTCCAGGGGGGTACTCCTACCAGAGAGCCTGAGCTGATGGTCCATGGGGTACTCCTACCAGAGAGGCCTGAAATAATGGTCCATGGGGTACTTCCTACCAGAGAAGCTGAAGGTGGTCCATGGGTGCGGTACTCCTACCAGAGAGCTGAAATAATGGTCCATGGGGTACTCCTACCAGAGACCTGAGTGGTGGTCCTGGGGTACCTCCTACCAGAGAGCCTGAAATAATGGGTCCATGGGGGTACGCCTACCAGGGACCCTGAGGAAGGTGGTCCATGGGAGGGGTAACTTCCTACCAGAGAGCCTGAAATAATGGTTCCATGGGTATGCCTACCAGAGACCCTGTAGAAGGTGGTTCCATGGGGTTATACTTCCAGAAGATCTGAGTGATCAGTCCAGGGGGCACTCCTACCAGAGACCCGCCGAAGTGGTACATGGGGTACTATACCAGAGAGCCTGAGAAGGTGGCCCATGGGGTACTCCTACCAGAGAGCCTGAAATAATGGTCCATGGGGTACTCCTACCAGGAGGACCCCATGAGAAGGTGGTCCATGGGGTACTACTACCAGACGAGCCTAAGTGATGGTCCAGGGGGCACTCCATACAGAGACCCTGAGAAGTGTCCATGGGGGGGGGGGTTTTTACTACTCCAGAGAGCCTGAGATGATGGTCCAGGGGGCACTCCTACCAGAGACCCTGAGAAGGTGGTCCAGTGGTGGGGGTACTAATACCAGAGAGCCTAAGATGATGGTCCATGGGGTATCCTACAGAGAGCCTGAGACGATGTGGTCCAGGGGGCAATCCTACCAGAGACCATGAGAAGGTGGTCCATGGAAGTATACTACCAGAGAGCTCTAGCATGATGGTCCAGGGGAGTTACTCCTACAGAGACCATGGAGAAGATGGTTCCAGGGGGCATCCGACCAGAGACCCTGAGGAAGATGGTCCAGGGGGCCACTCCTACCAGAGGACCCTGAGCTGACGGTCCATGGGGTGTAGCACTACCAGGGATCTGAGATGATGGCTCATGGGGTAGTTCTACCAGAGACTATGAGTGATGGCCGTTTGCATGTCCTACCAAAGAGATTGATGGTCCATTGGGGGTAGCACTACCAGGGACTCTGGGGGAAAGGATGATGGTCCATGGAGTGGTTCTACCATAGACCCTGAGATGATGGCCATTGGCGGTCCTACCATAGACCCTAAGGCCCAATGGGCATGGCTTCCTACCAGAAACCCTGAGAAAATGGGCCATGGTGTAGTCTTACTCTAGACCCTCAGATGATGGTCCAGCCAGAATATACTAAATAGAATCTGAGATGATGGTCCAGAGTGTTAGTCTACAGACGACCATGATGAAGATAGTCATAATGTGTGGGATGGGATTAGACCCCTGAGATGATGGTTCATGAGCATATTGTCCTATCAGAGACCCCCTGAGATGATGCGTCAATTGGACAGAACCACATAGACCCTGAGATAATAGTCCATAGGAGGTTCTACCTAGATGCCAGCTGATGGTTCATGGACATAATTCCTACATAGACCGAGATGGATAATCCATTCGATTGTCCTACATAGACCCTGAGATGATGCCTATTGAATAGGGCCATGGAGTTAGTCCTACCAAGACCCTAAGATAATGGTCACAGGGTAGTCCATACCAGAGACCATGGGATGGATGGTCCATTGGGGATAGTCCTACCAAGAACAAAAGATTAAATGGTCATATGGTAGTACTAATAGAGACCCTAAACTGATGGGATAGTCCCACCATAGACCCTGAGCATCCTTCTCCATGGGAACAGTCAATCATAGACCTGAGATGATTGATGGGACCATAAGACAGTCCTACAATAGACTGTGAGATTGCTGGTCCATTTGCAAAGCCCTACGATAGACCCTGAGATCATTCTCCATGGATAGGGTATCATAGATCCTGACCCGATGATGGACCCATAAGACAGTCCTACAATAGACTGTTGGCTGAGGTCCATTGCAAGCCCTAAGATAGACACTGAGATTATGTCCAGGGGATTGTCCTACCATAGACCATGATTAATTAGTCCATAGGATTAGTTCCTATCAAAGACCCTGAATAATAGTTTGTGGGATAGTCCATTATGGCCATTGGATAGTCCTACAAAGACACCAAATGATAATCCAGGGGGATAGTCCTACCATGACCCTATGACAAAGATGTCGGGAGCTAGTCCTATCAGAGACCCTGAGATGATGATCCTAGGATAGTCCTATCATAGACCCCTGAGATGATGATCCATAGGTAGTCCTATCAAGACCCTTGAGAGGATGAAGATGATGACCCCACAGGATATTTTTTACATAGACGGCAAGGAGGATGTCCTACCATAGGACACCATAATGATGATCAATGGGATAGTCCTACCATAGACAATGACAATGGTCCATGACGCTAGTCTTACCAAAGAACCTGAGATAATGGCCATGGGATTTTACCTACCAGAGACCCTTTGAAGGTTTGGTCCATGGATTGTACTACAAATGCTTACATTAGACTCAGAGATGAAGATCGATTCCTACCACATACTGAAATGATGGTCCATTACACAGTCCTATCATAGACCCCTAGGATGATGTTCATGGGATAGTCTATCATAGACCCTAAGATGATGTTCATGGGGATAGTCCTTCATAGACCCTAAGATGAGGGCCATGGGAAGCCTCCCATAGACCATGATTATAAGAGTCCATAGGGATTAGTCCTGATCTCGTCCTGGATGAGTCCATTGTATAGGCCTAACAGGACCCAGGCGGAAGGCCACAGAATATCTTACCATAGACCCTTAGTGACAGCCAATTGGAATCCCTACCCCATAGACCAGTCCCAACCTTACATTACGATAGTGCATAGCAGACAAGCCAAGGACAGTCCTAGTGAAAAGTCCCCTTGGCCGGCCTAGTGCAGCCCAGAGAATGTTAAGGTTACACATACAAGGACAGTCCTTTGTGATCTTAGCAGAGGTCTGCCAGTTGTCCTGTCCACTACGATGCTCCTAAAAGTTGGGCCCTAGTGCCAAGGATGGTCCCAAGTGACTCAGGAGATACCTTGGTCAGTGCTGAAGGTACCTAGATCTGTCCATGTTTGTGTATTAGCCACATTACCGGCGGCAGGAACACACCCTATGGTCAGATGAATGGGATAGGATCCAGACTCAGGCCATTCCTACGACGTTGGCGGCCCTCCTGGAGCCTGTAGTGCTTCCACTTCTTCCATGAGGAGCGGTCTGCACCAGGTCACTATGGGGTCAGGTGCGGATGATGATTGACCCAAACTTATCCATTGCCTCCAGTCGGGTTGGGGGTAGTCAAGTGCTGAACAGTTTACAATATATAGAGTTTAATGGACCAATAAAATACATATTTAAGCAGAGGTCAATCCACATCACACGGCCCCCTTCTTCCAGAAGACAACGCCGGCGGCTCCCATGAGTGACTGTGTCCAATCTTTAGGTCAAGGCTGGCCCCTCAAACTTAGACTGAACACAATAAGAAAAATATAACCAGGCGTAGGCTGTGAACGGCCAACATTTCATATTAGATCATTGTACCAGTGACACACTACCCGCCCCAACGGCCCTACAAAACCCACGTTACGTTTTGGGTCTAGGCTCACCATGCGGTGGGAGAGTCCTCTGGAGGCAACGTGACTGGACTGAAAGCAGGAGGGGAGGCAGAGAGAAGAACCACACCGGAGAAAGAAAATTCTTCCTAGGTTCCTCACCTCCTGGAACTCAAGATGCCGTGGCTGGCAGCTCTGTTCAATTTACCGTACATGGGTGGTTCTCCTATGACTCTTGTATAAAGCAGGAAGGTCCAACATGAGTTCAGAGGCCGCAGTAGGGATGAGCCCCACACAGGTGGGGATCTTCTCTTCTGCCCAGCTCCCCTACCCCCTCTGCTGGGAAAGCTGTCCCACTGAGGGCGGTTGGCGAAGGAGCACCTCCACCAGAGGGCCAATTAGTGCCAGGGGCAAGACCTGTTTTTAGACAAAATATTTGAAATGTTAAATCAATTGGGGAAAATCCCCTGCATTACCAACTCCAGCCACAAATGCCACTGGTGTCACTGAGAGCACATTCAAGGCAGATCGTCCTTCCTCACAACATGGGATGCGGGGGGAAGGGCTGAAGGATTTTGTCTCCATCTAGGCTGGTGTGTGAGGAAGCTGCCGGGTGAGTGCAGATTCCCCAAAACACACTCTGCAGGCTTAGATCAGCAGCGCTCTGATGGTAGAGCCAATAACAGTTCAGATGGGGAGATCCGGCTTCTGTGTGCAGATCTCCCATAGCCGGGAGAGAGAGTGAGGATGTTAGCTCACTGCTGATATAGCCCAAATACAGTTCAGATGGGAGATCCGGTGTGTGCAGATCTAAATCTGCAGGAGAGAAAGGATGCTGGATACTGATGATAGATGCCAAGACAGTTACAGATGGGAATCTGCTGTGTGCAGATTACCATCTGATGGGATGAGGAGGAGCTTACGTCACTGCTGATATAGCCAATTACAGTTCAGATGGAGATCGGGCGTGTGCAGATCTCCCATATGCTGGGAGAGCGAGGATGGGCTCATGCTGATATAGCAAAAACAGTTCAGAGGAAGATCCGGCTGTGTTGCAGATCTCCCATTGCTGGGAGAGCGAGGAGGAGCTGGCTCACTGCTGATATAGCCAATACAGTTCAGATGGGAGATCTGGCTGTGTGCAGATCTCCCATGCTGGGAAGGAGCGAGGTGCTAGTCACTGCTGATATAAGCCAATACCAGTTTCAGAGGGACGATCTGGGCTAGTGTTGAAGATTCCCATCTGCTGGGGGAGCGAGGATTGGCTGGCTCACTGCTGATATAGCCCAATACAGTGCAGATGGAGACTCTGGCTGTGTTGCAGATATTCCCATCTGGGTGAGATGAGGATGCTAGCTCACATGCTGATATAGCCCTTACAGTTCAGAGGGAGATACGGATGTGTGCAGATCTCCCATCTGCGTTTTTTTTTTGGGAGAGCGAGTGGGATGTGGCTCACTGCTGATATAGCAATACAGTTCAGATGGGAGATCTGGCTGTGTGAAGATCTCCCATTCTGCCGCGGGAGTGAGGATGGCTAGCTCACTGTGATTTAGCCCAATACAGTTCAGATGGGGAGAGAAGGATCTTGTGGGCAGATTCTAACCATCGGCCTGGGGGAGACGAGGGATGCTGGCTCACTGCTGATAAGCCAAATAACAGTTCAGATGGAGATCTGGCTGTGTGAAGATCTACCATAGGCCGGGGGAGAGAGAGTGAGGCTGCGAGATCAATGCTGATATGCCAATACAGTTCAGATGGGAGATCTGTCCGGTGTTGCAGACTCCCATCTGTGGGAGAGTGAGGATTTCTAGCTTCACTGCCGATATAGCCAATACAGTTCAGATGGGAGATCTGGCTGTGTTGCAGATCTCCAATCTGGGGGAGAGCGAGGGATGCTGGCTCACTGCTGAGATAAAGCTAATAAAGTTCAGATGGGAGATCCGAGCGTCAAAGCATCCAGGGATTGCAGATCAAAAACCTTGCCCAATTATCTTAAACGCTAATGTGGGCCACCAGGTGCTGCCCTGTACCATGGGTTTGGGGGGCTTGACAGTCAGTTTAACCTTCACACAGCCAGAACGCACCTCCGTAGGTGACGCCCATTGAGAGACATACACCAGAGGTAGTGGACCCATCTTGTAATACTGGTCTTGCACCCGGCGCACACCTTTCCAGGCGCGGACACCTTGTAAGAAAACTGTCATGTTTAAGAGAACGGAGTCATTGTATTTCACTTTTTTTTTTGACTTACAAACGATTGATTTTTCAATAATTCCACGATTTCTCAGCACGCACGTCTAACGTTTATTAGAGAACGCCGCCAGTGACTTTGGAGGCTGGTTGTCAGCCAGCATTGCATTACCCCGGAGAATGCAGAAGGTGGCAGAGGGATAAGGGGATCGGATGGATGTCCGCTTCGTGCGAAGGGTTTGCACACAGCTGGACGACCGATAGCAGAATGTCAAAATTCCTTTGGAAGATGAACGTTGTGCTACACGTTCTTTGCTCGGAGGTCTGCTGTAGTTTTGTAGAATTGTTGAGGGGAGGGGCTTAAAGTGGACCCGTGTGCTTGGACGTGGAGCAGCAAAGAGGGTATTCCACCTATCCACCATCAGCTCCTTCTGCAGCCAGGGTGGCACACGCGGTCAGGACTAGAGATGGTCAAGGAGATGCCGGAGAAAAGTTTAACATAAGTTGTAAGCAGAAGATCAGCCAATTGGGTTGTGTCTGGGATTGCTCTGGTTCGTCTTTCATATAATTTGCTGCTACTGTCCAAATTTTTAGCCATCTCTACGCCGACCCCCCAGGAGTACTTCAACTATGTGAGAGAACAAGCACCCCCCCCCCCAATGACAGTGGAGGAGGAATGTTCTAGTGCACCCCATGTGAACATGCACCAGGTTCTCCCCAAAGCAGAAGAGAAGATTGGTCGGGGCGGCTCGACCGGGAGATGATTTTGGTCCCCGCCCGGCACACAGCGAGCAGCCTGACGGTGGCGCCTCCCATTCTTCAGGCAAGCGCGCCACAGCCCGGAAAGAAAGAATCCGCCCCGCGGCCCCGGTTTAGTATCTGCGGGCCCGGAGTCTTTCAGTCGGATGTTGGACGCGCTCCTGAAGAACTGGGGGGAGGCGCCGCCTGGGCAGAGGACTTGCGTGCAGCCGGCCGGTGCAGGCGGCGCGATGACGGGGGGGGGGGTTCACCATCGCGTGCATACGTCATCGCGACGCCCGGATCTGAAAAAAAAAATCTGGGGAGAACACTGTGCCACGAATGCCACATGTAAATAACTAACAGGGGGGATGGGGATGTTTGGTCGTCAATATTTCACATGCTTTTCATCAGTTTATTGTCTTTTCACATTACATTTCAATGAAACCTGTTTCCTCTCCCATTTTTACCCTTCTCATGCAGCCATCCATCGGGACTGCCTCTCTTTATCGGATGAACGTTGCTGATGGTGTTAAGACTTCACAGGTGGGCGGAGTTAGGACCACGAGCAGTTTTAAAGAATCGGTGTCAGGGTGTTCCCAGAACAGCAGGCCCACCCAGCTGCACTCTGAGGGATGGGTCAAGTATACTCAAGGAGGATCCATGGGTAATAAAAAATAGCGGAGCCCCACGGGAGGGTAGGATGCTGTCCTCTGTCCGTACATCTCACTGAGTTTTTCAAGTGTAGCTGGGGACTGACCCCCGTGACGTCAGATAAATTAAACTCGATCCTTCATCTTTCACGTTGCCGATCTTCATCTCGGGGGAGGAGCACCGGCCGTCCAGGATGAAGGACAGTGATTGTAAGTGGCCACCTGGCCGCCATTTTCCGCGATTGAGCGCCAACGGATGATCTGGTCGTCTGTGCCCGGGATGAACTTGAAGGAAGAAAAGTTGGTTGTACAGAAATTGCATGGTAATTGTATGTGGTGTATGGAGGGCTTTATTTTGCCATGTCAAGATAGACTTGTTATTGTGATCTGGCAACTTAGCAACACTTACCTCTCCATTCAACTTCAAGAATAACATTTTTTATCAGTATTCATGAGTTTGAACTTGGCTTATCATAGCTTAAAGTTAGAGGGTGATATATCATCATAGACTAGTTAAGCCCCCCATAGACGGGCCGATTCCCGGCCATAGTTGTAGCAGACCAACCTGCGTGCTCGCTCCCACCGAGCACATAAAGGTTGGTCGGCTGCAACTATGAGGGAGCCCACCTTGAGTTTTGTAGAAAAAAAGCCGGCATGTCGGATCGCACACGGATCCGTCCTGCTGGATTTTTTTCTGCACGATCCTCTGTTCCTGCACTGCAGGCTGTTAACTCGGAGGGGGGGGGGTCTCCTCCCCCTCCAAGTTAATTGGCTACAGTCTGACAGGAGTCCCGTGTGTTAGTGGAACACACAGGATTCCTGTCCGTTCTGTAGCAGACTGCTCACAGCGTGGTGAGTCTGCTAAATGTCGGCCATAGATCGGGACGTCTATGGCCGGCTTTAAGATTACTAAAACAGCAACACATGTGAAGGCAGGGTAGTTTATAAGCTGTAGTAACAGGTAGGAAGCTAGCAGAAGAGTAGTCAGGAACAAGCCAAGCTCAAAAGCCGGTCAGGTAATCAATGGGGTAAGCAGAAGAGTGGTTGGTTAATACGAAGCCATGGGTCGGTGCATGGATGATGATATTGGGCGCACAAGAGGAATCAGGAGAAAGATAATGGCTGGAGCACAATGATCTGGCAATGAGGAAGTGGCAGGGCATTTATAGGGAGTCCATGGAAGGGGGCCAAGGGTTCAGGTTACCACATATCCTAGGCCAAGGGATTAAACAGGACGCATCAGACTTTCAGATGGCTCAGCAGAAAGAGCTGTACCCAGACACCAAAGAATCCCTGGGTTTGAATCCTGATAACCGTAGGAAAATTTATTAAATTTTTTACCTCCTTAGAGGTATGACTAAGGTACTCTGCCCCCCCCCCCCCCCCCCCCCCCCCCCCCCCCCCCCCTCCTCTCCTCAACACATTGCAATGAGTGCCAGAAAACCAAAACAGCCTCCAAAACATGGAGGTCTATGTTGCCTCCCCCGCCTCATTGGCATCATGAGATGATGATGATGATTCCAAATAGGCGGTGCTGGAAGTGATCAGCCAGTCCGCAGCGATTCAGAATCACAGTGGGCTCCCCAAGGATATGTAAGTATGCCCAATCCCAGATCAGGGGGAGTTTGTTTTGTAAGCAGGAGGGTTAAGTTGACTTCATTTTAAACATAATTTATGCAAAAACTACAAGAGCAATTTATGACCATCTTTAATAATGACAACTTAGCTGCTGCATTCCGCACCCTAGGCTTATACTCGAGTTCAGTTTTTCCAGGTTTACATAAAACAAGGTACCTCAGCCTTATACAGCGAATACAGTATCTTGCAAGACTGGAAATAAAATGGCTGCTGGGGGTGGGGAAGGTGAGGCTCAAACTGTTCTCATTCCAAATACTCTGAAAAAAAAAGATTGCCGGGCTTTTGTATATTAATAGCACAATATGCATATTTCAGCTGTGTCACATGACTCATTGAGAACCGTTCCACACATCCCAAAATAAATACGATCGCGCCTTTGAAGCAATCATTTAAATGTTAAGCCCCCCATACACCTTATAATCTCACCATACAATTTCTGTACAATTAACTTTTCTTCTACCAAAACCATGTAATATGA
>CM070042.1:52410505-52427615 GCA_036250615.1 Ptychadena robeensis
GGGGGGGGGTTAAGGTTAGGGTGTTCCGAGGGTTGCGGAGCACCCCTAAACTTAAGCCCCCAATCCTTAAAGCTCACCCCTACAATCAACCCCCCTACCTCTAACCTTAACACCTCCAAACCCCTAACCTTGACACCCAAAACCTGTAAGATTAACCCTACGATTCTGAAAAATTTAGCCTCATAAGAACTGCCACTGGTGTTTTGTAATATCGTTGTGTATAGCTTTAAGAAAAGTATCTATTTTGTACAGAAGCTGCCATGGGATGAGGTCATGGCTTCTCTTTCCCTCTCTTCTGATTTAGTTTTCTGCCCAGAGAAAATTCCCTCCCACTGGGCAGAGGTTACATATTTCTCTGGCTGGTGTTTTCCTGGGCTTTTTGTCAGCAGCTTACCTTGGAGCAAGGTGCTCTCATCTCCTTCTGGGACGGAAAGAGGAAGCACCACCCATCTTTAGCAACCGGGTGCCCCGCACGTACCGGGGTGAATCAGGGGACGACAGTGATCTCACCCCTGTGTTGCCACGGACTCTCACCAGGCCTACACACACACGTACCTCCCTGTTCTAGACACAGGGGCAGCCAGGCCTCACGTTCCTCACCTGCAACAGCAGCTGAGCAGGCTTTCTATCATGTTAGCAGGTCCTTGCGCACATCCCTCAATAAAGGTCCAAGACACATCCAATTGTTGTATACGGTGCCCCTTTATTGTAGTTACATCACAGTGCCAATTACACTCCATGATAGTTCTAGGAGCCATCTGGGAGCATCATCTGCCAGTACAGTCTCTCTGCCCTAGCGTTCTTTACCCAAGTGACTTCTCCTAGCCTATGACTGCCCTTGTCCCCAGCGTGGGGTACAAGGGTAAGGCCTTAGTTACATCTCAGTGCAGGCCTGGTCTTCAGATCCACAGGCCTAAGGCCTGTTCCCTACTGGATTCAGTACACATCTGCTCTCTGCTACTCTGCTGCTAGGGAGACCCAATTTACATAAAGTCCTTAACTTATATAAACTCCTATTCTCCTCTCAAGATCACGACATCACATGCTCCAAACATTTATAGTGACACCTCCTACCTTATGCTTTGCCCAGCAACAGCGCAAACACAATCACTGACAATACTCATGGGGACACAGTTAACCCCATAATGACCATGGCACAGCCCACTACAATCCACCTTCTACAGGACCCCCCCCCCCACCGGCCATCCACCTAGCAGTGCCCGGGCTGGGTCCCCATCCATACCAAATAACAGGGATGTCCTTTGGACCAGGGCCGCCCTTTCCTCATCTTGCCCGAGTGGATGGATGCAGCTTCAAGAGGTGTCTGGGTAAGACACATGACTCCTCCCATCTCCACTGAACTGCCATTGCTGCTTACTGAACTTTCCTCCTGATCCTGGGTAAGAGAGCCATCAGCCAACATCCTTGTGCAGGGGACCATTTCAACCATTCCATTCAGAGAGCTGCCCCCCTGAGAACCGTCACGTAGCCATCGCTGGGGGGTATTGAGTGGCTGGTTCTTTCCCAAACTGCCATTTCTGAGTTTATATTTACTATACAGACGCCTGCAATGGTTGACATCTGCGGAATAGAAAACACAATCGTAGATCACTTCGCTGGGACTCGCTATAAAATGCAGCCCATGGCCAGCACAGTCCATCTTGTTTCTGATGTAAAAATAAAGAAAACATTTGAGCGCTTGCCGGAAGCAACTCCACCACGTTCCCTTTGTAATGGTATTAGGAAAGGAGAAACGATCAGTTACTTAGGTCTATAGAGCAGGTTAAAAGGAAAACTCCGGCACAACAACAATAAGTTGCTTTATTCTCTGACCTGCCGGACGATGTGTAATTCTGTGCAGCCAGTCTTGTGATTTACCTGCATATTCCGCTCTGCTCAGCCAGTGGGGTAAACTGGAGTGGGGTCCTCCGAGGACACGTCTGTGTCAGCCCTCTGGTAGCCATAGGGGGGTTGTGGCGCCCTCGGGGTCCCGTGTGTTGTCAATGGGGTCCCCCGGGCGTTGCATCTCCCCCCCCCAGTGTAAAGGGACATACCTGTAGCGGGGTCCCCCCTGCCAAAGGGTACCCCGAGTGCAGGGAAGGCTCTGCACGCAGCCAGCGTGCAGAGCAATGGCGGCCGCCGTGATTCGGAACTGCGCATGCGCGCACCGGCGATCTCAGGCGGGCGCGCGCATGAGAGTGCACAATTTAAAGGTGCACACACTCCTCCTCTCTGCAATCACTTCCTGCAGAGGGGAGGGGTGATTAATCAATGCTGGCCATAAAAGCTTTAACCCAGCACTGAGAAGGTGCTGTTGGATTGCAGTTCAAAGTTAACCTTAAGCGTTTGTTGAGAGTTCCCTATCCGTATCCCTGTATCCCGTTTTTGACTGATTTCCCGTGTACCGACGTCTGGCTAGTTTACCCGATTGACCCGATTTCTGGACTCCTGACTCTTGCACGTTTACTGGTTAACCGATTGATTGCTGCCTGCCCTGACCCTTGGCTATACCGGACCACGCTGACTTCTCCCGCCCTTGTGACCCTGGATATCCGCCTGACTATTCTCAAAGACCCCAAGTACCTCTACATCGGGGTAGTTCCGTTCCCATTTCGCTATCACTCAAGGGGTACCGACGATAGGGGGAGACCTGTCCTGCCTGCAGCAGAAACACCACCGGTGCCCCCTCAAGGGTCATCGGCCCATCTCCCATTAGGGGGGCTCTGGGTAGAAGACCAGGCTCTACGGACATAGACTCCTTCCTCTGTCGCCGGTGTTAGCAGCCTATCATCATAACCCCTGTGGAGGCGTAACAGTCTGGAGGATCTGCCATGTATCAGGTCAGTAATCATCAGAAGAGCCCAGAATGTTCTGAGGAGTCAGTATTTATAGACTCCAGAGGGGTTTGGCTTAAGGCCAGTTGTAGGGCAACATAGGATTGATACATTCTGAGGTGAGGAGTGTGGGAAAAGAGACAGACATCTAGAAACGTACTCATCCTTGGAGTAAACAACAGGCGCAAGGCCCTTAAAGGGACAGGCATCAAACAAACATATGTACAACGGCAAGCATAGGAAAAGTGTACAGGGCATGGCATATATGTCACTGTCCTAAGCTAGGGAAAACCCAAAATATACAGGCATGTATAACAATGCATTATATACAGTTCTAGTGGACCTGTCTCAAGTCACTACACCGCCATGTGAAGTATGCGGGCGCATAGGGCAAGTTGGTTGCCACTATCAATGGGGGGGGGTCCTGGGCATGGTGGATTTAGGGGGACCAGACCAGCATTTGCACTAATTGCTACCTGGTGGGGCAAGCTGGCCGCCACTAGCAATGGGGAGTAGGTTCTGGTCATTGTGGATCTAGGGGACCAGCCCAGCTCTGAATGCCCAGAACCACTTTCATGACTTTGGACGCATTTGGAGTGATTGCCCACTGGCGGGGCAAGCTGACCGCCACTAGCAATGGGGGGTAGGTCCTGGGCATGGTGGATCTAGGGGGTCCAAGCCAGCCCTGGATGCCGCCCCCCCCCCCCCTCCGTGCGCATATTCGCTAGCAAACCCACCCCGCTCTACAACTTTTCTGGTAGCATGGTTGATGTTTCTGTTGGATCGACCACAAAATTGATATGAAGTCAATCGATTCCTGCCCTACCTGCAGTCCAAATGTCATCCTTTCATAGTCATATTCCAGCTGCCACACAGTGCTTTTCTCTTGTTAGATTCTACCCTTACATATGCCTACTCTGACTTTCATGCCCCAGATCTCCAACACCCTTAGAAGTCTAATCTTTTTTGGGGGATTATTTACATTCCCAATGTCACCCCCCTAACTGCAACCTTTCATAGTTATTCATGTTTCCCTGCAGTAATCCAAGTGACATACATTGTATACATGTAACATTTAGCTGCGGCCGCCCAGACACGGAGCGCCTCCAAGTTGTTAGTACGCATATGAGCTGTCCCCTTTTGAGTACCACTTATGGGCACCCCTGGGTATATGGATTATTATGGTGAACATATGGGCCGGGGGGGGGGGGGGGGGGGGGGGGCAGGTTACATGTGGTCCAGTCATTAAACTACTGCTGGGACAACCTGACAACATTTTGCCCACCAATGACAGGTTCCCTTTGACACAGCCATAGCATTCCCATGTACAGAAGGCGGAAAGGCAGATGAGAGCGCGCTGCGATGTCTTTACATGCTGATAAATTACATAACATAAACAAGGCAGCTGGGCAAACAAGATAAACAGGATCTAATTACATCCGAGCACTTTGCCAGAATTAAGCGCTTCGCTGAGCCCACATTCACAGAAACTTCTCCAGAACCTCTGAAGTGAGAAGAATGCTGAGAAGAGAATATACTTTATGGGAGAAGCCGAGAGTTCAGCCTCCGCGACGATGCCGGAGCATTGTGCCAACACCATCCAATGACAACATGCAGGATCCGCTCACCGTGCCACAGAGATACAGATCGACCAGCTCCTCAACATGTCAAAGAGTAAAGCCCCCCATACATGGGTGATATTCAGCATGGTGACGTCACAAATTTGCACATTGATTCCTGTTCGATAGGGACCTTGGAAAATATCTCACAAAACCATCTGGGAGCTGCGGACAGGCAGAGCTGAGAGCAGGACATAGAATGGCTGCAAGGAGGGGGGGGGCTCCCCCCTCACTGTGCACAGCAGCCCATGCCCGGCTCCGCCCTCTTTTCTGTGTCCCAGGTCTGAGCTGTGTTTCCTGGCAGCGCTGGAGGTGATGGGGCTCGACCGGGATTGATTTTTTTTTGTTTGCTTTTCTGTTCGTTCGACAAACACCTGCCTCGAATGCACACAGTAATCAATCGCTCACTGATCGGACAGAAGATCGAACTGTGCATGGCCACCTTCAAGCCCCCATACAGGGGTTGAATCAACATCACATCAATTCCCATTCAATGGGGACCCTTGCCCCCTGGCTGGAAGCTGCTGACAGGCAGAGCTGAGAGGGGGACACAGGATGGCTGCAAGGAGGGGGGGGGGGCCTGCACTGCACAGCAGCCCATGCTTGGCTCTGCCCCCTTCCCTGTGTCCTGACTCCCAATTTACTCTCTGATAATAAGTCTGAGTAACAGTTCCACTTCAAATGGCCATTGCCTTGGAGTAAACAACGGGCCGTCTAACCCTTGGACTTCCCTTTGGAACGTCTTTAGATAATGGAATTTTTTTTTGATGCAAGTCAATGTTTAACTTGCTGAAGTCAGAGAAATTACAGCCGGACACAGAAGAACATTAAATACATGACCAACGGGGAATCTTTAGAAACGCCCAACAGATCCTGTCTCCCATAAAGTTGTTATTGGTTCTGTAGTGTAGTCACCCTGCCAGAGTTGGGTATGGTCCCCTTGGAAAGATGCCTTCCCATCAGGCCCTGGTTCCTGAGGGGTATAAACCACAACCCAGGAAGGGGCAGTCCAGAGGTGCTATTCCTGATGAGGTAGCAGCAACAGGGTACACTAGCTGTCTCCAGGAACGCAGCCCTCCACCATTTAGCCCGGCGTGCAGGCAGCCGGGGGACCAGATAGCCTGCGCTTACCCTAAAAGACCCAGTTGCCTCCTGAGTCTCCCCTGCTGGGGCTGTGCGGAGTGCCCTCCACAGTTGGGGAACCCCATTCTACCCCGGCCCTGAATGGTGGCGTCTGCAGTGTGCCTACCCGGTGTCGGTCGGGCCCTATCCTTACGGGGTCCCACTGGACCAACACCGATTCGGCCTTCCCGGACGCCGAGTCACAACCTGTCCCTCAACCAAAGGGGCAGGTGAATTTTCCTGCACATCGGACTTTTGAGACTGTGTGGACGTTTCCTTGCCGTTGAGTTAAGTGATGAAGTCACATGGTCCAGTAGAAGGTCTAGTTGGGTGACTGAACATTGCTCCTGCCTACTGAAAGTCTGGTCAATGGCACGACCCCTGAGATGTTCTCTTCTGGCCCTCAGCTCTCAGCACCCTCAGCAAACATTACTGCACCATACCAAGAGCATTCTTCACCTCTGCTTACCTTGTGTGACTCTCTCATCTCTTCTTCTGTGGGCTCCAGGGAAGGAAATTGAATCCCTTTCTTAATCAATTCCAAGTATAATTCTTTGACGTCGGTCTGGTCTACTTCTGCATAGGAGGCAGTGGACCACCTCTGGTGAGAAGAAGGTGGTTTATTAGGAGTTGTAACAAGGAAATTCATATTTACCATAAGAAACAAAAACATAGGATTTTCATTTAGAAAAACACAGCCGCACCAACTCGGACAAGATGAGGAAGAGGCTGCCCCCTCGTCATGGGTGCGGCACTTGCTAAGTGGTCGGTGGTGGGGTACCCAGAAAATCATAGGAGCTCTTGGCTTTAGAGACTGCAGTGGCAGAAAAAGGCAGCGAAAGCAACTAAACAGATATTTATAACTGTTGCCCAGAGGTGGGGGTTAACAGTTACTGGGCAGATTAGTAAATCAAAATAGGTGACATCTGTTTCATATCAGCTTGTTATGTGACCTAAAGTATCTGCCATTTTGTGCTTCGGGAGACTCAAATCCTAGAGAAGACCACAGCACAGAAGACCTTTTGGAACAAGACTCCTTTAGACCAGTGGTGGGCAACTGAGTTGGTATAGATGGCCACAAGTGTGGCCCTTGGCTCCCCTTAAGGGCCGCGCATAACAATTTCAAATCGATAGTGACTTGTATAAGCATTTTATAATGAAATGACAGCAGGCTGAGCTAGAAGACATTATTATAAATTTTTTAATAACACAACTTTCATGTAAGCCAATCAGCATGCTTAGCCAGAGCCTGAGTGAGTGACACGCCTCTCCTTCTTTCCCACTCTATGAAGATCTCAGATGGGGACGCATCAGTGGGGGATCAGTGGACAGGTGAGTTCCTATGCATTAGTTAGGTAAGGTTTCAGGGGCCACAAGTGGAGGACTGAGGGGAGCCGCTAAGGAACGCCAAAAGGGCCACTGGTTGTACACCTGGGCTTTAGACAATACGTTATCACTGTACAGAAATCTGATGCTCGGGTAAAGCTTACCGGTATAATATATTTACCGACACCACCAACATATAGAAATCAAGGTATTTTTGCTACAATTTTAGGTTTGAGGAGAATATAACATGGAAGCAGTATCTCTGGGGAGACAAAACCAATGAACTAACCATAGGCAGCTTACCATGATGAAGCGGAGGATTCGGTTCTGCAAATGGATAGGCAAGTTGTACTTCGGATTTAAGAGTTTGACTAGCACATCCTTCAGGAAGTCTTTCCTCAGCACCAGGTTCTTGAAGTTTGTGTTACAGTTCTGCATGCACATCTCCAGCAGCTGGATAGAGAAACCAAACCAGGACCAGGATTATTGACATTATATATCTATAGAATGTTATATATATTGTGGGGAACCAGTTACAAATGGTGCTGTCACAGAATCAATCCACACGATTATTTTCCTTTTAGGGCTCCTTCCCACGTTTATTTGCAAACAGTCCAAAGCAAAGTCACCCTCACAGGGGTAATTATAAGCCAAATAAAAGTCCTGAAAATGTCAAGCCTCCTGGTTTGGCACCGATCCAACAATGGTACCTTCCTTTAGGAAACCTTACTGGCCTGCCTCCTAGCAGCCACCAGCATGGGGCCACGCTCTCCCTGTTTGCCCTGTATTTGCTGCACCCAGCAGCACTGTCTCCAACCTCATCTGGGAGCCCTCCCTGACTGGCTTCAGTCTTATTTGTTAAGATACACCCAGCCACCTCCCTGATGTCCATCAGGTGTAGTTCCTGGTTGGAATGGGAAGGCCCACCCAGTTCCTTCCCCCCATCCCAGAATCCAAAATCCCAAAACAAAAACTAAACAAAACTGCACAACAACCTATTGTTGTTGGCCAACATATTCCTGGATTCTTTTCAGGATACACCTGATGGGTCCATTTACACCGTGGCAGACGAACAGTCTGTCACAATATATAGAACTGGAAAGCATTTATTGATGGTGAAATAGTAAGTGCGCCTCTGTACCTGTCCCTGATATAGATAATATTTTCTATAGATATTTGTGTACAATAAGGGAACTCCTCATTCTACAGCATTGCTCCTAGGTAAGTAGGGGTTTAGGATGGGGGGTGGAGTTCAGGTCTAGAACTTTGTGGGGGTTATTGCCTTATTATGAAACCTGTGTGTTCTGGGCATACCTAACTAGATGGAGAATAGAGGAGTAGTGTAGTGTAGTGAAAACACACGTAAAACATGTATATTTGTATATTGTCGCTGGTCATGACACATGTATAAAGGGTTAAATAGTTAAATAGTAGGGTTAAAAAAGTGCCAGGCAACTGCTGAGGTCGTACCAGAGGTCAGGCCAATGCTCCCCCACTTCTTGTTTACTTTGCTTAGTCTGATCAGTAACTGCTACTGGCCAGCCCATTGCCATAAATATGTATACTTCAGAATGTTCTGGGCCTTTCTGCAAGACTACCTTCCTGTAGCTGTTTGGTCTCCAGAGAGAGCTATTTCCCCAGTTGGTGATGACCCACACCTACCCCACCGACATGATCAAGACTCCTCTTTTGGATAGACCACATCTTGGGTGAGAGCCGCGGCCATCTCTTTCCACTCTCAGCAGCTGGTTAGGCAACTTTTGCTCCTAAGCCTGATACCTGCCATTGGGTTTGGTGTGAAGGTGTAAACATCCTTCCTGTAGTAAAAACTGTAAATATTCCCCTAACCAGCTGAGTGATCAGTACTATATTTCTGGGTAGGAGCCGTAAAGACAGGGTTCATTGAGTATCCACAAGAACCTGGTTGTTGTAGTTCACCAAATCACACAACACTACAGTATTACAGGCTCAGCAAGAAGAGTTTACTGGAAGCATGTGTAGTTCAGTCAGTCCAACATATCTAGGAAATGTGTATATTTACATATTAACTCAGTGGCTTAGTCTTAGATAGGGCAATATGGGCGGTTGCCCAGGGCCAGATGCCTCTCCTCAAAGCGTAATGGCCCTCATACACGTAACTAGCCGCGGTCGATGTGCGCGTGTGCGCTGGCGGCCGTTGGTTGACAGCCAAATCGCCCACGGATCATGGGTGCCCACATAAGGAGACAGATCATTGTTGCCTCAAAGCTCAGTCGGCCAGAGAATGGACATATCTGTAAATCTTTGACCCATGCCATTAGTTTGAATGGGGACCAGCCTGTTCAAACTATAGGGCCGACACACAAAGGGTGCATGACGTCATCACGTTGCACTCCGTGGTCTGTCCTTAAATCATCTTTAGAGGAGTGCTGGTGAGTCACAGAATCCCCTCCCATAGAAGACTACTCTGGCAGTGACAAGAGATGCTTATTGGATGGTTGGGCGCCAGAGGGGATGCTCCACCAGGGCACCGATCTCCCTAGGACCACCCCTGTATATACTGTACAGCTCACTTCACCTTCACTTACATAAAATCAGCTTAGGAATGGGATCTCTATGGTGCCAGTCAAGGCAGTAGGAGTAATGGTAGACCTGGTCATCTGGGACAGTTGACCTGGGTCATCATCTTTGAGACATAGGTCTTCTTTCTAGTAACTCTTGCTGCCATTATCATGCCTAGGGTTCTTCATCGTCTTATGCCCCCTCCTAGTGCCAGAAGATATAACATGGCCAGATTCAGCATTTTTCTGCCATAGTACAACAAGACTTTGTTAAAGACATTGGGCCTCAAGGGAGGGACCTCTTTGGAGAGCCTTTACCTCCTGGTATTTTTTTTCTTGGTAAAAGCAGTATGGGAAATTACAATGTATACCATTTACATTTTCTTACCCAGTCATGCCAGAGATGCGTGGGACACCTATGCCCAGTAGCCCTTACTGGTAAATGCCATGGGAAGCAGAACGTCCAGGAAGAAGGAGCCAGATGGACATCTGGAACAGGTAAGCTGGGGGTGACCACTTGTCATGAAAATCTACCCCGAGCCACACTCAGTATTACCCCCAGGGAGGTTAAGAGCTTCAGTCATAACGATGGAGCCCACTTTACTTCTAGA
This sequence comes from Ptychadena robeensis, assembly GCA_036250615.1. Classification (NCBI taxonomy): domain Eukaryota; kingdom Metazoa; phylum Chordata; class Amphibia; order Anura; family Ptychadenidae; genus Ptychadena; species Ptychadena robeensis. Next base: position 52,420,558 of record CM070042.1, read on the forward strand.
AGATGTCTAACATCATGAAGCCATTCCCTTCCCCTCACTATTCCTGGTCCATCACTTTCATGTATTGATTTGATCATGGAGACTCAGCTTGAAATGAGGTATAACCCGGGAACATTTTGGTGGAGATTGTGTTTACTTGGCGTCGAGCACCCACTGGGGTCCCCCGAAACCTCACAAACCATACTTTCCCGGTCAGGACGTTGGGTGGCTGGGCGACCTCTCCGACCTCGGAGGTCTCAACCATTATGCAGATGGGAACTCAGCACTGTCCAATTTAATTAAATCACACAGCTAGGCTGTAAGTAAATTCTGTGATCCAAATTTATTTCAACTATGCTTAGATGTTTAAATACCTAATAAGATAATATTGTTTGACCCTCTTAGAGATGAACAACATTTAAAAACCTCCTGAAGAAGCCAAGTCGGCGAAACGCGTCGAGGATATGTTGTTTTCAATTTTGTACAATATTTGGTGTCATATACCTTGCCCATTATTGTGTGAGATATATATGTTCATTGCTGTTTTTTTTATCCTATGTAATGTCAATGATATAGATTATATTGAACTATGAATCTGTACTATTGATCACTTGATTAATTACTACTTTGCCTAATAAATCATTTACACTGTACAAGATTATGACTATATATACACAATTAGTGCCTTAAAAGCCCCCAACCAAGTCCCTAGTGTCCATACGGGGAAGTGCAGTGGTCGATGCCGAGTGCATTTACCAACCACTCCTCAACTTCTGTTTCAAATTTAACTTTGGGATGTGACACATACATGAATAATAAAATATTGGGAAGCTAGTATAATTTTCTCTATGATTGTGTTTACTTACAGAAAGAGAGAGCTTTACTTGCTTCTGGTTGTAGTTCTTGGCAATCCTCCTCTTTAACGCTTTAACTGCATCTTTCGGCCTGGAAAGAGAGCACATGGGGGGAAACATGAACATGGCGTGTTATGGAAGCAGGACATTCCTGAAACAAAACTTTCCTCCAACTTATTATGAACTCTCTGTATTCATTGACGGCCAACACGAGACAACACTTTCCGAAAATCTGTAAGACCACCATAATGTTTGTGAATCTTTTCTAAGCTTCAAAAGACCAAGTGAAGAATCTCCAAATTGCCAAAGCCCACCTTAATGTAAGTGAATCTTTCTCCAGAGTCATAAAGGCCAACATGATGAGCAAATCTGAGTCCCTGCTGCCTAAAGCTGGCCATACACCTCTGTCAGATATGCTTTAGATCTACCAACAACTATGTAGTGCCGGGTCCTCTGCGATTGAACAGAGGTAGACTTGATGGTTTAGAAAGTCCCTATTACATGGTTTTGGTAAAACAAAAGGAGATCTAAAGGAAATCTGACAGAGAAATCTAAAGGTGTATGGGGGCCCTAACTTCCAGACGTACCAATTAAAGCCAATCTGTGACGGTTATAGCACAAAGTCTTCCCATCGCAAGATGTACCATGGATTTGACCTAACCTTTTCAGTGACAGTGATCACTATGAGCTAAAATGAATTCTAGGAATCAATAAGATATAACCCCTCCCCACGATATCAAATGGTTGTAATATTGCATGCATTGGCATGACCGTATTTTGTTATGAATATATAATGTGACATCATATGTCCCATATGTTAATAGCCATGTAATAGCTGGGTGAGTTGTGGCTATTTGCATTCCACATTGCAGCAAATATTTTGGACACAGACTCATCCCTTCTACCATCTGTCAATATCTGCTCAGTTGTAAAATGTGCAACTGTATAGTCACATGCCATAGTTTTATCCTAGAATACTCTATTAGAACTAAGACCTTCCTTCTGGTAAACCATGTCCTCTCTGAGCATATGTGTCAGTACCGGCCATTATGCCCCCTGGTAATGGCATTTTGGCTTGGCTGGAGGAATATAGAGTTAATACTGCATGGACCAGCCCCACACACTTTGCTGGAACATTGTCAAAAACTGCTGTATAAATCATCGATCTGTGACTGCAGATGTGCCCTCTCCCTGTTCTTCTGCTTTTCCCCTTCCAAAACCACAGGGGACATGGAGATATCGAAAATTGGCTCCCCCTACTGGTGGTAGTAATGATGGCATTTGATGTGTCCTGTATCCTGGATCCCTTTGCTGGGTGGTTCTGGTATCTTCTCTGTTAGCAATCTCACTCCCCCTTCTGGACTTCCTAGGACCCTCACCTGGAAGTCTGGACCAATTAAGTCACATGACCCACAATGTAAGGAATTACCTATATAAACAGGTCTTCTACTCTCTGCTCTACAGTCTCTGATTGGCTCCGATTAACATTACCTCTGTCTGCCTTGACTTTGCTGTTAGCTGCCCACTCTAACCTATTGCCTGTCCTTCTGACTCCACCTCTGTCTGCCGATTTGGTATTTCCTTTTACACTCTCGTGCTGTCAGCAGTTGCCAGTGGGTGTAGATGAGGGCCACAACCTGGGGCTGGGAGTCCATTACACCTTGCGTGGTGAATACCGGGGGGAGTCTGCACTTGCCTAGTCTGGTCTACACTTGCCTGGTGCCATGGTGGGTCCACTGCTCCCGTAATGAACTTGTGACAAACATGCTGTATATTCACTTTATATGTAAATGGTTGTGTCTCTGGCTCTATTCAAAACTATGGGGGGATCTTATAAAAATATGACAACGTGTGTGTGAAAAGTGCATTTTTCTGGTTATGCTCTAACTTTAAATGGGGGTTGATTGTTGAATATGAAGTGGTCAAGCTGATCTCCCTTCAGAAAAAAATGTCCAATTCTCTTTAAATACAAAAATGCTCCGGGACTGGACTGTGTGGGCCTGTCATTTTCTCCCAGCTCCCCATTTCACTTTTTATTGATCGATTCTGAAATTTCTGCATTTATCCAGCACGATTCCCCCTCGTAGGAGGCAGAGACAAGAGGCTACTACAAACCTGTTTTGTGAAATTTCTTACCTGATGGAGGATAACAGAACTATAAAATATTCATAAAAAGAAATAACGAGCGCATTCTCCAGTGGACAGCCGTGTCTTCACGTATTTCAGACAGCGTCCGCGCTCGGCTCCTTCTCAGAAATTCAGAAAAATCACACTGCTGAAATTGCAACTATTGGACCCCGGACGCTCTGCCTCCCTTTACTGCACATATAACTCTTGGGGATCATCCGTACATTGGCTCTTCCCCACAGCCACAATCGGCTCACCATGTTTTGATCTCAGACAGTGATAGGTCGCACCTGATTGTGAACAATCGTGCCCATAGACAAGAATGGACATCCCTATTCATTCTCTATGGGCGCGCAGCCGGAAATTGCGGGTTAAAATGTGAGATCACTTGCCATAGATATCTCTAGCGATCACTGCCTGCGATTACATCGTGGGAGATCGCTAATGTGGAGACATAGCCTAAAGGCCCCCATATGCCTAGCGAGCTCGGTCAGTGGCAAAATCGGCTGCAGATCGCAGGTGCCCACATGGGGCGACAGATCCCTGTCTCCCCAAAGCTCGGTCTGCCAGAGAATGCACGTGTCCGTAAATCCCTGGCCGATGCTATTAGTTTGAACAGGGACCAGCATCCCCATGCAAAGAAACAGCCGGCACACAAGGGTTCCCACCGATACTCTGAGCGACGGAGTACAGCCTTTAGAAATGAAGGTGGCATTCATTGGTCTATACATTGGTCTATCAATCTGTTACCTGCTTTAGTGTGAAAGGGCCCTTAGAGATACAAGGAGAGACCAGAGCGTACTCATGTTCTCTGTCCATGCATGGCAGCGTGGCCACATTCTCTGTGCATCTATAGAGGTACACAGAGAATCTTTCATTGAGTGTGTGTGGGCTGCATTAACACTAAGGTTGCTTCAAGTGTAGTATCAGTTCCCTATGGAGTTTCCTTGTATAATCCTTCCCTTCGGTATTGGGTTCCAGGTTACTCCATTTTGTAAGGGAAATGTATGGGGGTAACTCCTACATTTCCTGAGGCTGTGGAAAAGGACAGCGGTCGAACGCCCTCCAATGTCCCAGTAGTCAGCCATGAGTGGTAATTGGTAGGTGGTGTTAGGAAGCCATGTCCACCCCGGTCTTTGATTTGGGTCATTGCGGCCCTTTCCTGTGTTAAGGGGGTGTGTCAGTACTGGCCACTATGCCTCCTGGTGGGAACAGCTCTGCTGCATTTGTGACGGAGGGTCGAGGTTGAGCCTCGGCTGCTAGTGCCCCTGGTTGGGACCCAGAGGTGCCATAAATCACTGGTGGGAGACCACCTTTTATCGCACTTATGGGGCGACCTTTTGGCCCGATTTTCATAGACGGTCACTAGGCCTGCCCTGTGTGCTGCACTTTTTAATTTTTTTTTATGTAGTCTGTCCCCCCTGCACGTTTGTTTCGTTTGCTAGTACAGGTGTTGGTCCTCCGGGACTTTAACCCTGGAAAGTGGTGGGGTGAGACTGCTTACGGCTCTGGCCTGGCAGAACTCTCGGAACCCTCTTCAGAGGGGAGCCCCCCCGGTCCCTAGTACTCTGGAGACCTGGCTACGGGCGAGGTCACCTGGGGAACGGGACACTTAAGGGGCAGGTGGCTTCGGCTGCCTGACCCACTAGGCAGCCCTTTTTGGGGAATGGGCCCTTAGCCCCTTTTTGGGCAGGACAATTGAATAAACCTGTGCAGCTTTGTGTGGCTGTTTGACTACGTGTGCACTTTTTACACACCGAGGCTCAATAAAAAACAAAAAAACACTGAAGGTTGCTAGAAGACTTGGCCACGCTGCCATGTCCTCTCCGCCAAGTAATCACCAGAAGACCGCACAAGCTTTCCAATGAAGACAGGAAGTAAGATGTTTAAAGATTTAAAACCACACAGGTGAGAACATTTATATCCGAGCATTATGTTCTCTGCAAGAACATATTTTATTTGCTGAGAATTTAATAACCAATTAAAGCCGCTTTATAAACAAGAACAGACGCAGTAAGTGCAAAGTCTGCACATGAAAAGTCTGAATAGTCAAAACACTGATAGTGGTCAGCAGCACAGTAACTATGGGCGGGCCGCGAGGTGCCAGGCCTGCCCAGTCAGTGGGGCGTGCCTGCTCGATTACAGCCATCCGTCCAAAATGTAGGCGTGCCCCCCTGATTGGGCACCCGTGCCCGCCCGCTCTGGTGCCGATCTTGATGGTCAGTAGTAACATGGCAGATGATGAATACTCAATGGGTAGAACTCTCTGGTCCAACCTTGTTTATCATGGTCATTGTTGGTTTGGTAGGTAGCCATGAGCATTATACACCCTCCTGTTCACCCTACTGTGCACTCACCCGTCAGCTGAAGAGTTAATCTTATCACAGATGTTCATAAAGTGGCCCCAATCTTCTTCTTGGTCTTTACCAACAGTGTGTATCTCTGGAATGATAAACACACACATCACATTAACGCGTAACACAATCATGATATAGCAACACATTAACAACATATCATGTGACCACACACATCAGGCTTTCACAGCAGAAGATTTCCAACCAAATAAGAACAAGGACAGAGGCGCACAACCTAGTACAACAAATGGTTAAAAAATGTGGAAAAGGATAAGGTAAAACAAATGGAACAAAATGAGACAAAACAACAGACAAGATACTCACATTGAGAGAGGTTTACAAGGCTGGCTCTCTCAGGGCCATGTGCTATCCAGGAGGACCTCACTTCCTGGTGGGGGAGAAGAGATCACTTCCTGCTTACAGATACTGGGGGGCTCAATAGGAACAATGGGACGCGTTTCGAGAAGAACTCTTTTCCAACCCACCAGCCAACATGGATTTGCCAATTGTTACCAACTGGCCGACCCGAGCATAAGCTGAGGTGCCTAATTTTATCAACAAAAACTGGGAAAACTTACTGACTCGAGTACAAGCCTAGGGGGGCAATGCAGAAGATACATGCAAAGTATTTTTAAATTGAATTCTCCAGTAAAATGTTCAAAAATGTCCACAAGATGGCGCTGCCGCCCAAGTTAAAATTTCACCTGTGGAGTCTAGCCTGGGAATACAGCAGATGGGATACCAAATATAGAAGAAAGATGAGCAGGGAACAGCGGCCTCCTTGTAACTATTGACTCTATGACTATTGACTATTGACATGTAGCTATGGACCCCATAGTAACCACTATGGCTGCTTTAGTGCTTGTTACGCCACTGGGCAAACACCCGAACAGGTAAGTGTGACCCTGACTCCTGACCTTGACATAAGGGTGGGTTTTTCAGTCCATTTCTTTTATTCTGAAAAACTCAGCTTATACTCGAGTATATACGGTAGTCCCAGAAACAAATCCTCACTGGGAACAATGTGAGGCGAGGTAATAAAAGTTCCCTTTAAATCCAGATGGAATTGTGACTAGTGGACAGTGACTTGGATATGAACTCTCTTGGAAAGCTCTAATTTGACACATCTGCAAACATAGGACGTATCTGGTCCCTCTGCACACCATGGTTCCATCCTGTGACATCACTAGGTTTGGTGTCACCCGGTGAGGGAAACCCATGGTGTCACCCCATAGAGGTGTATGGGTAGTATGGGCGTCTCATTGTGTGGCAATCATATACAAATTATAAATATACACACACTCACCAGGGGCAGAGTGTGATCACATATTACAGTGATTACATTATTAAATTAATCACATTGAACTATGCTAAACCCTGGACACAATGCAAACTTTAATCTTCCACCACAGCTAAAGGGATGCTAAGGGTGCATGGATATATGTAGCCAGGGATCCATGGGAGATTCTGCAGGATCAGGCAAAGAAGACATGGCCACAGGCTGTGTGCTGTGCAGGGGGTATAGCTTTCCCCACTGCTTTTCAGATCGATTGGTGGGATCAATGTATTGAAAAAATTGAGCCATTTATGTCTAGCATTAGAGTTAAAGAAACTCCTTTTGCGGTGTCTTCATGAGAAAGTTCTCTAAAGACCCCCATACACCTTCAGGTCACTGCATACAATTTAGTGATTGGAAGGTATATATGACTATGTAGTGCCGGGTCCTCCCTGATAGAATACATAG
>CM070042.1:52482824-52497549 GCA_036250615.1 Ptychadena robeensis
GATCCTCCAGCCGGCGGACATTCGGGTGTTCGGACCCGTACTGTTCGCCGGCCAGAAGAAGATCCAAATTCCCTTCCTCTGCGGCGGATCATAACCTGTGTGATCGTGTCGATTTGGCGTGTGGCCCGAGGATGAATCTTTTTCATTACAATACCGGGCGCTACGCTGCCGGTGATCCTTGTAGTGGAAACCAAAACCGGTTTGCAGTCATGAAGTGTAGCGACGATATTGACGTCACATCCTGCGCCCGTTAACTCAGGAACTATGCGTTCCAGGTGCGGTCCTAAGGACGCGGATGGACGTCACTCGACGTCACATCCGGTTTTTCCCGATTCAAATTTCCCCCGCCTAGATGCGGGGAATTTGAATGTGGTCCGCGAACGGGCGGACGGGGCGGACTTTGTTTAAAGTTCGACCTCCGGCCCTGTTCGCGACTCTCGCGGGCCGGTTCTTTTCGCCCCATCCTTCACCTATTTAGGGTTAAGGAAGTTCTGGTGGTGTAGGATGTCCTGCTTGTGGGGCGACTGGGTTCAGATGAGGGTTTCTGTTACTTACGGGTTGCTGTAATTAAGGTTGGGAAAGAAGGTTATTTAGAGATTAGTGTGGGTTTCTGGGGTTAGGAGGCTCGGGTTTGAGGGGTTGTGGGGGTTAGGAGAGCGGGTATGGGGGTTAGAAGGTTCGAGTGAGGGGTCTTGGGGGTTAGGGTGAGGCTTTCTGGGGGTTAGATGTTACAGTGAGGGCTTCAAGGGTTAGGGTGAGGGCTTCGGTGCTTAAAGTTCTTATCCTGAGGAAATGTCCTACTCGCCTTATATGCAGCCTACCACATCATAACAGGGAAGAACAGATCATCAGATACAAGTAAAATAACTTCTACGATAAACCTTAAGAATGAACGTATCAATTCCCTGATAATATATTTCAAAATATTTGTGATAACACCAACTGTGACTACCAAGCCAATGTCAAATACCCAACCCCCACCCTTCCACCGACCACAAAGGAGAAGACAAGACTTGATTCCCATTGTAGAATGACAACACTGCTTTTTCATGGATACAGTATGTTGTGTAAGCAGTGTTGTCCCTCTAAGGCAGGGGTGGGCAAACCTATTGACTTGTGGGCCACATTGGCTTCTTAAATTGGATGAAGGGGCCGGACCAGGAGCCTGTAATGGCCGACCCCCCATAGGTGTGCCAATTCCATGCATCGCCGGCATCACTTATGATGGTGGTGGTGATGTGTAATAGGCGACATGTGATAGGGTCATTGTTATCTTTTTAAATTTCCTGCAAGAACAAAGAAATGCTCATTCATTCATCGGTTGTCACCATGAGGATACACCCACAGTGTCACATGATCACGTCACTGCATAGTCCCCAATGTTTAAACACCTCTAGGCATTATGTGCAGTCATTGCAGAGAACAATAATGTCACAAAGGGCCGGAAAAAAAAGCTAAACGGGCTGGATCCGGCCCCTGGGCCTTATTTGCCCACCCCTGCCCTAAGGACATAAAGTTTACAGGCTGGAAAACTGGGTTGAAAGAACTGGGATAGGAACCACTACAGCAGCCATAGCAGTACTATGGGGCCTATATTCACAAGGGGGCCCACCACTCCTGGAAGGGCAGGGATTGGGATGGGGCAAACATTTTTTGCTATGAGGCCCAATTATTTCTAGCTATGCCTCTGGTTGAAAGGAAAGAAAATGGAAACTATTTCAGCCATTATATCAGAGTAAAAATATGTATTTCCCTTTAGAACTAACCCCATAAAAATGTCCGCCGTATATACTAGCGGAGAAGCGTTTGTATTCTGTTTCTATGTCCCCCATGTTGGGGCGCTCTGAATACTGCTGGCTCAGTAAGGGCCACTCCGGAGATGACTGATGGAGCTTTATAGAACTCTATATAAGAAGAAGCAAAGCGAAGGATTTATATTTCGTGTCCGCGTTTCAAGTGAAAGCCGCGGCCTCTATTCAGCAGGGAGAGCCGGTGTGTGCGCGCGTGCCATTCAGACTCACTTTTCATGTATGACGAGTCAACAGATGCAGAACACCTTCTGTATTATTGATTCTGCTGGGAAGAAGGGGCCGCGCGCTGCATCTGTACTATTTATGCAGAAACGCAGGCCGGGGAACGGGGAGGGCGCAGAACTGAGGATAGCAAACCACTCAGATATTTCCTCACTTTACTGTATAAACATAGAAAGCTCTGCACACCATTGCGCATAAACACACAACTCAGCGGCTTTATACCAGGCAGAGAAGCTAATAAAAAACGGGCCGGATGAGTAATAAAAAGTGGAGCTTTATGGTATGTGCAGTAGCACCGCTAGGTTTGGTGTCACCCACTGCCGTAAACCCATGGTGTCACTTTAAAGTGGCAAATATAAAGTACTGTGAGTAATATGAGTGTCACATTGTGTGGCAATGTTGTACAAATACATAAAATTATACACATACACCCACACACAGCAGAGGACAATCACATACTATTAAGGCCTCGATACACGTAGCGAACCGCGGCTTTTTTCTTGGCCGACCGACCGTGAGAGCATGCTTGCGCAAAAGCTCGCCGTCGTCCCCATTCAAACTAACAGCAGGTACACAAAGGGTGCCCGCCGATACTTTGAGTGACGGGATGCAGCGTGATGACGTCATCACACTGCACTCTGTTGCTCGTCTGTCGGGCCCCACTCGATACGTGTGTGGGGGCCCTTTAGTTTCAACTTTGCTCAGCTCTGGATGGCAGACATTAATCTCCCCCCACAACCAAAGGGAGGCAAAGGAGGTCCTATAGGAAGCCTTGAGACCTCAAACCAGGACTCCTCCTCATAAAATGTGGACTCAAATTCCTGAAAACACATCAAAAGTGTCTTCTAAGATAGTAATCCCATAGTTTGAACGTTCAAAGGGTGTACATAGGTGTAATAGTCCTAGTTACGCTCATTCATGAAAGCTGTAAGAAGATCATCATGGTTGACAGTCTGCTCCATCCAAGAAGGTAAGATGGTGACACTAGCTCCATGGGTACAACACTTTTGGTGGTAGTTTTAAGGTTGAGAGTCCACTCTTTCCAAGGACATGGTAATGGTTGGCAGTCCACTCTACCTATAAAATAGGAAAGATGTTGGCTCCCACTTTTTGGAACCAGAAGTTCCAGTTGTGGTCTTCAGTAGTATCAGTGAACACTCTGATCCATGGACACGGTCATGGTTGGCAGTCTACTCCATCTGAGAAGGAAAGATAGTGGCCTGGTGGCTCCTAATCTTTGGATCCAGCAGTTTTAGTGGTTGCCTTCAGGTGTATCAATGAACATTCTGATTCATGGTCATTGTTGGCAGTCCACTCCATCTGAGAAGAAGGAAAGATAGTCGCCTGGTGGCTCCTACTCTTTGGATCCAGCAGTTTCAGTGGTGGTCTTTATGTTTATCAATGATCACTCTGATTCATGGTCATTGTTGGCTGTCCACTCCATCTGAGATAAAGGAAAGATAGTGGCCTGGTGGCACCTACTCTTTGGATCCAGAAGTTTTAGTGGTGTTTTTCAGGTGTATCAATGAACACTCTGATGCATGGTCATTGTTGGCAGTCGTTTCCATCTGAGAAGAAGGAAAGATAGTTGCCTGGTGGCTCCTACTCTTTGGATCCAGCAGTTTTAGTGGTGGTTTTCAGGTGTATCAATAAACCCTCTGATACATAGACATAGTCATTGTTGGCAGTCCACTCCATACAATAGGAAGGAAAGAAAATGGGCTGGTGGTACCTGCTTTTTGAATCAAGCAGTTCCAGTGATGGTCTTCAATAGTATCAATGAACACTCTGATCCATGGACATGGTTTTGGTTGTCAGTCCACTCCATCCATCTGAGAAGAAGGAAAGATAGTGGCCTGGTGCCTCCTACTCTTTGAATCCAGCAGTTTTAGTGGTGGTCTTCAGTTCTATCAGTAAACACTCTGATCCATGGACATGGTTTTGGTTGTCAGTCCACTCCATCCAAGAAGAAGGAAAGATGTTGGCTCCCACTTCTCTGAACCAGAAGTTTCAGTTGTGGTCTTCAGTGGTATCAGTGAACACTGGACATCCATGGGCATGGTCATGGTCGGCAGTCTACTCCATCTGAGAAGAAAAAATAGGGGCCATAGTGGTACCTATAGTTTGGTGTGGGATGTGTCAAAAACCTACCTGGTATAGGCAAATGTATGCAATCGCACTACTGGAATTCTCAAGTGATATCAGAAGACATCTACGACGAATAAATTAAGTCACATAGGAACTCATTTTTAAAATACAAAGAATTTTGAATTATAGAAACATCCCGTCATCAGGCTCGGGTATATTGTGATCTGTTCAGCATCCACCACATTCCTGCACATTGTGTCTGATATTGATCCATAATAATAAGAGAGATATCAGTAACCAATAGAGTGACAGCAGTCAATAAGCCGTTATTTCTTGTGTGATATATTTTCCGTTTCGGATTATTACCAACAAATCAATTCCGTCCAAGGTGACATTTCTGAAGTTTTCATGAGTAATGGCGAGCTAATCAGTATCAGGTCTGGTTAAAAAAAGAGCTTTTTAATGATGAGTTGAAATATCCAGATTGCAGTGCGAGCACAAATATTTTTTTTTTTTTATGTTTAAACCCCAGGCAGGTAGAAAGGTTCCATCACTTCCTGTCTTGTAGACACAACAGGAAATCAATTTCACAGAATTGCCACCGGGGGGTGAACCAAATATCCCCAATGGAAAGTTTTTCCTCACCTTCTTAGTAGCTACTGGTTTGCTGTTAAATTTGAAGGATCAGGTTACTGCAGGGGGTGTGGACTGCACCGGGTGGCATCATTTTACTTGCAGAGGAGGGGTCAGACAAAAATCTTCCACCAGAGCTTTTTTTTGTATACAAGTGCAAAAGGACTCATTTCCTACCACAGCTGCAATGTCAGACAGCTGCAGCACAGATTTTGGCTTGGGAATGGTATAGTCCTGAGTCTTCTGCTAGTTCCTGCAGCATCTTACATGTGTGCATCCCTGGGAAACCTTTAGTCGTGAGCAGTTTCTTAATTTAAGCAAAGGTAAATAAAACACTTTAGCCTATTAGACCGCCCTTTACCCCTTCTGTGTCCATATATATATATATATACACACACCATGGGGCAGTGACCATGGGGCAGTGTCACGCTATAGCCTTTCTTTTTCTGTGGTCATAACACAGTGGCGTAACTATGTTTGGTGTCACCTAATGCCAGAAACCTATGGGTGACACACAGTCACGGACTGGGCAGTATGGGTGGTTGCCCAGGGTGGCATTGTGGGGAGAGGGAAGGAGTAGAGTATGGGCGGCTGCCTTGGACGGCATTGCACAGGAGAGAGAAGGAGTAGAGGAGACTCACCAGCATGCCGCACCCCCACGGAGTGCTCTCTCTCAGGGAAGGGTGGGGGGGGGGGGGCGGTTGACAGAGGGAGTGCTCGCCCAGGGCGCTAATCTTCCTAGGACCTTCCATGGTGACACACAGCAAGGACATAGTCACATAGTACAAGGCTGAGGTATTTAATTTACCTTTGCTCAGCCTGACACCCTTCAAGCATGTAAGCACTTGCCACGACTAGAGGGTTGCCTGGGATGCACAGATATGAGTAGAGATGGTCAAATTTTTCGAGTTGCTTATTTTGTGAGCTGATTGCAAAGCCCCTGAACATGGTATCATCAGCAAAATTGCTGGAGATGTAGAGAAGGGTTGTGGGAACATTTGAAGAAAAAAGTATGGCTCTGGCATAAATTGCATAAATTAAGTTCAAAATTAAAGTCGAAATTCAAATTTTCAAAATTTTGACTTGACTTTCAACTTAATTTATGCAAAAGCTGTTTGTGTTAGAGACAAACCTTTTTGTTTGTAGTATACCCCCGACCCTTCTCTACATCTCCAGCAAGTTTAATGATGATACCATGTTCAGGGGCTTTGCAATGAACTCGAAATCGTCGAAATTAAAAAAAAAAATTCGACCATCTCTAGATTATGAGATACTGCAGGAACTAGCAGAAGACTTGGGACTCAGGACTATACCATTCATCAGGACGGGGTGGGGGAAGCCAACAACTGTGCTGCAGCTGTCACACTGACATTGCAGCAGTGGTTGCTGAGAAAGATTGGAGTCCCTTAAGCCTTTGTATACAAAAAAAGAAATGGCTATGGTTGGAAAGTTTTGTGATGTGGCGTCACCCCTCCTTTGAGAGTAAAATGGTACCACCTGGTGTGGCCTCCACTAACTACAAGGAGTGATATCTGCAAGAAATCTCCACCACACGTACACCGGCAAAACTAACTCCGAAAGTAACATAAAATCTTAATTATGTCGCGTTGCGATTAGCTCCTGAAACCTTTCTATAAACATCTGTAAATGCTTGGAATGGCGGCCTCTTTTATATAATTCAACGCTCTGTGCTGGAGTGGCCCATGGACACAAAACGTTTTTTTATTTTTATTTTGAAATTAAAAAACGAGTTCTTTGTCAATCTGAAGCCACAGCAGGATCATCAGTCTCAAAGCATAGAATTTGTAAATCAATCTCCAAATCCTTTCCATGAAAGTCTATTTTAATCACAGTCGGCGGAAAGCGAGGTATGAGGTTTTTTTTTTCTTTAAAGACTGGTTCTGCGCACAATGTCAATCAATGACACAACCGCTGGAGTCGGCATCCTGCAAATTCCCTTAATCCTTTCATGTCGCTCTATCTCCACGCTGACTATTTTAATGTTATTTGAATTTTAAATGAGACAAAATAGGAGACTGGTTATAATGAAATGCGCTGTTACTGTAATATAGTGGAGTCCTGGTAGCCAGGGGGAGGCGGTGTAAGTATGGTGAAGCAGGGCCTCCTAGCCCGTGCTGCACCGTCTAGGGGGGGGGGTCCTGACAATCTGTAGCCCCCCACTGCAACCCTGTTCACCGTCCTGTGCTCTGCCTCTACCCAGCATGGAGCCTGCTGCTGTCAGGACGTGCGGCCGACATCTTAGGGTATGTCTCCACAGCGCTGTGTGATCCGTCTGGACCCCCTATGCTAAGCGCAGTGCTTGGACGGGGTACTGACAGATCACATACACTTTACCTGCCCAGCGGATGCTCTGTTCTTACAGCGCTGAGGCGATCCTGCATTGGCGGATGTCTGACCATAGCATAGGCCGGGCAGGTAAAATGTATGTGATCCGTTGGGACCCCCGCCAAGCACTGCGCTTAGCGTAGGAGGTCCTGACGGATCATACAGCACTGTGGAGACATACCCTAAGATGTCGTCCGCACGTCCTGACAGCAGCATCGAGGCAGAGCGCAGGACAGGGAACATGGTTGCAGTGGGGGAATTGCACTGACTGGGCAGCAGACTAGCCCCCTCTAGACGGTGGGGCCCAGGCCAGGAGGCCCTGCTTCACCAATACGAACACCACCTCCCCTAGCTACCAGGACTCCACTTTATTACAGATGGATCACAAAATGCTGTGGAGACATAGCCTAGTCCCGTGATGGTAAACCTATGTCCAAGAGAGCATGCAGAGTCCTCTCTCTTGGCACGCATCGTTTGGTAGGGCATTCACTGAGAGTCGACTAGTCATCTCTCTGGTGCACACCTGTCCGCACACTCAGGGTGAGAAGCACCGACCTGCACAGCCGTCACAGCAGACACAGTGTGTGTATCACATGATTGGTGGGGACATGATGTTTTCAGCTTGGGATGATGAAATGTAAGCTAATTATAAAGGAATTTAATTTTGAATATTCCACTACTTTTTCACACTGCTTTTGCCACAGAAAACCTGACTGAATCGAACTGCCCGGGGAGTGTGTGTGTGTGTGTGTGGGGGGGGGGGGGGGGTTGCTGAAAAGATACCCAGTATGAGGCCCCAGAGATCTAGGTACAGTAGCAGAGAATTCTTGGGATAACGAAAAGACAGGTAATCCATATATCAGTCTGTACATTGACCTATTTGGAGAACAGGTCCCCCACCCTTGAAGGATCATCTGCCAATAGCCGGACCAAACGGTACCAAAAAAAAAGTAGAAGGGGAAGATCTCCATGAGTTCTGAGAAAGTTTCTTAGGATTCCTATCGCTACTGTAGCAGGTTTATGGTAAGAAATGAGGACATCACCACACGACCTTCACACATGTCTACCCCAAGGTCACTGCCAAGGACCCGCCCGCTGTGACGTTGCACCTGTCAGAGAAACAAAGCATTAGGGCAAGTAATTAACCAATGAGGAAACAAAAATGGGAAGAAAGATGAGTAGACCCAGATACAGGGAAGGAGGGAGAGTCTGGCCAAAAGGGGATCATCCCCTTCCGCTGCCGCCTAAATTTTGATGTGTGACGTAGGTGAGCCTCTTCCGCCCGGACTGCCCCAGTCAAGTGCCCTCCTCCTACGTTCACTAAGCTCCGGGCAGTCCATTCCCAGCAACCCAACAGGGGAGCACCAGCAGAATTTTCAATAACGAAAAGATAAAGTTCAAATTAATAAAGGATAACCCCACTAGTCTCAGGGTCCCCAAAAACAACTCAGTACGCTGTGCCCACACAACCAGGGGTAACCAGGTAACTGGGAGTTCCATAAACAGTGCATGCTATTTCACTCCCTGGATGCTCACACACCAGACCAAACTGAGGCAGGTATATAGTCTTTGGGTGGATCGCATGCCCAGTTACCTCCACTCCATCAGACCCCTAAAGTGCTAAAAATGATAAACTAAAAGACAATACTCACAATAAAGGAGGCACAGTGCAGGCTAAGCAAGGAGTGGTTTCCTTTAAGGCCATCTTGAAGGTCTCTTCAGCCATGTGGTTACCAGGATGACATCACTTCCTAAATATGGATGAGATCACTTCCTGGTTACAGATGCTGTAGGGTTAAGTAGGAGCAATGAGAAGCGTTTCGTGCGGCAGCTCTTTGTCAACAATAGGCAACCATAGCCGCATTATTCATAGTAGTTGCACTACGTTGTGTGTCTTGTTTCCTTGTTCCTACTAACTAAAGGTGGCCATACATGCTTCGATATTTACTTTCAATCTACTTTAAGTTTTAATCAAATGGAAATTGATGGTAAAAGTGATCAAAATCAAACATGAAATCAATTGAAAATTGATCAGACATGTCGGTAAATTTTGAAATTGTAACTGTGGAACTGTGGATAATTCACTTTGTCATTGATTCTGGTGGTGCAGAGTCACTTGACATCAACTTGGAAATTGAGGCGACCATGACTACTATCCTATGTTGTGTTCCCCTGCGCTTATTCACTGCAATGGCACTTATTCACTGCAATGGCACGCAGTCATGGGGTGAATGCAACAACATAATCATATTATCACTGCACAGCTGCATCATAATCACTACAATGCCTGGGCACTATTGCAGTGAACAAACATAGGAGAGGGCAGCAAGGGCTGGATTAAAAATTGCTTGTGCGAAGGTAACCAAGGTGACCACTTGGGCCCTGCAATGGGAGGCATAAGGGATGCCCCTCCAAGGGTAAAACTTAGCAGAAAGGAACAGATAGTATTATAATCCTCTGCTATACTGCTGCATTTCGTCCCCTCTGTTAGAATCCAATGCGGGACGAGTATGGTGGACGTCCCTTGAACCTGCTCAGCTTTAGAATTTCTAGCTAGCATTACTTACATATCATCCATACTAGGGCTTGCCACATATGTTCTTCCATGAGGTTCCCTGAGCTTATCGTGCTCCTTGGGGGACCAAGGTCAAGACCCAACAGTATGTTTTGAAAGCTCCCAACAGATTCTCAACCTGGAGAACATTCTAGCAAAGGGTGGATGCATACGCTCTATTGATGATTAAGCTATAGCCGAGGTTCTCCACGTTCAGTGTTAGTATCTAATGAAGGCTTCCCAGGTATGTTCTATGCTTTGACCTATGATCAGAATCTAGCAAAGGGGTCCTACATATGCTCTGTACAAGGTTCAGATGTCAAGGATTCCTATATATTCTCTGTGCTAGAATTGTGATATACTGCTCTACAGCAAGAACTAGCATAGAGTGTCTGCGTATGGTCTGCGCCAGGGTCAGAATCTGATAAGAACTAGCAAAGATTGTCTACGCATGGTCTGCACCAGGGTCAGAATCTGATGAGCCTAACCCCATATGCTTAACACAGGGATGCTCTTCCATGAGGTTCTCTGATTATGCATTGCTCCTTGGGGGGCCAGGGTCAGGATTAAACAGTATTTTTTAAGAGATCTGCATAGATTCGGCACCTGGAGCATATTCTAGCAAAGACTGAAAGCTTATTCTCAACACAAGGTTAATGTTCTTCCATTAGGTTACCTGAGCATTCTGTGCTCCTTGGGGAAGCATGGTCAGGTTTAAAAAGTTTTGAAAGATCCCCATCCAACTGGAGCATATTCTAGCAAAGACTGGATGCATGTGCTCCATCAATGATTAGGCTATAGCCAAGGTTCTCCATGTTCAGGATTAGTATCTAATGAAGGCTTCCGAGGTATGATCTAGCCAAGGGTTCCTATATATGCTCTGTACCAGGATCAGATGACAAGCATTCAGATAGATAGATAGATAGATAGATAGATAGATAGATAGATAGATAGATAGATAGATAGATAGATAGATAGATAGATAGATAGATAGATAGATAGATAGATAGATAGATAGATAGATAGATAGATAGATAGATAGATAGATAGATAGATAGATAGATAGATAGATAGATAGATAGATAGATAGATAGATAGATAGATAGATAGCGAAGACTGGATGCATATGCTCTATTGATTGAGGCTATAGTCAAGGTTCTCCATGTTCCAAGTTTGTACCAGGGGAATGACTGGACCCCATTTCAAAAATTTTTGATGTCCCCCACTCCCCAATCCCAACCTGTCACTCCAATCCCTGCCCTTCCAGTAGTGGTGGGCCCCCTTGTGAATATAGGCCCCATAGCACTTCTATGGCTGCTATAGTGATTTCTACGCCACTGCTTTGAACCATGATCAGAATCTAGCCAAGGATTAGTGATGAGCGACTAGGCAATATTCGAATTCGCGTAATTTTGCGAATATCCGCCATAATATTCGATTCCATATTTGTAATCTCGAATATCCGCACTTACGACATGAATTGCGATCTAACAATCGCAATTGCGATCCAATATGCGCAATGCATGCAAGTCAATGGAGAATGGCGGAATCCGAAATCGCGATTATCCGAGAAAGCGCAATGCGACCAAATATGCGCAATACATTGAAGTCAACGGAGAATGGCGGAATCTGAAATTGCGATTATCCGAGAAAGCGCAATTGCGATCCAATATGCGCAATGCATGCAAGTCAATGGTGCAATATGCGCATGCATGCAAGTCAATCATTTCCGTTGTAAAAAATCACATTGCGATGATATAATCGCGATCCCATTCATTGCAATGGATCGCGATTATAACAGCGCAATGAATCGCGAAAAATCGCGATCGCGTCGGTTATCCGATGATATATTTGCGAATATTCGCGAAATGGCAAAATAGCGATATTCGAGCTAAATATTCGAAAATTGAATATTCGAGCTCAACACTACCAAGGATTCCTACATATGCTCTGTGCAAGGATAAGAAGGCACAGGTTCCTAAATCTGCTCTTTGCCATCCTCATATATGATCTGCAACAGGATCTAGCAAAGTCTTTCTATGCATTCTCTGTTTCCAGGTCAAGTTCTCCAAGAATGTTCTACACAAGGATCAGGATCTATCTAAAGCCCCCCATACACCTTTAGATCACTCCATACAATTTCCATTAGATCTACCAACAACTATGTAGCACAGGGTCCTCCCTAATAGAATACATAGTGGTTGGACGGTTTAGAAAGCTCCTCATATTACATGGTTTTGGTAGAAGAAAAGTTGATTGTACAGAAATTGTATGGCAAGATTGTAAGGTGTATGGGGGCTTAAAGCTGTAGGCTTCCTACAGATCAAATAATGAATAGTTGCTGCTATGAGGCCTGGGCTTAACATGACTGACAAGTGGTTGCACAAATATTCCAACACACATCTAATTCCTGAAAGAAGTACATAGTGGGTGACTATCTTTCACATTTTACCCCCATGCGTGACTTCTCACCCAAACCAAATACCATTCCATCTCTGCTTTTTCATAAATGTAAAACAAATGATAATCCCCCCCATTAAACAAAGTCTTATTTTTGCCTTTCTCCGCGTGCTGTCCTGACATTTAAATTCAAATTATGTATTCGTTTTCCGCGAGGTATTAAACAGCGGAAGCCCCATCATGTATAGACTCTGTCACTTATTTTCATAGGAGGCTTGATAAACATTTCAGCAAATCCTATTACGCTCGTGAATAAGAATTTCCACAGCATGTTCCACTAATAGGAATTGTGAATGCAAGCGTTCCGGTCTTCTCCCTTCAGTTTAATTCTGGCAATTACCCAGGTGGCTTAATTCAACGCGCGCAGCCTCTGCGGGTTTATGTACAATACAGTCTATTAGCGGTTTTTATGTCTGCTCCATTGTAATGTATCAAATCCTTGAGAAAAAAGAAGGAAATTGCCCTGTCCAGGATGTGATTGAATAAAGCCGTCCATGGCGGAGCTAATTGCGTTGGGTCGTAATAAAGAATTGTAAGGTAAACACAATGTAAGTCCTTCTATAGCAGAAGAAAAATCTGAGGAACTAATGTCAGGCCCGCCCAAGTCAGTAGTCCTTAAGCCCCCCATACACCACATACAATTACCATGCAACTTCTGTACAACCAACTTTTCTTCTACCAAAACCATGTAATATGAGGACCTTTCTACACCTTCTAATCACTGTGTATTCTATCAGGGAGGTCACTATACTACATAGTTGTTGGTAGGTCTCATGAAAGTTGTATGGAGGAATCTGAAGGTGTATGGGGGGCTTTAGATTTTATAAACAAGAGACCAGTTGAGATTGTTGGGGCCGGACCTGATTATACTGATATGTAGAAACAACAATTGTCCTTAATCGGTTAAGCCCCCCATAGACAGGCAGACTCCTCTATACAACTCTCATGAGACCTACCAACAACTATGTAGTATAGTGACCTCCCTGATAGAATACATAGTGATTGGAAGGTGTAGAAAGGCCCTCCTATTACATGGTTTTGGTAGAAAAAAAGTTGGTTGTACAGAAGTTGCATGGAGGAGTCTGCCTGTCTATGGGGGGCTTTAGGTATCAACATATATTAGACTGCCAACATCCCATGATTCACATAAATCAAACCATTAAAATACTTGCACCTGGTCATTGGTGGCTGAAGGCCATGATGACTATCCGGGACTTCAACATGGCAGTGAATAAACCCCAACACAAGATATATAAAAACAATGTCTTCAAATGTTTATCCATAGTATATACATAGTCCAAAGCATTTTCGCCATTTTGACTGTGTGTGAATTCTGTACATGTTTTGTGACACCTGTTGCTTCATCAGGAGAAAACTAAACTGAAACTGACAGCGAAGGAAGACCCGGAGGTAGAAGAATCAGGGGAGATGTCCAGCACCGCTACTGGGAATAGGGAACCACAAGAATGTCCTCCTGGTGGGTCCTAAGGTATCTATGAAAGGTCCTTAAAAGATGTAATGGCCACAACTTTAGTGGCATAAGTAAATAACAGTAGTAGAAGTAAATGATCTCAGAGGTAGCCGGGCATAACTCCCCCAAATCTAAACCTGGGTCAGTGAACAAATAAACTTCTTCTGGAGGGGTAGACCCTCCTCAGCAGTGTGCAGTAATGGACCATCATCGTGGCCTAAGTATATACTATGAATTAACATATGAATACATTGAGGGCTCCCCTAGAGGGTAGTGGGGAAGGTACCAAATCCTGAGTCAGGAAGGAGTAGATGCAAAAAGACCCAGTCATCAGTGGCTGAAGAAATGGAGAAAGAAGAAATGACTATCTGGGAATTCAACACAGCAGTGAATAGATTCTATATGCGTTTCACAACACCTGTTGCTTCATCAGGAGAAAACAAGACTAAAAGCTCTATTTTTATGCCAGTTGGTGGAGGAAGACCCAGGGGGTAGAAGAATCAGGGGAGATGTCCAGCACCACTACTGGGGAATAGGATGTCCTCCTGGTGAGTCCTAAGGCATCTATGAAAGGTCCTTAAAAGATGTAATGGCCAGAACTTTAGTGGGTAAGTAAATAACAGTAGAAGGTAAATGTCCTCAGAGGTACCGGCGAACAAACTACTGCTGGAGGGGCAGATCCTCCTCAGCACTGTGCAGTAATAGACCTATGATTCCCTGGAATCATATAAGAGATCCCATCTTTATCTTCCAGGCTTCCAGGGGTTAACACAGGTGCAATATCACAAGTGGCCACTGGGGGTGTTTATAATTGTTTTCAATAGAGAAAATCATCTATGTGTATTTTAATGCAGAGCTGAGATCAGGTACTTTCCAAGCTGTCACTGCTCTCTGAGATGTCGGCTCTTTCGCCCCTCTGTGGCGCAGAGAAAGAAGAGGCTGCAAGGCCCATTGTTAATTTACAGGCACTTTTTTTTTATAGTGCCATTCATGCAAAGAAGACCAGATCCGCTTTAATACTTCTGATATCCTAAATGTGAATTTGCAACGTAGTTGTAACGGCAGCTGCTGTATGCCGCCGTCGCCTCCTTACTTACCATTGCAGATCTAGGTGCCCTGTTCAGCGGTGATTCTGATACA
>CM070042.1:52505637-52516598 GCA_036250615.1 Ptychadena robeensis
CTAACTCTCTCCACTCTCTCCAGCAACATGTGAAATGGCGTCTCTCCTTGCTATGCTATACTGTGACTGTGACTCACAGGGTCAAAGTTTGACCAATGCAAAAAGATAGGGGGCGGGTCGAACTTGCCATATGTTCGCGAACACGTGGCGAACGCGAACATGCGATGTTCGCCGCGAATAGTCCGCCGGCGAACAGTTCGGGCCATCACTAACCTCCATATTAAGAGACAATGTCGGTTTTCCTTCTCACATCCCTGGCTTCATTCATGATAAGTTGGGTGGAATCAGAGCAGATTCTGCCCAGGAGGTTAATAGTTATACCTAAGTACAAATGCAAAAAAATTGGTAGGGAAAATTATGGTGTGAACATGGGGAAATCTTTATCTCAACCCCAATCATCCTTTACCCTTTGCCTTACACCAAACTCCACACTAAAGCTAGCCATACACGTGTCGGATTCCATGTCCAATCGATTCATCATCCGATCCATTTTCTGCGATTCTGCCGGGAATCGCAGGTGTGATTAATCGGCCAATTAAGAGTATCCATCGCAGCATACCACCTTGTCCAACGGATTCCGGCACGATTCCGTGTGTGATTCCACCTCCGATTCCACCTCACAAATGGCAACTCTTAAGAGTATCCATCGCAGCATACCACCTTGTCCAACGGATTCCGGCACGATTCCGTGTGCGATTCCACCTCACAAATGGCAACTCCCCCTGATGTGTGCTGAATCGGATGAGAAAGACCAACATGTTGGTTCTCCGTCGGATCCGATTCTGAGCCCCTGAACAATCGGACCTGATCGATCGGACAAGGTGGGCTGCATGCGATTCCGGCACGATTGTTTCGCGTGCACGCGCCCGGAATCGATCGTGCCGGAATCCGGTGCGAATCCGACACGTGTATGGGGGCCTTTAAGGATCGATTTTTTGATGGATTCTCAAAAGGATTCCCAAACGTTCGCTGCGATCAATCATTTGGGTATCAAGCGTGGCCACCCTTTCTTCGAGTGGGATCAATCTTTCCCATTTGAAGAAATGTTGATTGAACAGGGAACCAACATGTTAGGAAATCCCTGTTCGATTGCAACTACTTTAAATGGGGACCGGCCGATCAAGGAACGATCACTTGGCAATCCCATGTGTATGGGGATCTTTAACCTATGTCAACTGCTCTGCTCCTTATACCAACGTCCACAATCGCCATTCCTCCATAGTCTACCCAGTCAACCATCCATTCCCCTACTGTTCCCCTCCATGTCATGTTTAATAAATTCAAATATCAAATACTGAGGATGCATTTGTTTTCAATTATGCCTTTTATCCATAGAAACACAATACTGAATAGAAAATATTGCTGCTTAGCAAATTCGTTTTTTGGCTTTTTTTATATTTTAAGGTTAACTCCCCAATAATGCCGCCTAAATACCTGAAATACACTTCTCGTCCATTTAAATCAGGAAGTCTCTGCGTTGCAGCATACAGAGCGCCAATAAAAATGAGCGCCATATCAACATGAAAGAGTCAGCCGAATCAAAGTCACGGGCAAGAGTAAAATAACAAAGGCCCAGGTCATGGCTTTGTGAACAATCATGTAGACAGTAACTCAGCGGCTTGTTCACAGCTCAGTAAGCGCTAAAGATTATTCTGTATCCAGTCCGGGGAAAGTACATAGACTATACACTTTGAAAAATAAAAGCAATATGGATGACAGAGCAAAACCTTTCACAAACAAGAGAGATTCGAGAATAAGGAGACTATCAATTTGAGAATCCATGTGACCTTACCGGGTCTTTGCAAAAGACATGCCTTTCCCTGTATTCATTACTTTTTGTATTTGCAGTATACATACACCAAGGGTCATTTATTTATGGTATACATTTATGTAAAGTACCAACAATTTCATCAGATATATGCACAAGGTATGTCAGTTGTCACTAAGAAGGGACAATCCAGGCTTGGCAGTTGTCATCTGTAAAAGAAAATGGAAAATGTGGGCTGCGTGTTAGGTGTATGGGTTACTAGGAGTGGGAGTGTAAGGGGTTAACTGTGCTCTGCTGAGGGATTGTAAGAGGATGTAACATTTTCCTGTTGCTGGGCAATGCAGGTGCCTGGTGAGTCATTGTTTTGAGTTTGTGAAGGTCAAGGAACATGCCAGAACGTTTTAATTGATGTAACTGTATAGCTGTCATCTTTTAAAAAAAAAACTAAATGGGGGACATACAGGAAGTGTTGTCGGTAATGTAACTTCCGGTATGCGGATCGTGGTTCTTCTGGGCTTACCTCTCTGCTGATTTATCAGGGAGAGGGCGTTGCTCTCCCTGCCAATGTCCCACCCTGCTTGTGCTGATAATGTACAGGGTGGGACATAAGCAAGAATAAAAGTGCCCTGCTTAATTAGTGCAATTTCAAGAATCCAGGAAAAATCCAGTATTTCTTGAAATTGGGATTTGCCTGGGAAAGCCACATAAAAATGTGAGATTCCCGGCCAAACAGAAAGGCTGACTGGTATGTGTAACTGACGTAACATCTGGGAGTGACCAGCCTGGGGTAGAGGTATTATAATGCTAAGTCAAGGGGGAGCTAGGACTTCATCTGGAGTAGTGTTCTGTTGGTTCCTGTGGGAGGTAGGCCAGGCAGTCCTGCGGATCCGAACACCCTGAGTTAGCCAAAATGCAACTAAAGACTGAGGGCAAGGGCTACCCTAGCCTAGAAGAGTGTCACCAAGTTGCAGAAGGGCTAGGCCAGAGACCAAAGAGAAAAGCAGCGGCTGCTCCCAGGTGGCTGGCACAGGTTGGCATGAACTGTGAAGCTGTACCGTTGTGTCTCCAAAAAAATAGGTACCGTATCTTACACTAAAAGTCATCCAGTGCTGGACCTGTATTGGGATGTGTGTAATGACCTGCGATGGGGACATTGTCTGTGCTATTGAAGAGCATGAAAGACTGTTGGCTTAGCTGCTCCAGGCCCGGCTGTAGAGTGGTAGTTCTGCTGTTCCTAGCTTCTCCTTGGATGGAAGGGGAGTGCAAGCTGTAAAGGAGGACAAGGACGTCTAGCCGCAATAAGTGGACTTTTCCTAGCGGTCTCCCTGACCATAGGGGAGACCTGGCTGGGATGGAGGGCCTGTAACAGGGTGCCATAAGGTATGCCTAAAACGGTGTTAAAAATCTGCCCTGTCCTCCCCTGGGAGGTTAGCTGTAAATGTAGCCACAACAGAAAATGACCAGGCGCTTCTGTCTTCAAGCCCCTGCAAACTAGATAACCACCCTGGGACAGGTATATTGGTCGTTTACTGGGTTGGGTGGTTGTTAAAACGAGACCTTACACTGGAGCTTGCAAGGTCGTTTTAAATGTATTCTCTATGTGATTATACGCAGCATTGAGTGTAGCGTAGATAAAACAAAAGTTGTGTGGATCAAATGTCGAGCCTCAGTAGAATGAGTAGCGCATAAATTGGAAAGTAAGCTCTGGCGCAAACAGTCCCAGGTTTTACATATAGGCCTTAGAATTAAACCAAAATAGGATCAAACTGTGCGAAAGATACAGCTACCAATGTGCTGGAAATATAGTCACTGTGACTCTCTGTTTGAAGAGCTTGATGCGTTTCGCATAACACTGCTTCATCAGGAGATCATAAACATTATTTGGAGGTGCATCTGAGAATGATAAGACATCAGTAAGCAACACACTAAAATTTGTAGCCGGAGTAGTCCAGTGATATAATAATATATATTGTTAACAATAATTAATATATATATATATATATATATATATATATATATATATATTTATAATTCATAATTAATGAATATAATAATAATTATATATATATATATATATATATATATATATATATATAATATGTATAATATATATTATATATATGAATAATAATCCAGTGATACAGGACCTCCTGGGGTGCTCCCGCCTCCTCTACATACAATTTTTATTTGATCAATTATTCGGGATATGGCATTATAATATATGGAATGGGTCAGACTCCTTTTGTTAGTGTAGCATAGAGGAAGCGGGCAGGATAAAAAGCCCGGTTGCCTGCCATGCTGACGCTGCAACAACAGCGGCGGGCATGGCACCGACCAAGCAGCGGACTGCTGGGCCCTCCTAGATGGTCGAGCCTGGGCCGGTAGAGCGACCTTCCGCCTCCCATTTGGTCTCTGATGTTAGTTCCTCATATTGGTGCCTAAAACATCTGACCACTTTTCTCAACAATCCATTGTGGTCCTAGTCCACTTAAAAACAAGTCTTTTGGCTTAAATGACTCGCCGAACCTCTAAATAGAAGAGAGAAGTAAGGCTATGTCTCCACTGCATTGTGTGCTTCGTCGGGACCCCCTATGTTAAGCGCAGTGCCTGGTGGGTTCCCGACGGATACACATTACCTGCCCAGCGGATGTGTGAACAGAGGATCCGCGGGGCAGGTAATATGTATGCAGGGGTTAACCCCTGCATCGGCGGATTGGCTCAACGCCATGTAAACAGAGGGTCTGCCGGGCAGGGAACATGTATGTGCTGGAGACAGTGGACAGTGGAGACATACCCTTAGTGTTATCTGTTATCATGGTAGGAACCTTCTACAGGGTAAAGCACACGGTAAGGACAAAAAAAGAAAAGTGAAGAACAAAGATGGAAAACATTGGCTGGTCCTAGATTTAGAAATCCTAATGGATGATGATGGATCTTTTATTTATTTTGTTCCACATATCGACTTTACACCCTCTGTATAAAGTTATATAAAGGTAGAGATGCAAGGGGTCAGGCAACAATACTTCCTTTATCTCCTAAGCAGAACATTCTAATTATACTTATACATGCCCAAGCACCCAGAAGTCCAAACCGTATGGCCATTATGAAGTAATCCTGATTATTCTTTGAATCGGGCCCCAAACAGTCAACATTTACATATTTGTTGGCTCGGCGTGATACCGCACGAATGTAAAATGCGCTTCCGCGAATAACACCTTAATAAAACATCATTTAATAGAATTTTCACAAGAATATGTTTTATTAATGTCAACATGACCGGCGAAGTGATTAATGGTCACAAGGTAGCTGCAAGACTACGGTGGCTTTTTAAACTTTAAAATGATGTTTGGGGCCATTTATTTTAATGAGCGCCGTTCGAGAGTTAGAATTCTGAATTACCGAGTTGTTAAAGTAAACCCATCCTGAGGGTGTGAAAATTAACCAGCTGTGTTCCAGAAGATCTGACCAGCCATGGATGGAGACCACAAGGATGACTTTCCCAGAAATGGTTATGCTCTTAGGAAACAATATGTCACAGCGGGTGACACCAGACCTAGGGTGACACCGGATATTCAAGGGTGTGGACCCACTGGCCCAACTTGCACAGTTGGCAAAAGTGCAATCTGGGGTGCAGAGTCTAAGGGACCGTCTGGTGCTCACCAGAGCAGCCCGCAAGAGCTGATGGGCTGTGCTGCATACGAACCCCAGGTTGCGGCTCCTGGATGCACCCGTGCAAGTTGGCAGCTGCAGATATACCAAAATGTAGTGCCAGGAGGGTAGAGATAAATGGAGTCCGTGGGACGAGCCGAGGGTCTGGAGCCGGGAAGAAAGAGGAGGTACTGGAACGAAGTGCCGAGGATCGAGAGGTAGGGAGAATCCATTGGACGAGCAGAGAGTCTGGAACCAGGAAGCCAACAATCAAGGAGGCTGGAGGTAAACACATGAGACCTATTGTCCAGGCACCTTCCTGGTGCCTAAAACTCTCTTAAATAGGTCAGGAGGGAGGAGGAGCTGACAAGGAGCATCACAGGTGTCCAGCAGAGGGACCTCGGCTGCAGGAGAGTTAACCCTCTGAGGCAAGGATAGTATTAGGAGCTAGATGCAGGCAATGCAGAACTGCATCCCCTCTGCCTGTGGAGATCTGTGGCACAATAGCAATCACCAGTGAAGTTTAGAAACTCATGTTAATTTGTTAATGAGATAGTTAAGATTTTCTCTGTATAATACAGGGTTCTACCCAGTACATGGGGGTGTTGAGCTGTCATACAGGTTATAAATACGATTGATAGGAGGAACTGGGGTCTTTTGCCTGGCTCTGAGCAAGTTCCAGTGTTTTCATCAAGGACGTTGGGCCTAGCATCCAGGCCTGAGGGACTGCAAAGATCATCTCATGCTATGAAAGTGTCTAGGAGTAAGGGATTGAAATAGCAGGAACCCTCTTTATACAGAGCCTTGAGATTAGAGAATATTCTCCACCCACTACTTCAAAGATCTGAACCTATGTTTTTTTAGTATTTTATTTATGGACTGTGCCCTATCACTGGGACTAGGTATAGTGAAAGAATCCTGTTTTAGGAGAAGTAAAGTTGTTCCCTTGCAATTAGCCTTGCAGGGCTAACCCCAGGGCACACATGCTACACCAACACCAGTAGTAATTATGCCTCCCTGGCAGTATGAGTGGTATGGGAAATTTCCAACCAAGTCATGACCCCTCTATGTCCCCTGGATACAGGGACTTGGGACTCCTATACTGGGTGACCATTGCTGGAGAACCTGGTGGGCAGCTGCATATTTCTATCATCCATGACGCTGGGGACATGCAACCAAAAGCAGTAGACATGGCTAGACAATAAAGTTGGGTCTTCTGGTGATCCAAAGTGTGGCTCAGGGTGACCTTTTTTGGTCATGAAAATCTACCCCAAAACCTCACTGGGGAATAAGGCAAGGGAGGTTAGCAACTCCCATGGTGTCATAGGTTAAAGCACACCTAAACTCACCTAATGTACTTTTTTGCCCGCTGGCAAACACTACATTATTGGGACAATCTATCAAAAAACTTGTAAGGAGATATTCCTGAATTTCCCTCAAGCTCATTTCTTCTGCTTAGAAAAGCTTTAGAAGCTTCTCAGGCATACAGTCGGGACATACAAATCTCGTCATAATGTCACCTTAAGGCTATGTCTCCACCCTGCGCTTGGATGCACTGATGTCAGGGCATCCAATGGGGCCAAGTCCTTACATCACTATGGAGCTACGATTTCATCATGGAAAATCATTATATCATTATACCATCTAGTAGTCATACATGTTACTGCAGTTCATTAATCTTAAAGCGCACCTAAACTCAA
This sequence comes from Ptychadena robeensis, assembly GCA_036250615.1. Lineage (NCBI taxonomy): Eukaryota > Metazoa > Chordata > Amphibia > Anura > Ptychadenidae > Ptychadena > Ptychadena robeensis. Next base: position 52,512,754 of record CM070042.1, read on the forward strand.
AAATAAAAAAACACAAAAAAAGTTATTACATTTTTATTGACCTCTAAACTGTCCCAATAGCTTAAAGTTGCTCAAAAACCAAAATATATATATTTAGCTATCCTGCTGACATCTGTGGGATCCACCATTTTAGATTCAGTGTTAGCTTCCAGGCTTGAGTTAAGGCTGCAATAACGCCGGCGGCCAACAGGGGCCACCAGATACAATGTGTGTCAATGGAAACAAAGTGAAAGCAGGAAAAAAAGAAAAGAAAAAATCAACCTGAAGATGTCGGATGCTCGCCACGGCAATGAGCAGATGATCCACAGAGGGGGAGGGGTGTAATATACAGATATCTCCCCACAGGTAATTATATTTTATTTTTTACTTACATATTGCTCCAATAATAGCTGGCTAGCTAGGGGGTTTAGGTGCGCATGTAATCCCCAGAAGACTGGCATCTAAATAGGAATAAATATGGCAACTGCCACAGACGAGAGCACAACAGGTAAGTATATGGTTTTAGGATGTTGGAACTAGACTACATTTAATATTTCTGCTGTCCAAGGGAGGCTATATGTCTCTTCCATAGAGTAAGGGTGGCCCTTTTTTAGGCAATATGGGTGTTACTGGTGTACACCAGGTGAAAATAATATTTCAAAGAACCTAAAATCTTCCAGATCTTACTACAGAAAATGCTTAGCAATGTCAATGTGTCTCCATTACAGGGTCACTTTCATTGTAACTAAGTAAATAAGCCCTTTGCTTTGGGTAGGTGATCGTGGCGGCTCGGCATGCCTTTGTTTGCTCTATGTTTTTCCCAAGGAAAGCTGTTTCTCCCTGTACAGTTCAAGCAATTAAGGAATAGAAGAGTGTTCGCATGCTGAGACTGCAGAAAGAAGCTTTGCTCCTAGCGGGGGTTCAGCTCTGCCATTAATTGACACATAAAGGAGAGAAGGGCATTGTGTGGATGGGCGGGGGAGGGGGGGGGATCGCGCCGGCCCGGGTGGGAGCGGCTGGAACAAAAAGTGCACATATTCCTGCTGAGAAGCCATAGGCGAGATAGAGACAAGGTAAATTGTATGTCATAGGACACGGCCTTTCCCAATAATAGCCAACCAACCTTATAATAACCAAGCAACCTGGACAAGGCCATGGTCAAGCCTCTGTTGACCTTAACATTTCATGTTATCATTAGGTGATGGAGAAATTTAACCTCCCAACCACACCACCCACCTGACTCACTTCAGGGATCTGTTCATTATGATTACATGATCTATAGGTTAATTTTTTTTTCTTGTGATAGGGTAATTTTAAAGGGACCTTGTTATAGAAAAAGTAAATGCTGGCTTTGGTGCATGATTTCAGCCTAAGAGTATGTTTCCACAGCATGGAGGGCTGAACCCCTAAGCACATTCCTTGACAAAGATGCCGACAGAGCCGATCCATTTACCCGCCTATTGCACCAGCATGGAGCTGGTCCGCCAGCTGGTGGTTGACATACTGCACTACGTTGACCTTCCACTCAGCGGACTGGCTCAACGCTGTGGGAACAGCTGGAAAGAGGAAACCTAGTGTCAGGATCCAGGACAAGGAGGGGACCAGGCAGGCAACACACACTGAGATCCAGACAGAGGTGGTGGTGACAAAAAACAGATTTATTTGCAGACTTGCAGGCAGGAACAAACACAGGTGAAAAAGTCTGAGGTACAGGGGTTTCCAGGGCTCAGGGACAAGAAGCCAGGGAAAGCATGAAGTCCAGCCAAGCAAACAGCAACAATGAACAGCACGCGTGGTCTGGATGAAGCACACCTAAATAGCCCTAAGCTAAGTAGGAAGGTGTGACCTTCACCTAGCCCACGCTAACAGGGAGCCACCTGCTGGTGACTGTGGGACTAACCCATGGATGGGCAATCACAGTGCCTCCAGCAGGCGGTGACCGGAACAGCCAGGGTCCTAACACCTAGCCTCAGTTTAAAAAAAGCTCTTTTCAAGACTTGATGAGGAAAAGGGTGATGCCACAGAGAGCATGTGTCCTTACTGGACCACATGCCTTACATTATTAGTTAGGTACAAGAGGGCATAGTTGAGGGACAGAACTTCTTCATGAGAGTCGAGTGGGTTGGCGGCTGGAGGTTAGATTGCATCTGGAAGCCCCTTTTAGTAAAAGGTCATCTGCAGCAGCCAGAGCACTTTGGACTGTACCATTCACAGGTGTAGGTGCAAGCCAAAGAATGTACTGCAGCTGTAACACTGATATTGCAGCTGTGGTTCTTGAGGGAGTTTGGAGTCCTCTTGTTGATTTGCTGAAAACTTCTGGGATCTAAATGGTGGACAAGTGACGCTGCTGGATATGTTCCCTCAGGTGCCCCCATCCCCTCTGCTGCCTAACAATTTTATTCATGTTCAGGTAATTAACTTGAAATATTGTAATATATAAACTCCAAATTAGGTTAAACCGAGGCACATTAGAATTCTGCTACTTTTTTTTACTTTGATGCTGAAAATTCGACTCAATGGTTACCTTCATCCCTAAAGTCAGTTGAAGTTTTAATAAATAGGTCCATGTTCAAGCACTCTTTTCATAGGGCAATTGTTATAGGTAAACCACAGTAGCAGTGGATCCACCAGGCAGGTAGTCACCACAGCTGCCCACAAGGAGTGATGGACTTTGCTGTAGGAGACTCCCAGGTTGTGGTCCTCTCCCACAGTCATAGGCAACTGCTGACAACAGGAGAGTCCAAAAGGAAGTACCAAATCAGCAGACAGAAGCAAAGTCAAAAGTGAAAGCAATAGGTTAGGACAGGCAGCAAAAAAAGTGTGCCACATCTGTAACGCCCAGGAGGTTATCAGAGGAGATACCAGAATTACCCAGCAGAGGGAGTAGGTAAACAGGAGCTACATGCTATTGTTTCTTCTACCAGCAGAAGGAGCCGATCTTCCAAAGGTCCATGTCCTCTGTGGTTTGGCACTACTAGTCACAGATCGCTGAGCCATATCGCGAACAATGTTCTGCCAATGCAAGACATTGTTAAGACTGGGAATATCTTACCTTTATCCCTAAAGATCATCTGAGGTTTCAATAAATAGGTCCATGTTCAAGCACTCTTTTCATGGGGCAATTGGTACAGGTAAACCACAGGAGCAGTGGATCCACCAGGCAGGTATTCACCAGAGCTGCCAGCAAGGAGTGATGGACTTTGCTGTGGGAGACTCCCAGGTTGTGGCCCTCTCCTACACTCACAGGCAACTGCTGACAGCAGGAGAGTCCAAAACAAAGTACCAAATCAGCAGTAAGAGGCAAAGTCAAAAAGGAAGGCAAGAGATTATAGCAGGCAGCAAAAAAAAAAAAAGCGTGCCACATGCATAACGCCCAGGAGGCTAAAAGAGGAGATACCAGAATTACCCAGCAGAGGGAGTAAGGAAACAGGAGCCACATGTTATTGTTTCTTCTACCAGCAGAGGGAGCCAATCTTCAAAAGGTCCAGGTCCTCTGTGGTTTGGAAACAGAGGCATTACTAGTCACAGATCGGTTAGCCGTATCGCGAATAGGGATGGTCGAAAAATTCGCAGTGTGAATTTTGAAATAGAAATGTTGACTTTTTCGCCAAAAATTTGCATAGTCGAATTTTTATGGGGTCATTTCGACTTTTCGCCGAAAAAGTCGAAAATCTGCCTAATATTTTGACTGAAATCGCGTGCGAATATCGCCATTTTATTTAAAATTTTTGCATGTGGAAATGATTGGAAAAGTCGCATTGGCGAAAATTTGCATGGTGCTAGCTAACTTTGTCAGCTTATTGCATAGACCCTGAAAATGGTATCCTCACAAAAATTGCTGGAGTTGTAGAGAAGGGTTGGGGGGA
>CM070042.1:52536502-52549353 GCA_036250615.1 Ptychadena robeensis
TATAGGTCCCTTGTTAGGTGACTATAAATGTCAGATGAGTCCTCTTGGTAGCTTGTCTGTTAGGGTCACTTTATGGTGGGTGAACACCTGGCATGGGGCACGGGGGGTTTTCTTTTTCACCAGTTCACTAAACAATTATAAATATTTGTTTAGATAAATTTATTTAATTTGTTGTCACTCATCAGTATATAATTTATGTTATTATCTGTACACTGAGGTCAGGGTAACATGGACTATGTCTAGTTAATTGAGTTGGTTGTCTGCATGTTTGTGCAAACACCCATGCAGACTAGTGAAATAGATGGATTGAAAGTGAAGTCCTTAATGTGTGAATGGAGTTGGTGTTGTGATTGAAGTTGTATATGGAGGGGTCCTATTATTAATTGTTTTGGTAAATTTGGTGTGTGTCCTATGTGTTTGAGTGAATTTGTGTAGGTGTGTATTGTTGGGGTAGTAGTGTATTAGTGTACGTGTGTGGGCTATTGTCATATACTCTCTTGTGAAGACTAAGTGTGTGTGTTCATAGTGGTGATGGTGATCCATTGAGTGAATGTGAATATTGGCTTGTATTATAAAATGTGGGGGAATAAATCATGTGTTTTAAGTTTATGAAAATAAAACCTACATTTTGTTGATTGCCCGGCTGCGCTGGTTATCCTTTCCCCTGAACTTTACAACATACAGATACTTTCATCTAAGCACCATGTAATATGCAAAGCCAAATGCTTGGGTAGGATATCAAGAGTAGGATATGTGAGGGTTGTGAAACCACCTAGTCCTATGTTGGTACTTGTTACCAATGGTGTCTAAGTACCAAATATTTTTTTGGGGTATTTTGTGTCCAAGCATCAAAATAAAATGTTGGTACTTGGACACCATTGATCTTCCATAAAGTAAATTGAAGGACTCATTTAGAGACGAGAGACATTTTTGAAATTCTGACTAGCTGAACTTATGAGTAATTGTAAAGCCCCCAAATATAGTATTAACATTGCTAAAGATGTAGAAATGTTATGAAAATTACAAAAAAAAAAAAGTATTGCCCTAGCACATGGAGATTTTGCAGTTGGCTGGGTTGCTGTATGTAAACATAAACCTCAATTAACCTGTTGGACATGCGCAGTAGCGTGGGGACTTTTTGCTACACTACTGCGCATGTCATTGAACATCACCTGTGGCAATTCTTATATGAAGTTAATTGTAATATTTGAATATTATGCATCTTGCAAGACATTAGTGCCGGGGAAGATCCTCAAATGTGAAACAAATCGAGAACATGTTTTTGAGCAGTTGTGTCCTTAATGTTAAAAAAAAAGAGTAGATAGAGGGATCCTCAAAATGGCTCTGGTTACACAACCATACCTGTTAACTTTTAAGCCCAGGAATAAGGAAAAATATAGGAAATGACGTCCCTGACGTCACATCCCGTATTAGGAAGGTGGCCTCTTCCGTGTTCCAAATACAGGAAGTGACATCACGAAAGCCACTTCCGGGATTGGATTTAGTTGTCAGCTGATTTAGGAGGGAGAGGGCGTTCCTCTCCTTGCTGATGCCCTCCTAAGTTCCCACTCTGCATCTTTACTAGTGATGAGCGGCACAGGCAATAATAGAATTCGCCATATTTCGCGAATAATTCTACTAATATTCGATTCTATATTCTTGAATATTCGCAATCGTGCAAATCTAGGTTCGCAATTATAATCGCCTCGTAAGGATGCTATTTATTTCGCATTGCGAATCTATATTCGCAATCCATGCCCATAAGCATCCCAATGTGAATATTCGAAATTGCGAATATCCGCTGCCATATTCGCAAAATTTGCGAATTCTCGAATAGCCAATATTCGCCAAATATATTTGAAATTCGAATATTCAAGCTCAACACTAATCTTTACTACTGTTCCCTGCTTTTAAAAAAAAGCATGCCACAAGCAATCACGGTGAATTACAAGTAGTGAGGGTGGAAGCAGCTGCAGGTCTCCAGGAGCTAAGATGCCGGCATAAGAACTGAAGGTGAAGGAGGTGAGTATGTTTTGGGGTTTTTTTGTGTAGAAGTTTTCCAGCATCTGAACTGCTGACAGGTGAGTAGTGTCTATTTAATGTATGTGTGCTTTTTTTTAATTTTTGCAAAAACATTTAACCATTTAATAGCAAACACATTTAACTTTTTAACTTTTGCAGGGCAGCAATACAGTAAAACAATACAGTAGGGTGGCCTAATGGTCCAAATAGGTTTAACCTTTCTGGAGCTATTTAGGGAAAAATCATCATGGCAAAAAAGCGGTAACCCTGAGCCGAGCAGGGCAGCTTGCCTGTTCCCTGTGACTCTGTGGTGTCTTCCAGCTTTGCCAGCTGGGATCGCTTTTCAGACAACACAAGCCTAGATAACCCCAATGTCCCTGACATTATCGGCGACTGCATACCTGACAGTCCACACACCTATTTGCGTGTTCGTTAGTGCTATTTCTAGCATTTTTGGGGCCCTATGCCAATTTCATGCAGGAAGGTGAAGTGGCGCACCAAGTGTACAGACACGCTACTCCTCCTTCCTCTTCTTCTCTTCAAATAGCTCCCCCCCATCGACAGACCTGTAAAGAAGAGGTTCTGTGTGTTCCCCTTCACAGGTTTGCAGGCCGGGTCACAAGTTTGCCTACGGTAGGCAGCATTAGTGGTTTAGTGGAGGAGCAAAGGGGAGGAATCCTGCGTCTCACCCTTAGGGCTTGTTTTCATTTCGTCAGGCCCCCTTCGCTAAACGTATACGCTTAGCAGAGGGGTCCAGACGTAGCAGATAGCTTCACCTGCTCGGCGGAGGATCTCTTGGAGGATCCCCGAAGTATAATGGAAACCTCTAACTCTGCAGACACCTCTTGAAAGCGGCATCCATCAACACGGGCAAGAGGAAGAGAGGACGTGGGGATCAACCTGGGCACTGCTAAGTGGATGGCCTGCAGTGGGACCCATTAGGAGATGGGAGCACCTTGCTCCAAGGTAAGCTGCTAACAAAAAGCCTGATAAGACAGTAAACTTGAGCAGGAAAAGAGCCATTACATCATCCCATGGCAGCTGCTGCAGAAAATATACCATTTCTTAAAGGTATATACACAGAAATTCACAGCATTTACACAGCATGTCATGGTCTATATACAAAAAATATATACAACGGCTACATACAATGCGAAGTGTAAAACCACGACACTCCAACACTTCTAGTTCAACATTATAAAAAGTCTTATTAACCTCCCTAGCGCTTCTGACGGCACTCTCTCGTCCTGCACTTGCTTATGCAGTATTGCAGCTAGATGGAGCCGTCCAGCTTAGCTCAGATCTCCCGACAGCAGCAGCACATACTCTCTGCTCTGTGCTGTCCGGGGATCTGAAGCTTGCCGGCATGTCACCTCTCTCCCAGCCTAATTTGCATACGAATGTCCCGCGGCCCCCCCGCTCCCGGGGGGGCGGGGTCCGCCGGACATTCATATGCAAATTACGATATATTCAAAGAGCACACCTGGAATATTACCCCCATTGTCATTTCCAGATGTGATCTATGAAGTTAACCCTTTTAGAGGGTTCCAAATGCCATTGTATTAGATACAGTGATAACTGTATACAATACAATTCAAAGTAAAACAAAACACATTTCCGATTGTAATAAAATTTTTATTATAAACAAACATAAATACTGTTTTGAAATCAATAAATACTGTTTTGAAATCTTTCATACCAAATAAGTATTCAAGAGATTTAAGCATTCAAATGATAAATTTTATAATTTTTTTTAAATGTACCTTTTCTTTATAATAATTGTGTGTTTCAAACATTATCTATTCGGACATATTTTTGGAAGTTACAGGTCTACAACACAAAAAAAATTCTATGTCTATGGTGCGCTTTTGGTACAGAAATCTGGACCTTGCAAGAGCGCTAGGGAGGTTAATCACCTGTTCAACTAATCTGAATAATTTTCTTCTTTTCTGTGAAAAATACCATTAAGCTGCTACAAAATAAGCAAAAACAAGATGCCGGATGTGTTAATTTGTGTATTTATTTTTAGTTCCGCAGCTGATTTCTCTCATTACATTGCCACAGGGGTCAGTGTCATTCTCTCGCAGTATTTCCTAAAAGACTAATGAAAGTGACATTAATAGAGACGTCGAAATGTGTCACGATGACACGCAAAGCTTCCGCTAAAGAGCAGCCGCACAAAGGGAGCGAGGGTCTCCTGCCACGAGGAGACGTTCTCAAAGTCACAAAGACACCAGAGCGAGCGGAGAGTCCGAACACTTTCATCCATTCATTGTGTCCAGTCACCACCAATGAAGCTCTCCAAAGACCTCCTGACAATGATGAGACGTCTAAAGAACGTTTCGACATTTATAATAGAAATGCTAAGCACACAAGTCTACATTTCCAAAATGTCTTCATTATTCGACAACAATGAAGGAGGTTGGGACGGAAATGTTGGACTGCTGCGTCTTTATTATGCTTTAGAACCTACTACATGAGTCATTCCAGAGTAAGGCTGCCCACTTGTATGACTCAACTCTCAGTTATTACCATAGAACATATACTTATAGGATCAATCCACCGAAAATAGGGTCCGGTGCGCAAATATGTTGTGTTATGGAATTATTAAGAGTTGTATTGTAAAGTATGGAGGGATATAACAGGAGAAGGCAGAATGTTCAAAGATGGACAGGAACACAAGGAGATCTCAGAGCTGGAACACCTAGGACATATTGGAGGCAGTGGCTTCACTAGTCTATTGCAGGGGGCGTGGATCGCACCGGGTCACACCATTTCACTCCAAGAGCAGGGGTGATGACAAACATTAGAACCTCAACTGCAGCACAGTCAATGGCTAACTTGTGAATAGTAAAGTCCTGAGTCCAGACCTATTCTCATGATCCCTGGCTGGACATATTGTGCACCCTCAGCATCTCTTTAGTTTGGGGGGGGGGGAATTCATGTTTGCAGGTAGTCCATGGCTGAGCAAAGTTAAATTAAATCCTTCAGCCTAATCGTCAAAAACTTCCCTGGATCCCTGGCTGGACATATTGTGCATCCTCAGCTTCCCTTTAGTTGTGGGGGAAGATTGATGTTTGCAGGGAGTCCATGGCTAAGCAAAGTTAAATTAAACACTTCAGCCTAATAGTCATAACCTTCCCTGGATCCCTGGCTGGACATATTGTGCATCTTCAGCATTCCTTTAGTTGTTTAGGTAGGTTAATGTTTGTAGTGTGTCCATGGCTGAGCAAAGTTAAATAAATGTCCTAACCTCCCCTGGATCCCTGGCTGGTCATATTGTGCATCCTCAGCATCCCTTTAGTTGTGGAGGGAGATTAATGTTTGCATGAGTCCATGGCTGAGCATGAGCAATGTTAAATGAAACACTTTAGCCTAATAGCCTGCATTACACATGATACACCATTGATTTGAGGTCAACCCAGTACACATTTATAGCAACAAAGTAACTCTTGTAGTATACCCCAGATCATTTACAGAAAATAGCACCTTCTTGTAAACATTTTTACAGATTTAAAGTTACTGGTCTTAACAGCCGCGTCAAAACCCTCCAAGCAATTCCAGAAGACAATGTCCTCCTAAAACATTCTTGAATTTTAAACTATGTTTCCTCTTATACTTTACTATGTACATGTGTACAAGTGATTTCGATCCATTGGAGAGACCCTCAACATACTATGAAAGCCATTAAACGTGTCAATGATAACCCAACTAAACGTAATCTCTATATCGACCAATAACAATGGGGTGGTTGACCTGTATGTGAATATGCATATGGTTTGCATAGAGGCCAATACTCTGGGCCTTTCTGGACTTAATCCTGGCAATCCCCCCATCTGTAAGTTGGCACTGGCATCTGATTCATATTTTTATGCACTTAGGAGGGGGGCTGAGTCCCTGTCAAATAATATATTCACTGCACATGCAATTCAATATGTACAAACAGTAGTTCGTGAGTGTCTCATTCGCCATAGGGAATTTCAAGTGCCACATACAGAATGGTTCCAGCCCTTCACCCTCCTGATGGAAGCTGCACACAATTTCTGGAGCCAAGCACTGCCGTTTGGGATGATGGAACCTTAACACTCTGCTGGAACCAAACCCAGAATCCTGGGATGATGGACCCTACACACTACTGCTGGAAGAAGGCAAGCCTCTGGGATGATGGGCACTGCTAGAACTAAACCTTACCTACTAGGATGATGGACCCTACACACTACTGCTAGAACAAAGCCCTGCCTCCTGGGAAGTTGGACCCTGCAAACTACGGCTGGAACCCAGCCCTGTCTCCTGGGATGTTGGACCCTGCACACTCTGCTGAAACCAAGTCCTGCCTCCTGGGATGAAGTACCTTACATACTACTGCTGGAACCAAGCCCTACCTCTGTAGGAAGGTGGACTAAGAGATAAAGTGTACTGTACTATGGTCATTAAGGGGTTAACAAGGTCCCTATGAAAGCAGTGGGCAGATCCTTTTCGGATCAGGATTTTCACCCACGCTCTCTCCCTGATTGGTTGGTTGGACTGGGTGTTGGGGTATTATGTGTTCTGTAACCTGTTTTGTTTATATTGTCACAGCATGGCGGAAGCTCAACAGTGCCACAGGAGGAAATCAGACTTTGAAGACTTCTTGTGACGTGTCAGTATAAGAAGGGCAGTCACAAACACTGGTCAAAATGTTTTCTAAGGCGGGGCTTAAGCCCCAGATATGTTACGTATTTAAAGTCATTCTATAAGGTACCCACCGATCTGGTATTGAAGGGCTGGTGGCTGGTACGGTTGGTACGGCTGGTGGAAGGAACTCGGAAGAAGTTGGTGGCACTGTCGGGCAACCTCCCTTTAACTGTATTGAGATTGTATACAGGCTGTGGCCATGTTTATATAAACATTTACACTTCAAATTATATATAAAACTTTTCCAAAGAGTATATCATGGTCTCTGTCATTATTTGTACGACTGAGGTGGGTTTAAGCCCAAGAGACCAAATGGCTCAGTACTCCCTGGGTCAAGAAAACCTATAAAACAATAAAACTATTATTTGTATTGTAAAAAAGTCCCTTTAATCCTAAATGAATCTTGAGGAAGTGTAAGCAATGTTTAGTATTGCAATAAATCCAATCTGCTTATGTTAATGTGCAGTGTTTTTGTTCCTTTTGAAGCGCTGTATCTGCGCCTTAGCCGATATGAATACAAATCGCCGCGTTTTTCCTTCAATCACACCAGACTGTAATAAAACCCACTCCTGCCAAGAGCCGGCGCCTCTGTCCCCATTCCCACGCATGCAAATCAGCCTTCAGGACGCCTTCCCTGAATCGGGCGCGTCACGCCCGTTGACGGAGACGGCTAATGACATTTCCGCGGCGGTATTTGTCCAAATTGCGCCGTCTGCTCGCAGTGAATCCGGCCTGCCTATCTCCGCAAGGCAAGCCGGGCTTGAAACATTTGCTTTAATTAATTAGCATATTTATAAGCAGAGGCAGTCTGGGAAGAGCAGATAGGAATATATACGGAACGAGAAAAGGCGCTATTAATATATAACCCGGCCAGGTTCATGTCTCCCGTGGTAATGGTTTCCCATTCGAATTTTTTTTTATTCTCAATCTGCTTGGAGCCATTCACGTCATATATCTTTCTGTGTACCTGTGTGTATTTTATATGGTGGATACTGTATATATATATATATATATATATATATATATATAAAATAAACACACCTAGACAGCATTATATATATTGTACAGTATCTCGCAAAGTAAATAGTTGATAATATCTTTTCATGGGACAACACTGAAGATTGTAGGGACCAGTAAATGGCACTAATTGTAAATTCTAATGTATTGTTATAAATGCTCAGGGGTGCACATAAGTGGTACTCTGGTACTCAAAAGGGGCCAAAACCTAGCTCTGCATACCGGCATTATTGTTGCACAGCTCATATGCGTACTAACAACTTGGAGGCGCTCCGTGTCTGGGCGGCCGCATCTAAATGTTACATGTATACAATTCATGTCACTTGGATAACCGCAGGGAAACATGAATCACTATGAAATGTTGCAGTTAGGGGTGTGACATTGGGAATGTAAAGTAATAATCCAAAAAAAAGATCAGACTTCTAAGGGTGTTGGAGATCTGGGGGATGAAAGTCAGAGTAGGCATATGTAAGGGTAAAATCTGACAAGAGAAAAGCACTGTGTGACAGCTGGAATGTGACTATGAAAGGATGACATTCGGACTGCAGGTAGTCTCAGCGGTTAGTTACTGAGGTATGAGATCTGGGGGTTCAAACGTGTCGTACTGTGAGAGTTACATTTGACCCAAAGCCAGCTGGTGACCTGTGGATGGAGGAAGCTAATCGGTGGTGGTGGGGACATTAGATTGTGAGACAGTTAGTGATATGAAGCTCTGTAAAGCGCTGCGTAATATGTCGGCGCTATAGAAATACAAGATAATAATAATAATTCTACAATGCAACTCCATGACACTCCAATATGACACTTTGATGAGATGTTACATAGTCAGTGTACAACTTGTATAACAGTGTAAACTTGCTGTCTCAATGTCCAAACCTTGGGTAATAAAAGTCAGTACACCCCAAATTATTGCTCTCATACTGGTCACTAAAAGTCCAGCATGGTACCCTATGGAACTCTTTAACCTTCCTAGTGCACTGCCCATATCACGCCGTTGTGGCAATCTACACTCCCTGTCATTTCCGGCCTCGCGCCGCTGCTCTTCACACAGCTGGTGTCATTATTGACACCAGCTGCGTGAGACGGAAAGCCGGCGCTCCTCCATTAACATGGAGGTCTATTAAGACAATCGCTGCAGCTTTTCAGGGAGGCATCGGGTCTCCCCGATGCCGGCTTCCCCTGCGGTTGAGAGAACCCTGTTCGGTGAACGAACAGGGTTCATCTCAACCGCTAGGGAGGTTAATGATCTGAATAAACTGGGGGATGAGCCCCCTGTGGAGCGCAAAGGTATTCCAGGGGGCTGCTGGCCCTCATTCTTAAACTGTGTTTGAATAGGGAGGGGGGGGGGGCTCGATAATGTACCTAAATAGAAAGGGGGCCCTGCAAGGAAAGTTTGGGAACCACTGCCATACACTGGTAGATTCCCCCGCAATCGACCGACGATCAATTACAGAGTGGTGACGTCACCTGTGACCTGTGATTGTCCCCCGGGTCTCTCCCCAGCCAGAGAAGCAGCCAGCCTGCACGCCCCTCCCCTCTCTTCTGGCAGAGCTGGCCCCGTGCTGGCCATGCCCCCATCACACACACAGAGCAGCTAGCTGAACACACAGCCTGTATGTGCAGCTCAGCTGTCAGCCCGTCCATTACATTGGATGGGAATAGCGTTGTTTCCATTCAATGTAATGGATTTCGACCAAGGTTTTCCAACATGTTGGAAACCTGTTTGATCGAGTTCCTTCGAGCAAGATCCATTGATCCTGCTCGAAGGAACTGTGGATGGCTTAGATGAACAAACACATTAGAGGAACGCACCGTGAGAACGCACTGCACCCGATGGTCCTCTAATGTGTTACTTCATAAAGCTGAGTGTGGCCAGCTCAACTTAGGAGGGATTAGGCATTACTCTCCCTTCTAACGCCCACCCCACACATCACTTGCACGAGTGAGGTGGAAAAATAAAGAGAGGGGACATTACTGACTTACCTGATCATGCCGGAAGTGATGTCATGAAATGTTCCATTTACAGAAAGTTACACTTCACAACTTCACTTCCAGGGTCGCGGGTCTAAAAAGGTTGAGAACCAATGCTGTGGGGGTTGATGAAATGGGGAGGAAGTGAAGGATTCACAGCGGTGGAGTACTTCAGGTTATAATGTGGACTTGAGAAAATATTTTTTCTCAAGCTAGCCATACATTGTCCGATTCCATGGCCGATCGATCACCTATCCGATCGATTCCGGCGATGTCAGCGGGAATCAGAGGTCCGATCGATCGGCCAATTAAGTCCGTCTGATCGTGCCATACCACCTTGGTCCACGGATTCCTGAACGATTCCGTGTCCGATCGATCCCTTCACAAATGGCAACTTCCCCTGATGTGTGCTGAATCGGATCAGAAAGACCAACATGTTGGTTCTCTGTCCGATCCGATTCTGTGCCCCCAATCGATTGGACGTGATCGATCGGACAAGGTGGTTTTCATGTGATTCCGGGACGATCGTTTCGCGTGCACGCGCCCGGAATCGATCGTCCCGGAATCCGTTGGAAATCGGTGTATGGGGACCTTTAGTCTGTCTCATTTCTTATTTCTAAGACTTCCCTTTCAACCCCTCTGAGAATGGGTAAGTGGTCGTTGGTCCTAAGAGGACCTCTGTACTCATTCAAAAGGGTGAGGAGCTGGATCCGGGGGCCTCTTGTTATTGCTTATGGGGGTGACCCAGATTGGAAAACTATCTCATTGGCTGTACTGTACTATCTGACTGTGGGGCGAGGGGTCAAACGTTCCCTCCATGTTCATGTATGGGAGGCAAACACGCAATGCCATGGCAAACCGATAGCTGGGTGTTCTGTTTGGCCATCTCGCAGGCGTTTTGTTTCCATGGCGTTAATAGATGCGTTGTGTTAACGCTTCTGCCTTAATGCAGGGGTTGCATTGGGACACGTTGAGACATGCCTCAAGCGTTATTGACACATATGTTTTTTATTGTATTACATTTTCTCTTAACTGATGCTTTAAAAACACATACCCGTAAATTTTTGACTCATTCAATGCAATCTCTATGAGTGCGTTAATGCATCCATACCTGCGTCGGGTTGCATTGACATTAACGCAACCCAACACAGGCAATTAACGCATGTGTGTTCTAGTCCATTGATTTACATTGGATGCGCCAACATGTCAAAATTGACGCAGTGAATACATAGCCTAGTTGTCACTTTGGGATAGGAAGTGTGTTATTTCACGGTCAGGTGAAAGTAAAATAAAATGAACTTGCAGGTAGAACACAAATACAAACACCCCATATAAAGAACATAGGCAGGCTTGTGCTTTAGATTAGGTAAATTGAATGAGAACGGTTACGGGATTGTAGGAACCCTCCAAGCGAAAACATGGCATCTAATATTGGCGGAGATGCGCCGGGTCAGCCTCTCAGATGGTTGCATCCTTTCCCTGGCACAGACTGCAACCTACTTTTGTGTAGCGAGCCCATTATGACAGCCACTCTGTGCTCAGCATTCAAAAGGCAGCAGACTTAAATTTTCTCTGAACAAAACACATCCCATCTGGAAGCAAACAGGCAAAAACGATATTAATGCACTCCTTGGTGTATCGGCCTCGTATGGAGAATACCGAACAGCTGCCGCTGGGATGAATAAAAGGTGTATTACATCAAAAAGGGTGTTTTGTTAGAGAAGTCTGCCTGGTTTATAAACATCACAATGCCGACTTCAAAATGGCAACTGAAAAATGAGAAGAGACTCAGAAGAGAGAAGGAAACTTTTCACAAACTCTTTAAAGGTACCCATACACGTTGCGATTTTTCGTGCGATTTTAGCCCTTCCGACCGATCCGGCCGGTCGGGTAGGTCGATCGTTCGGGATTCGTAACATGCAAATGTAGTCCGACCGATGCTGTTTTTAGAAAATCGGCCGAAAAGTCGGTCGGGTCCCGAATGATGATGCCCGTAATTTTCAGTCGGTCGGCCACATTTAAAAGAGAGGTTTAAAAGATTCCTGATACAACTGGCCGATTGGTCGGTCGGCCTGTGACTAATCGGGTGAAAAATCGGGTGAAAATTCGGGTGAAAAATCGTGCATCCGACCGACTTTTAAAAATAGCAGTAAAGCAAAAATCGGGAGTCGAAATCGAATATCGAATCGGTCCACGAAAAATCGCAACGTGTATGGGTACCTTTAGACATTTGGTTAGGCAAAGTGGCCTTCGGTCATAAAACCAGTTGGGCTTAACAAGAAGGCCCTAAAACAGTTCCTCTGGAGATTCAGAGAGACTGTACACGATCTTTCTGGGAATATATACTCTGGGGTAGAGCTCAAATCCACATTATGCTACCAAGTATGGGGTCTGAGCCTCATGGAGGTAGGTGCTACTACATTAGCATGATTGTGAGGTGTTATTAAAGACTACAGATATACAATGACCTGGATAAACGAGAACCTTCACAGACAATAGAGAGGGTGCGATATCTGTGGCCTTCATCATCCGTAAAGCCCCCATATATGTTTAGATTTTTACCTGACTTTTCAGATGAGGGCATCTGAAGTCGGGTAAAATCGACCGGGCACTAAGGGTATGTCTCCACTGTGTTCTTGGCTTCATCAGCCCCCCTGCACTTAGCACATTCCTTTGGTGGGGACCCGACAGCCGATCCACATTACCTATCTCCATCAGCGGCTGTTCTCACGGCGTTCTGCCCATCCACCTTCCGGCCGGCGAATCAGCAGAATAAGAAGAGCCGCTGGGCGGATGGTGGATCGGCAGAAGGAGAAGAGCCGCTGCTGCAGACTGGTAATGTGGATCAGCAGCGGCTCTTCTCCTTCTGCCGATCAACCATTCGCCCGGCGGATCAGCAGAACGCCGCGCAAACAGCCGCTGCAGCAGACAGGTAATGTGGATCAGCAGCGGCTCTTCTCGTTTTGTTGATTCACCGTCCGGAATGTGGATTGGCATGACCCAGGGATACCTGAGACCCTGTACCTTATCTACCAAAATCACCCTAACCACTACAAATAATGACAGAGGCCGAAATTAAGTTTAAAAGTTTATAGAAAGAACTTTGATGGAAAAATTTACAACTTCGGCCACAGCCAACTTCTCACAATGAATAACATTTTATTAAA
>CM070042.1:52557581-52567843 GCA_036250615.1 Ptychadena robeensis
CCACCAGTGTCCTCCATCACTGACCATCTCCACAGTGTCCTCCACATGACCATCCCACCAGTGTCCTCCACACTGACCATGTCCACCAGTGTCCTCCACATGACCAATCACCACCAGTGTCGCCATACTGACCATCTCCGCAGTTGTCCTCCACACTGACCATCTCCCCCAGTGTCCTCCACACTGACCACCACCACCAGTGTCCTCCACCCATGTCCCTCTCCCAGTGTCCTCCACTGCCATCTCCACCGTGTCCGCCATACTGACCATCTCCACTAGTGTCCTCACAACTGTCCATCTCCACCAGTGTCCTCCATAAATTAAAATTCATCTTTAAGTGTAGGCAACGTGGGAAAGCAGATCTTCACAGGTTGTTTCAGGTGGAAATCACAGGCATTTACAACCATGTTGTTTAGTGCTCTCCAGCTTCCCTCTTATGTTCAAATCCCATTGACTATCATTGTAGAAATCCTTTGTGTGGAGTTTATTGCGTGAATTTTTTTTTTCTTGGGAGTTTTGCCATGGATTCCCTCTGTCATGTCATGTCCAGGTGTTAGTCCCCATGGATTCCCCTCTGTCATGTCATTGACCAGGTGTAAGACCCTTGAAATAACTTTTCCAACACTATTGTGGCCAAGAAAGGGTCCATTTGTTTTTTAATGTTGCCTGCCATTGAAGTCTATGGGGTTCACGGGTCGCGAACTTTTGCGGAGGTTGCGTTCGGCCGTTCGCGAACATCAAATTCCGGGGTTCGCGCCTATCACTAGTGCTGGGTGCAGGAAACGCTGCCAATGTCACCAGTGCCCACAGAAGACATTACAGGACGTTACCCAGAACTCCAGAACTGTTTAGCGGGATTGGCGGACACTTGGCAATCCTTATATCTCGTCCCCACAGCACACACATGCATTATATTGTTTTACAATCCACTGCTAGAAACAACACCATTAAACCGGAGACAGGATTGCTCAGAGCCCACTAATAATGTTGTCACAGTTGGTTGAATACCTTGCGGAATGGTTTAGCAGGCATTGTGAACAATGTAATTTACGTATGAAATGAAGGCACGCTTGGGAAACAGCCATGTGGAAATAAAATGCTAGGTTTATGGAAGCTACATATTCTTTACGTGTGGAAGTGTATTCAAGCCCGCCTACACGGGATTACTTGTCTGTCTCCCCTCTCACCTGGTATCCAATCAGAATGATCCCATTCGTTATACAATTTTGATGACTTTAGCCTGATCAAAAATACATGGATGTGGGATCGTCTTCTGAAAAATTGCTGATCTAAAGTCTTCAGAACTTTTTTCAATAGCCTTATGCCTGGCATACACATGCCGATACAGCGCGCCGAGTTTCACCTGACCGACAGGCTGGTGCGCGGAAAAGGAAGGGGAAAAATCGGGCCTGCTTATCAGCATGTGCCCACATGGGGTGACAGATCCTGTCCCCCCAAGCTCGGCCGGACGAGAGAACGGACATTTCGCGTAATCTCAGGCTGATGGAAGCGATTGGGATTAGCTTCAATAAAGACCGGTGCCTTCATTGAAGCTAATGGCCGGCACACACAAAGGGTGCGGCACGAATCTAGTGCAGCCCCATTAATGCATCAGGATGCAAACATGATGACGTCATTCACGTTTGCATTCCGGAGCTCATCTGAGCTGGTGCTGTCTGCACCCGTCGGAGTGTGTATGGCAGGTAAGGCTGAAGCTCTCTATGCGCTGGGATTCGCCTCCTGCACAACGTTCCAGATGATCCGGAGCTCTGACGGGCTGTGGAGACAGCCCTGTCAGAGCCCTGTTGCCGTCATGGGCTATTCATGCACTGGTTATAATCCCTGCTTTCAACGCAGGGATTTTAGCACACCTGGAGCCCTAGCTTTACATGCAAACACTTTGTGGTTTAGAGTGTGGATTGTGGTGCATGTTGTTTAATTTTTAGACACACACACTATTCTGTGATTAATTGAGAGTATTGGCTCTTCTTTGGGATTTTGGAGGCTCCAGTTACTGTATTTTTGCGGAGTTACAGGGTTCAGCTTAGCTTCAGCTGTTAAGGTAAGGGGGTTGGGGTGTTAAGTTTAGGGTTTGGGGGGGGGTGTTTGACTTTGGGGGTGAGCTTCAGGGGTTAGGATAAGGGACTAAAAAAAAAAATAACCTCCCCAGTTCCCTAATGTTTATCAAGTAGAATATACAAGTCTTGGGTCTACAAGTCCAAACACACTAACCAGATGCTCAGAGTGATGCTGGCTGAGTACTCTCTTACCCAGTAGAAGAGAAGTAGTCCAAGTAGTCAGAAAAGCCAAAAGGATCCAGTGGAGGTGGAGGGGAGGAGGATTCCTGATCATGCCTTGACTCTAGAGGACAACCTTGTTGGAAGCACATCCATCCACTCAAGATGAGGAAAGGACTGCTCTGGTCCAAATGACGTCTTTGTCATTTGCCATGAATGGGGGTTTCGCCCGGGGGGCAATACTATGATGGGGTGGCCAGTTGGGGGATTTAGAGGGAGAAGGGGAGCACCTGCTCCTAGGTAAGCGAAACAGACTACTGGCAAAAGCTCTCTCTCTGGTAAGAATTCAAACCAGGGAATTTAGAACCACTGCCCAGTGGGAGGAAATTTAACAGTCTTCTGGGCAAAGAGGAAGGAAGGTAAATAATAAAGAGGGAAAGAAAGAAATCCATGATATATTTCAACTAATCAACACGTCATTGGCGGCAAACAATAATACAGACATATACACATCGTATATACAGGGAGTGCGAATTATTAGGCAAGTGGTATTTGGAGGATAATTTTATTATTGAACAAACAACCATGTCTTCAATGAACCCAAAAAACTCATTAATATAAAGCTGATATTTCTGGAAGTAGTTTTTAGTTTGTTTTTAGTTTTAGCTATTTTAGGGGGATATCTGTGTGTGCAGGGGTGACTATTACTGTGCATAATTATTAGGCAACTAACAAAAAACAATGTATACCATTTCAATTATTATTTTACCAGTGAAACCAATATAACATTCTCAACATTCACAAATATACATTTTATGACATTCAAAACAAAAAAAACAAAAACAAATCAGTGAACAAATATAGCCACCTTTTTTGCAAGGACACTCAAAACCTGCCATCCATGGATTCTGTCAGTGTTTTGATCTGTTCACACATCAAAAATTGCGTGCAGCAGCAAACCACAGCCTCCCGGATCATCTGTTCAGAGAGGGTTGTACTGTTTCCCTACTTGTAAATCACACATTTGATGATGGACCACAGGTTCTCAATGGGGTTCAGATCAGGTGAACAAGGAGGCCATGTCATTAGTTTTTTTCTTTTATAACCTTTCTTGCCAGCCACGGGTTGGAGGAGTACTTGGACGCGGTGTTGAGGGGCATTGTCCTGCAATGAAAAATCATGTTTTTTCTTGAAGGATGCAGAATTCTTCCTGTACCACTGCTTGAAGAAGGTGTCTTCCAGAAACTGGCAGGTAGGACTGGGAGTTGAGCTTGACTCCATCCTCAACCCGAAAAGGCCCCACAAGCTCATCTTTGATGATTACCAGACCAAACCAGTACTTCACCTCTCACCTTGCTGGCGTCTGAGTCGGACTGGAGCTCTCTGCTCTTTACCAATCCAGCCACGTGCCCATCCATCTGGCCCATCAAGACTCACTTCATTTCATCAGTCCATAAACCTTAGAAAAATCAGTCTTGAGATATTTCTTGGCCCAATCTTGACGTTTCAGCTTGTGTGTCTTGTTCAGTGGTGGATCGTCTTTCAGCCTTCTGTCTCTGAGTATTGCAACCTCGTGCTTTTGGGCACTCACAGTGATGTTGGCAGCTCTGAAAATGGCCAAACTGGTGGCATAGTGGATTGGGCAAGCTGCACGCTTGGACTTTTCTCAGTTCATGGGCAGTTATTTTGCGCTCTTTGTTGTTCCACACGCTTCTTGCGACCCTGTTGGACTATTTTGAATGAAACGCTTGATGTTTCGTGATCACGCTTCAGAAGCTTTGCCAATTTTAAGAGTGCTGCATCCCTCTGCAAGATATCTCACTATTTTTGACTTTTCTGAGCCTGTCAAGTCCATCTTTTGACCCATTTTGCCAAAGGAAAGGAAGTTGCCTATATTATGCACAACCTAATATAGTGTTGATGTCAGTTAGAAGACCCCACCCTCCTTCCTCATTACAGAGGAGTGCACATCAACCTAAGCTATGCTTAATTGTAGTAGGCTTTCGAGCCACAGTTGACCAATCGAACATCCGGCGCTTCTCAGTCCAGATTTCACCCAGCACCTAGACAACATCGCCTCTAGTATGCTATTCCCACTGACACCAATGATGGGACTAATTTTATTCCCACTGACACCAATGATGGGACTTATTTTATTCCCACTGATACTAATGATGGGATTTATTTTATTCCCACTGACACCAATGATGGAGCTTATTTTATCACAGCTGACACTAATGATGGGATTAATTTTATTTCCACTGATACCAATGATGGGGCTTATTTTATTTCCACTAATACCAATGATGGGGCTTATTTTATTTCCACTGACACCAATGATTGGGCTTGTTTTATTTCCACTGATACCAATGATGGGGATTACTTTTCTCTCATTGACACAAATGAAGAGACTTTATTCCTAAAGAAACCAACAATGGGGCTTATTTTCTGTTACACAAAAGATGGGATAATTTTTTACTCCCACTGACACTGGTGATAGGGCATTTTAATTCTCACTAATAATAAGATTTATTGTATGTAACACAAATAAATAATTAAAATATTATTTTATACCCATTGTAAGATGAAACTTAATTGATTCCATTTATCTCAATCATAGGGCTACTTTTCTTCCTTTGGCACCAATGATGGGACTCATTTTATTCCCACTGACACCAATGATGGGGCTTTTTTTCCTTCCCACTGATACTAGTGATGGAACTTGTAACTCTCACTGATAACAATAGACTTATTATAGGTCACTGACAAAAATGATGGATTTTATTTTATTTCCACTGACCAAAAATGGGACTTATTTTATTCCCACTGATACCAATGATGGGAACTATTTTATTCCTTCTGATACCAATGATTGGGCTTATTGTACTTCTTCGAACACCAATAATGGAACTTATTTTATTTCACCTGACAGGACTAAAACACATATTTACTTGGGGAAACTCACAGGAGGAGGAGGACAAACTCCGTACAGATATTATTTTAGATAAAGTCCCCCATACACCTTAGGAGGACCTTTCTAAACCTTCCAATCACTATGTATTCTAACAGGGAGGACCCAGCACTACCTAGCAGTGATATATACCTTTCAATCACTATGTATTCTATCAGGGAAGACCTGGCACTACATAGCAGTGATATATACCTTCCAATCACTATGTATTCTATCAGGGAGGACCAAGCACTACATAGCAGTAATATATACCTTGCAATCACTATGTATTCTATCAGGGAGGACCCGGCACTACATAGCAGTGATATATACCTTCCAATCACTATGTATTCTATCAGGGAGCACCCAGCACTACATAGCAGTGATATATACCTTCCAATCACTATGTATTCTATCAGGGAGGACTCGGTACTACATTGTAGTGATATATACCTTCCAATCACTATGTATTCTATCAAGGAGGACCCAGCACTACATAGCAGTAAAATATACCTTCAAATCAATGTGTATTCTATCAGGGAGGACCCGGCACTACATAGCAGTGATGTATATCTTTCAATCACTTTGTATTCTATCAGGGAGGACCAGGCACTATATAGTTGTTGGTAGATCTAATGAAAATTGTATGCAGTGTCGAAAGGTGTATGGGGTGCGTAAGATTTTCTATTCACCATGCTATCCCACCTTGGGCTCCATTGGGTGTCATGGACATGTCAGCAATAATGCAATGGGGGGCATGGAAGTCTGCGCATTAGCCAATGGGACACCATGCTGACCCATCTGAGACTACATTAACATTGGGCATCATGAATGCGTCAGCAGTAACCCATGAAACCCAAAAGGGGATGTAAGTGATTTTCGCTCGTATTTGACATTATTAAGTCCTATGGGCAAAATGCATAACAAACATGACTGAAAACCATTTATACATTATACATTTTTTATGCATAATTTGACACCTCCATTGCTTTTTAAGGTTGATGTGGTGACCCTCATTGGTATTTATACCATGTGGAAAGCTGCAGGAAATGACACACCAGTGACAAAACAGTGACTCGTGCCTGCCACACACCGAAATCCCTGAGTTTGACGCAGGTAACGCAGGGATCTCTACTCAGGGGAGACAAGTGCCTTCTGACCTGATGGTTTAACATCCGTTGTAGTGACCAGTAAATGGCACTATTTTTTTTCATTTAAATGCATTATTATAAATGCTTGTTAATTCATGGGTTTCCCCTAGCATAGGGTAGTGACAGGGCCTATTCAACTAATGTGTATATGTTTTACTGTATATCTGCCATGCCCCGTGCAATATACCTATGAAATCCTCTATTGTATATATGTTTGTGTGGTGCCTTTTCCCGTAAGGGTTGTGCACCTGCCGTTTACTCAAGGATGATTACCTGTCTAGATGGCTGTCTTTTTTTCCCGCTCTCTACTCCTCACACATGTATCACTCCTAATCTGTCCAACTACTGGCCTCAAGCCAACCCCTCTGGGAGTCTATAAATGCTAGCTCCTCAGAACATTCTGAGCTTTTCTGATGCTGACTTGATACACTACAGATCCTCCAGACATGTCCCCAGACGCAGGATTCCTGGGTGAAATATCCACTGTTACAGTGTGACTCCCTGACAAGGACTGCCTATCTTCTTCCCTGGTTTGAGAGCCTTCAGCTGTCCAAGGTACCCAACCACGAGTAGGAGCAAGTTGGAACTGTAGATTCCCAAGATGAATGCCCCATCCCTGCCATTCGGGTGATGGTGATGTGCCTGTAAATTGCCATTCCTGTAGTAAACTTGTAAATATCCCCTGCTTCGTGCCTGGACCTTCCATTTTTTGGTGTGTGAGCTTTGTGCTGAGCAGAAGATCCTTCTAAAGAAACTGGTTGTGTAAGTTGCGCACTACTATGCACCTCCATGATGCTACACTGTAACACTTATCTGAAGCTTCCTAATTTTCTCCAGCCTTCATTCATTGATATATGTACCCGGTACACATGGGTAGCCTATCACTGGAACGCACTTCTATTGCACTTCCTAAAATACAGACGGTCAAATTTTTCGACTTGCTGACTTTGTGAGCTGATTGCAAAGCCTTTGAAAATGGTATCATCACCAAAATTGCTGGAGATGTAGAAAATGGCTGTGGGGACATTTGAAGAAAAATGTTTGTCTCTAGCACATGTAGTTTTTGCATAAATTACGTTCAAAATTAAATAAGAAATTCCGATTTTCAAAATTTTGACCTGACTTTGAACTTAATTTGTGCAAAAACTTTTTGTGTTAGAGACATACCGTATTTTGCGCCATAAAAGACGCACCGGCCCATAAGACGCACCCCAATTCAGCCAGCAGGTGTCACTAGCAGCAGTAAACTCTCAGCTGAACACACATCTCTACACTGTACACAGGAGGAGGAGGGGGGCCGGGCTGTCACTTCTCTCCTGTGCTGTGTCCGTGGGGAGTGATTGCTGTTCCCACGGACAAAAGAGAAAAGGTAGATGCAAGTTCATCTATACTTCTCTCTTAATTTCCTATGCCAGTTCAGAGCTGGCATAGAAAATTATACAGTTATACAGCGTTACCTGGAAACTCGCATCTGACAGCTTCTCCAGCTCCCCCAGCTGATTTCCGTGTCGGGAGAGCTGGCGGGCGGCCAAGGTGCGACCACCGGCGGCCGAGTGGCCGCGGGGGTCGCGTTTTCGGCGTATAAGACGCCCCCAATTTTGGGGGTGAAAAAGTGCATCTTATATGCCCAAAAAATGCCAAAAAATACGGTACTTTCTATTTTTGTAGTATACCCTAAACCTTCTCTACATCTCCAGCAATTTTGGTGATGATAGCATGTTCAGGGGCTTTGCAATTAACTCAAAGTCGAATGTTTGAAAAAAAATTCAACCATCTCTACTAGCAAGGCCTCAGCAACCATATTAGCCAGATCAACAGCTAAAGATCCATCACAGGCCTCTCCGTATTTGTGAACATAACAGAAAGCAGGTCTTCGAGCCTCGGCTCTCTTCTAAGGAGATGAAGCAATCCAACAGCTCATCAAATAGAGTTAGTGCACCTATTACAGCAGCCGTGAGTTCTAATACCTCAGGATCTGACATGGCTCTGCAGGGAGGGAGCCGCGATTATGGCGCCTGGTCTACCCTGATAACACCGCCGGGATTCTTTCTCAGGCAGCAGATGTATAAGTAGCCGCAGAAACGGCGATAATATACGGCGGGATCGTTTCTACGCGCTGATCTGGGGACCGCTGTTTAGCAAAAGGCAAATATTGGTGTTTTCTCATCTGACACATTACTGGGAAACGAGTGGCTCTCCAAATGCTGCTTTATGTTTTATTAAAACGGTGTCTTTACGGTGAGCATAAAAAGCAGACTGCAATATCCTGTGGATGATATCCTTAGAGGGCCGCAAATTTAAGGCAGAGCATTTTAGTATTAGAACCCCAACTCTTCTACAGTTTCTAAATAAAAAAAGATGTTTAGATGTTTACTTGATTTTTAGTAGTTTTAGTCTTTAGTTGGGAGATTTTGCTGATAATTAAACAATAAACAACTTTAATTTTATAAAACTTATGTAACATGGACTTTTTTTTTTAATTATCCAACCAATCTGTAGCCAATCATAGAGGCTCTCAGCCTATGCAGTTGTTGGTAGATGTGTGGGAAGGAGGGTTAGAAATGGTTACCATGGTAGATGAAGGGTTAACTGTACATTATTAGAGCTGACCTTTAGGCTATGTTTCCACTGTGTCTTGGGCTGAGTCAACCTCCCTCCTCTGCGTTAAGCAAAATCCTTCATGGGGAGGTCAATGGAGCCCATGGAGCTGTGCAAACAGTCAGTGCGGCAGGCAGGTAATATATACGGGCTCTGTTGACCTCCCCGTGTAGAAGTGCACTTAAAGCAGAGGGGGTTGACTTAGCCCTAGATGCAGTGGAAACATAGCCTATAGGTCACTGATCATTCTGGAACCTGTGTGTGATGCAACATGACAAGCTATTTGGGAGTGGTCAGCCTGGGAACAGAGGGGTTATAAGGCCCACACAGTGGGAGGAGCTGAGTCTTTAGCAGGAGGAGAGTGCAGTAAGAGAGCACTGAAGGATCCAGTGGGAGGTAGGCCATGCTGGTCTGCGCATCCGGAGACCTGGAGAGTACAGAGCTTTAACTAATGACTTCACCCTTGTCCCCAGGCTGGGGGCAAGGATACTCGTAGCCTGGTTGGCTAAAGGCTAGGGCAGACTTTGAAACTGGCAGCAGCTGCTCCCACATGGCTCCCATGAAGAGGTGGAGACTGTAAAAAGGCACTGTTAACATCAATAAAGGGAACCGTATCTACACCAAGCCATCGTCTATTGGACCCTTATTTGTGGGATGTGAGCAAGGACCTGCTGTAGAAAGTCTGCCCACCAATGTTCAGGTGAGAGACTGTATGGGCCAGGCTGCTTCCTTAGATGGAAGGGAAGTGCATGCCACAGAGAAGCCTAACGAGGAAACGTCTAGAAGCCCGGGAGTGAGATCATAGGTGTCCCTTGAATCACCCCTGTACGTGTGGTGCACTCTGTGCTTTAAGTGGTGGCCCACTTTCGTACAGATGTAGGACATTGTTGAGATCCCTGCAAAGTCAGGATCCCTGAATTTTGGGATTATTTTGGGGGGCGTTAGTGACTAGTGATGGCCGAAATATCCACATGGTAGACAGTTGGTGGTGAACATCTCATGTGATATTTACGGTCACTTCCGGTATTTGGAATACGGAAGTGATGTCGTGGATGTCCCTTCCGGTATTTTCCTGATTCAAATTCCCTGCGAAGATGCGGATGTTGGACTTTTTAAAAAGTTTTATCTGCTTGTTCTTAATTGGACGCGGGCAATGTTTGGCCATCACTATCAGTGACTACAATATCACAAAAAAACTGTGGAATCCAGGCAAATCACATTACAAGCTCCCTTTATTTTCTTCAAGATAGCTAAGAACAAGAAGGGACTAGGGATGGTCGAAAAATTTGCAGTGCGAATTTTTAAGTAGAAATTTCGCCGAAAATT
>CM070042.1:52635747-52650246 GCA_036250615.1 Ptychadena robeensis
GTCACTGACGTCACTTCCTGTTCTGAGCCGGTATTTTCACTACAAGACCGGCTTCATGGCAGTCTTGTAATGAAAAGATTCTTCCTCCAGCACGATCTCGCAGGTTCTGATCCTGCCAGAGGAAGAATTTAGATCTTCTGCTGGCCGGCGAACGGGGCGGGTCGAACACCCGTACTGTCCGCTGGCGAGAGGATCGGCGAACATGCCGAGTTTGCGGCCGAACTGTTCTCCGGCGAACAGTTCGGTCCATCCCTAGTGGCTAGTGGTTTACACTATCCAAGCTCCATTGGGCCTTATTAACATAGAGCCCAGGTTGGTTTATCATGCCATTTCTGGGAGCGGGTCCATGATAAGTGATGAGCGGCATAGGCAATATTTGAACTCGAATAATTCGATATTCGTAATTTCTTATATTCGCGAATAGTGATGGCCCAAAAGTTCTCCCGGCGGACAGTTTGCAGTGAACATAGCATGTTCGAAGTTCGCCATGTCTGTGAACATTATGTATGTTTGACCCGCCCCCTATACCTTAACATGGAGCCAATTTTTGACACCTCACCTCACAGGTGTGACAGTTTTACCAAAAACCCATTATTTCCCTCCTGGAGGACCCCCCTCCCCATAAAAGTAGCAGCCCAACAGCTTTTTAACATTTACCCTGTGTCTTCAGTACTAGATAGAGATGGTCGAATTTTTCGACTTGCTAAGTTTGTGATCTGTTGGCGACAGGAACGTTGGCACTGGGCAGATACTATGGCGTGGTACAAAGGTGCGTGCTTTTATGCTCTCTGGCTGCATGCACGCATGTACAGTTAGGTCTATCAGGAATCCCTGAGCAGGGGAGGAGGAACAATCATGCTGATCTTCTTCCTGGGACTGAGCACCATCCTCTCGCCGGCGGACAGTACGGGTGTTCGACCCGCCCCGTTCGCCGGCCAGAAGAAGATCTAAATTCAGCTTTTTAACATTCACCCTGTGTCTTCAGTACTAGATAGAGATGGTCGAATTTTTCGACTTGCTAAGTTTGTGATCTGATTGCAAAGCCTCTGAAAATGGTATCACCACCAAACTTGCTGGAGATGTAGAAAAGGGTTGGGGGAACATTTGGATAAAAAAGTGTTGCTCTAGCACATGTAGTTTTTGCATAAATTAAGTTCAAAGTTAAAGTCGAAATTCCGATTTTCGAAATTGTAACCTGACTTTGAACTTAATTTTTGCAAAGACCGTTTGTGTTAGAGAAATACCTTTTGTTTTGTAGTATACCCCCAACCCTTCTCTACACCTCCAGCAAGTTTGGTGATGATACCATGTTCAGAGGCTTTGCAATTAACTTGAAATCGTCGAAATCGTTGAATTTTTAAAAAAACATCGACCATCTCTAGTACTAGATAGATAGGGAGAGCTGCTGTTGATTAAGGGAAAGACCTCTTTGGATTTTGGATGAGCACTGCGCCAAAATATTTAATTTCTGTGGAATTCATTTTACATAAATTCTGAGAAAACAGAAGCAAGCCATTTTGTTCTCTACTTATGTTGAATGTAATGTTTTTTAAATTATGGCCGCTATTAGTATAGTTATTATTTGCTTGTAATATTGTTTTAAAAAAAAGCAAAGGATTGCAGCAAAACCAATAAAAACAACCAACATGATGAGAAAAAGTAGAGCAAGCTTCACAATTTCCAACTTCCCAAGCAGAGCTATTGCTGGTTCCTCTCCGGGGAGTTATCTCATCGCAGCTGAATCTCCGAACGGGGATGAGGAAGCGGCGCTGAAAACTAGTTTGGCATTTGATCTCTCCAGCACTGGGAAATAAGACAAAAAATATTTACGCCCCTGTTTTATTTTATTTTATTTTTTCTACAATATCTTGGTGGATGACAGCCCGACAGGGATGGCCTATTGTCCAATGCGGCCTGTAGGAACCCCCCAACGTGGGAGGACGGTAAATATAAGCTGCTGGTGATGTTTTTGCTTAACATGAAAACACAGGAAAATGATCCGGTAATATCTCAGTGGATGACCTTTCTGGTAGACAGAACAGAATGATTTTCAGTCAGTGCTCTCCTGACTTAGATTTAAAAGCCCGTTTGGACCAGGGCTTTTAGGCAGCTCATTATTCCTCCATCACGGGCTATTTTGATAGATAACAAATTTGACCTTTCCGCAAGAAATTGGCTTCTCTATGAGCTAAAAGTTTGCCTGGAATCACACTTAAAATTGTAGATCCATAAGCAAATTTGTGTATCTGTTGAAGGGTCAATTGACCCTAAACAGATATCTTTTAAAGTGGACTTTTCAGTAACTTGAACTGAATCTAGAAGAAGCCTCCTCACCTCAAAGCCTCTTCTCCAAAATTTCCACAGCTGGTGGACCCTTCTCTGGTGTCAGGGACTCTACGTCAGTATAAAGGACAAAGTCTCAAACTTAAGTGGTTAGTCCTCCAACATTATAGGGCCAGGGTCTTTACACAGCTCCTTATTGCTCCATTGTGGGTTATATGTAAAGGCCCTGACCCTAAACAGATATTTACGCTTCTTGCTCATCTACATAATCATGGGATCATTCTCCTGTGCAAGGGGCTCTGTGTCAGTAGAAAGGACAATGTATCCTAACATTATAGGGCCAGGGCCTTTATTACTCCATTGTGGACTCCATGTTGACACATATATGACCCTTCCTGGTGAAATTGGCTTCTTCATGAGCTAAAAGTTTGCCTGGAAAGACACTTAACATTTCAGATCCATAAGTATTATCCTGTAACCATGGAAGGGTCAATTAACCCTAAACAGATTTTTTTTTTTAAAGTGGACTTTAACTCAACCTCGAAGAACCCTCTGTATCTTGCCCTTACTTTACTTCTTGCTCATCTACATAGCCATTGGATCCTTTTCCGGTGCCAGGGACTCTACGTCAGCATAAAGGACAAAGTCTCAAACTTAAGTTGATAGCCTTCGCAACATTATAGGGCCAGGGCCTTTACGCAGCTCCTTATTACCGTTTAATCTACATAGCCATTTGATCCTTTTCCGGTGCCAGAAACTCTGTGTCAATACAAAGGACAAAGTTTTAAACTTAAGTTGATAGTGCTCCCAACATTATAGGACCAGGGCTTTTACAGAGCTCATTCTTACTCCTTTGTGGGCTATGTTGGCAAATTTTTAACCATTCCTGGAGAAATTGGCTTCTTCATGAGCTAAAAGTTTGCCTCGAAAGACACTTAACATTTCAGATCCATAAGTATAATCCTGTAACCATTGAAGGGTCAATTAACCCTAAACAGATATTTTTTTTTTAGGTGGACTCTTTGGAACTTGGAACTTTTACTCAACCTTGAAGAACCGTCTGTATCTTTCCCCTACTTTACTTCTTGCTCATCTACATAGCCATGGGATCATTCTCCGGTGCCAGGGACTCTGCATCATTGAAAAGGACAATGTCTCAAACTTAAGTTGATAGTCCTCCCAACATAATAGGGCCAGGGCCTTTACACAGCTCATTATTACTCCATTGTAGACTATGTTGACAAATATTTGACCATTCCTGGAGAAATTGGCTTCTTCATGAGCTAAAAGTTTGCCTGGAAAGACACTTAACAATTTCGATCCATACGTATAATCCTGTAACCATTAAAGGGTCAATTAACCCAAAACATATTTTTTAAGTGAACATTTCAGTAACTTGAACTCAATCTGGGAGAAGCCTCCTCATCTCAAAGCCTCTTCTCCAAAATTTCCACAGCTAAAGGACCCTTCTCCTGTGTCAGGGACTCTACATCAGTACAAAGGACAAACTCTCAAACTTAAGTTGATAGCCCTCCCAACATTATAGGACCAGGGCCTTTACAAAGCTCCTTAATACTCCATTGTGGGTTATTTTGACAAATATTTGACCATTCCTAGAGAAATTTGCTTCTTCATGAGCTTAAGGTTTGCCTGGAATGACACTTAAATATTTCGATCCATAGGTATAATTCTGTAACCATTGAAGGGTCAATTGACCCTAAACAGATACCTCGCTCCGTATCTCGCTCCTCCTTTACTCCTTGCTTCTTGCACATCTACATAACCATGGGAGCCTTCTCCAGTGCCATGGACTCTGTGTCAGTAGAAAGGGCACAGTCTCGAACTTAAGTTCAAAGTCCTCCCAACATTATAGGGCCAGGGCCTTTACACAGCTCCTTATTACTTCATTGTGGGTTATGCTGACAAATATTTGACCATTCCTGGAGAAATTGGCTTCTTCATGAGCTAAAAGTTTGCCTGGAATGACATTTAACATTTTCGATCCATAAGTATAATTCTGTAACCATTGAAGGGTCAATTAACCCAAAACAGATATTTTTTAGAGTGAACTTTTCAGTAACTTGAACTCAATCTGGGAGAAGCCTCCTCATCTCATTGCCTCTTGTTAAATGTTCATTTTCTTGATATTTTGCATACTCACGAAATATTGTCGAGTGAGAAGAGTTCAAAAATCAAATGTTCTTCTTCAATTTAGGTATAACGCTCAATGTGTATTTAATTGCAAAATATCCAATAATTACAAAATATTTTAATAGTACAAAGAAAATAATGTTAAGTAAAATAAGAGTTTGTGTGTGTGGCTCTTTGTCTTGCGTGATCTGTGTGAGAATGCCCGTGTGTCTTGCTCCGTGTCTGATTGTGCACCAGCCCCCCTCCCCTCAGTACAACTTGAACATTCTTTTGTCCGTCCCAGCATGGGAAGTGGGGGATGGTAGAATGAATGTGTGTCATGTAACATAAACATTCTCATACATGTTATAACATAATATTACATATAACATACAGTCACATACAGGATAATATTGTACTAGACATCTATATCCTAATCAGGAAATATAACTGTACGTATACTTATATCCTGACTTATATCTTTTATATATTTATAATCTTTACATGGTTGGCCCGCCTGTCTGTCTTATATGATTTCCACCAAAACCAAAGCTTCCTTTGTTCAGTCTGGAAGGATAGAATTACACATGGAACCAATTAGTATAAGTCCTCACAGTATTTTGCCTCCTAACACTTTGGCAGATAAAACGACACAGATCGATTATCATGGGTCCTTCTCAATCATACATGATCCCTAAATATTTCCCAATAAAATAATATTTAACACCTCTTCTCCAAAATTTCCACAGCTAATGGACCCTTCTCCTGTGCCAAGGACTCTACATCAGTATAAAGGACAAACTCTTAAACTTAAGTTAATAGTCCTCTCAACACTAGGGCCAGGGCCTTTACGCAGTTCATTATTACTCCATTGTGGGTTATGTTGACAAATAATTGGCTTCTTCATGAGCTAAAAGTTTGCCTAAAATTACTTAAAATTTTCGACCCATATGTGTAATCCTGCAACCATTGAAGGGTCAATTAAGCCTAAACAGATATTTTTAAGTGGACTCTTTAGTAACTTTAACCGAACCTTGAAGAACCATCTGTATCTTGCCCCTATTTACTTCTTGCTCATCTACATAGCCATGGGATCATTCTCCGGTGCCAGTGACTCTACCTCAGTAGAAAGGACAATGTCTCAAACTTAAGTTGATAGCCCTCCCAACATTATAGGGCCAGGGCCAGGGCCTTTACACAGCTCCTTATTTTTCCATTGTGGGTTATGTTGACAAATATTTGACCATTCCTGGAGAAATTTGCTTCTTCATGAGCTTAAGGTTTGCCTGGAATGACACTTAAATATTTCGATCCATAGGTATAATTCTGTAGCCATTGAAGGGTCAATTGACCCTAAACAGATATCTTGCTCTGTATCTCGCTCCTCATTTACTCCTTGCTTCTTGCTCATCTACATAACCATGGGAGCCTTCTCCAGTGCCATGGACTCTGCGTCAGTAGAAAGGGCACAGTCTCGAACTAAAGTTCATAGTCCTCCCAACATTATAGGGCCTGGGCCTTTACGCAGCTCATTATTATTCCATTGTGGGCTATATTGACCAATATTTGGTTTCCTCATGAGCTAAATGTTTGCCTGAAATGAGACTTAAAATTTTAGATCTATAAGTATTATCCTGTAACAATTACCCTAGACAGATATTTTTTAAAGTGGACCTTTTAGTAATTTTAACTCAACCTTATCTTGCCCCTACTTTACTTCTTGCTCATCTACATAGCCTTTGGATCCTTCTCCGGTACTAGGGACACTGCGTCAGTAGAAAGAACAAAGTCTAAAACTTAAGTTGATAGTCCTCCCAACATAATAGGGCCAGGGCTTTTACGCAGCTCATCATATCTCTCCATTGTGGACTATGTTGACAAATATTTGACCATTCCTGGAGCAATATGCTTCTTCACAAGTTGAAAGTTTTCCTGGAATGACACTTAACATTTTCGATCCATAAGTATAATCCTGTAACCATTGAAGGGTCAGTTAACCCTAGACAGATTTTTTTAAAGTGGACATTTTAGTAATTTTAACTCAATCTCGGAGAACCCTACGTATATCGCTCCTCCTTTACTCTTTGCTTCTTGCTCGTCTACATAGCCTATGCATCCTTCTCTGGTGTCAGGGATTCTGCATCAGTAGAAAGCACAATGTCTCAAACTTAAGTTGATAGTCCTCCCAACATTATAGGGCCAGGGCCTTTACGCAGCTCATTATTACTACATTGAGGGCTATGTTTACATATATTTGACTGTTCCTGGAGAAATTGGCTTCTTCATGAGCTAAAAGTTTTAAACTTAAGTTAATATTGCTCCCAACATTATAAGGCCATTGATGTACAATGGATACCATGTGTATCATAGATCAGGGTTTCTCAACTCCGGTCCTCAGGGATCCCCAACAGTGCATGTTTTGAAGAAAACCTGAAACAATCACAGGTGAGGTAATTTGTGTCTCAGCAGAGCTCATTAAACCTTGGTGGTCTTCTGCAAAACATGTACTGTTGGGGGTCCCTGAGGACCGGAGTTGAGAAACACTGTCATAGATGGCGGTAATCCACATTGTTAACAAAGACAAGTTGGAAGTGTATACCCAGCGTTTGGCGCCTGCTGCACTTGGAGTTTTCACAACAGTGGACACAAAGCCCGTGGCAGCTCATTATTACTCCATCCTGGGCTATTTTGACAGAAATTTCCTTAATTATTTCCTGGAAAATTATTTTTTTTGTGAGTTAAAGGTTTGCCTGGAATGAAACAGAATATTTAAGATTCATAAGGGTCAATTTATGTTAAACAGATATCTTTGAAAGTTGACCTTTGAGTAACTTTTAACTAATTTGCGGAGAAACCCCACATTTTTGATCCAAAATATCCACAGCCACTGGATCCTTCTCCAGTGCCAGGGACTACTTAATTGACACATTCCAAACTCAAGTTGATAGTTCTCCTAACGTTAACATCCTAAAGTTACGAGGACTATCTCCTTAAGTTCGGGACACAATATAGACACAATCTTCTATAAAAAAAAGTTAAAAAACCTTACCTGTAATCAGTAAATTCTGATTGTCCCATGTCTCTCCTTCCCCCTGATGACATCCTGTTGAGGTGAGGATAAAGCTAGATAGCTGCAAGCCAAGTGATTACCCTCTTTGTACAATCCTACTAGAAAAACGTTTTCTCCATTGTAAACAAAAAATTCTTTAAGTCTCTGATCCACAGGTTCTGCTTCTTGATATTGCCTTATTGTTACCGACCCCTGGACCGTCTTTGACCACCCCATTTGCTGCCTGCCTATCTGACTATCGCTGAGTCTGATTACATCTCTGTCTGCTTTCTTGATACCTCGCTTTGGATATTCTGCTGTCAGCCGCTGCCAAGTAAGTGTAACTAGGGACCGCAACCTGGGGGCTCCCCGATGCAAAATCCATCTGGTTAATAATGGGGGGCTACTTAGACCCTGGTTTATGCTTGTCTAGTGGCACAGTGGGTCCACTGCTCTCATGGTTCACCCATGACAAATATAAAATCAGAGACAAAGCCATTCACAAATCAAGTGAATATACAAAATGTTCCAGCAAAGTAGGCAGGACTGGACCATGCAATATTTACTCCAGCCAAGTCAAAAGGCCAATGCTTGGAGGGAGATATTAGTTCTAGCAGAGCGTCAGGGCTGAAACTTTAGCATGTATCTATACACTAGCAGTACCCATTCTCTGAACCCACTGACCAACTTATGGAGAGACACATTTTACAATCTGGCACTAACAACTTACCCATGAGCAGCTATTTACATAAGGGAGTAGATATAAGACTTTGTTACAAAATGTCATTATTGCAATGCAGAATGTTTGTTAATGTAAAAACACAACTCATACTATCTAATTGTTAAATGTGTCTCCCCATAAGTTTTTCAGAGAATGGGTACTGCTAGTGCTGATGCAGCTGATATCTCCTTCTTGGCAGTAACCTTTTGGCTTGGCTGGAGGGAAAGGAACTTATTTCTGCCTCCTGGGATGCAGAGCTATTGCTCCCAGGACGATTGGGACTACAAATTGTTTTTGTAAACATATTCGGACCATAAGACGCATGAATATTTTTCCATAGATTTTAAGTCTGATAATACGGTATATTGCCTTTAGCCTGTAAGATTTTCATCACCTCACCTCAGTCCAGGACATGCGAAGCCTTTGTCAAACTAACAAGGGTTTCCTCTCTTTTGTTTTCTATCCAGTACATGAATTTAACTTTTATTTATTTTACCAATCTGATGATTGTGAAATCACAACATGGTGATGAGTCACGATGTCCTAACTTTACCTTCTCCATAATCAAGTTGTGTTTACATTCCAGCTCATTGATAAAGACATCCATTTATGTAAATCCTTTATCAATGAGCTTAAATGTAACACAGTACACCGATTACACTATGAGAGGCTGACTCATCAGCGTGTTCTCATATAAGACGCGCTTCAGCGGGTATTGTTGATATATGACCAAAGCCATTCATTCAGTGAAATAAAGAAATTGTAATCATAATTTTTGCCTTTTTTTTTGTATTTTTGAAAGCAGCTTGAGAACCGACAGTGTAAACTTAGCCTAAGTCTTGTTTTTCTTGTGAGTAGCCAATTCAATTTAATTAAACAATACAATTTAAGTTGAAAACACATGATCACATCGCAGGTGCAAACGATGAGTGATTTTAGCCAGGAAGTGGAGGGGTGGAGCTGGAAATCTAGCCCCTCCCCACCTGATCATGCCCATAGACAACAAGCGATTTTTAACCATGTCCATTCAAGTCTAAAGCCGGCGGCCCTGCGATCACTTTAACTAAGGGCGCGGTGACCCACCGGAGGCCGATCGCAGCCCTTAGTTAAAGTGGGCACAAGCCCATTAAACTAAATAAAGATGATCAGCCACGATTACCGTAAGTGATTAAAAGTGCGGCTGATTTTTCACTTACTGACTTATTCGTTTGATGATAACCAGTTATGCAAAGTAGAAAGAAAACCAAAAAAGTATAAACCAAAGAAATATTTAGAGTAACGTTGTGTGATCCGTCGGGACCCCTAAGCTAAGAGCAGTGCTTGACGGGGATACCGACGGATCACATACACTTAAGCTGACCAGCAGATGCTCTGTTCAGACACCAGCCAATGCAAGGGTCAACAATATATACTATACATATATTGTTCTGTTTTCCTTTTGTCTTGTTTTCCACAGCATTAACAAATTACCTGAAGAAGCGACGATTAGTCGTGAAACGCGTCGAGTATGTTGACAAGTTGAGAATTGTCTTTGACTGTATAGCTGTCAAACATTATCACCTGTATAACTTTGTCAATAAATGTTGACACACATAACTTGAATTATCATTTGACACTCTTTTTTTATCATACAAAGAACACACAGACTACAGGTTAAAAGTCCCAATGTGGTCATCAGGGAGAAGCCTTGGCTACCCTGATTATTGGGGTGCCACGTAGTGAACTATATACATATATTTATTATTTTAGGGATGTGGTAGTACTTTACTTACTTTGGTACCCTTCAAGGGTGTTTTAACCAGTTTATGTAATATGAGGGACTTTCTAAACCATCAAGTCTACCTGTGTTCAATTGCAGAATGCCCTTTAATACATAGTTGTTCGTAGATCTAAAGGATATCTGACAGAGAGATCTAAAGGTGTATGGCCAGCTTAATAGCAAGCTTAGGGATCGAGTCCCTTCTGAGTGGCCAGGACTGTCTACTCTTTGAATGTTCCCCTAACTGTAACTGTTCCCATATAAGCTGCACCCTGTCTCTGGGCTCAGAGACAGAGAAGGACTGTACATATTGCTTTACTGCCAAGCAAAGTATTATTTGCTTAGGCAGACCAGTGTGTGGACTGTTACTGAATCGTAGAGGCCATAGTATAGACTTTTACATGACCAAAAAGGATCTTGAGATAGAGGGAAGCATTGCCAGTATTTCCAGAAGGGATAATATACTATCAGAGTTCCTCTAGGCACATCCAGTACAGCCCTGATCCCATTGTTGCCCTGTCCCTTGACTTGATGCTCTTTTCCCCGCTGGCTACAACCCTCTCGACTCTACAAGATCACCAGGTATTTTTCTTTTACAGAAAGGGCTTTACTTGATAATACCTGCACATAGAATAACCGTAAACGTTTTTTGAAAGCCTGTAAGAAATGTTAGGTTAATTTACAAGAGTTCAGATGGGCAAAGCAATGCATTCATGCCATTTGGTTTTTAAGGTTTACATAAACTTTAATTCCTTATATGACAATAATAGAAGGCTTAGTGGTCTTGTGACTTGCTCAGTGTTAACAGAAGCTACATTGCGAGCCCCTTGCTAAAAATTTCATTGGAAACTATTAAACAGCGGCTTTCCTACTTAGAAAGAAAAATCACATTAAGCGAGCTGATTACATATGCACCTGGAACGTACCGCCATTTGCATAGATCCTTTCTCCTTGAAAATAATGAATCCCTTCATAGTTTAAATGGAATTTATTTAAATCTCATCTTGGCTGCGGCACCGAAAGCTCAGAATTACTTTTAAGGTTTGCATACGCGTCTTCCAAAATAAAAGAATGTTTTACATCCATTTGTGTGATCATAACATTGTTACAACTCTTAATGCTAGTCGGGAAAAACAGGAAGTCACAAAGTTGTCATATTCGGGTTCAAAAAATGCCTTGTAGCTTGACTGAGAAGGCAATTGAATGAAGAAGACGAGGGTCACCAGTGTTGTTTTATTTCCATGTGCTATCTTAGGCAACCAATGACATGAGCCTGCTTGTTGAATTCTGAAATAACTTTATTCATACAACGAGTCCCCAGGTGGATCTTGCAAACAGTACCGGTGTAACGCCGAATTCTGCTCCCTTGCCGAGATCTGCTCCCCCTGTAGCACATACCGGCCAGCAGGGGGAGCACATCTAATCAAATGAAATGGGCGAGGGGGGAGCTGATACGACCGGGGAGTCATGCATAGCAGTGGCCGTGAACGTGCCACCTAGGGCGGCTGCTGTGTCCATGTTCCCCCGGTCTTCTTGCCTTAGGGCTTAGGGCAAAAAGACGGGGTTAACATGGAGTCAGCAGCCAACGTGGGTGACAGATTTGTGGCCACTGCTGTTGAAGGGTCCCGGCGAAGCACAGCTCCATGAACACCGGGGGGTCATGGACACAGCAGCCGCCTTAGGAGGCAGGTTCACGGCCACTGGTATGCATGACTCCCCGGTCAGTATCAGCTCCCCCCTCGCCCATTTGATTTCATTAGATGTGCTCCCACTGCTGGCCGTTATGTGCTACAGGGGGAGCAGATCTCGACGGGGAGCAGAAAACGACGGGACACCGGTCATTATGACCAACTTACTCTAAGTCTGTGTGGACTCTCAACTAAATCAGTCCACACAGTCCAATGCTGTAGCAATAATGTGGAAACTTGAAACGGCCAACAGGCTATCCAGACTGCCTAACCCATGTGGGGCAGGGGGTTCTTGCATGTCCCAGAAGCGGGCCGCAGACTCTGGAACAGAACAGGTAGTATGTCCTCTGGAGCCGTGATGTGAATCAGGGAGTGGGGGCCACCCCACCGGAATGCTGGTATGATGCACCCAGAGGTGGTGTGGGCTTGCAGGAACAATGCATGCTATTCCGCTCTCCAAACAGGTGTGGAAGATAAGCCAGGGAGATGTGAGCTTACCCAGTTACACCATCTCTATCAAGTTCTTGCCCGCTGAGCGGCGCCCCAGGGGCCAACCCTACACTTAAATAGACTCCTGGTCCCGGGGCATCATGGGTAGCCATCTTAAAAGAGAGGGGACACCCACCTTGTTATTCCCTGTCACTACACCTGTTTATTACATCCTGTTCTGTAGACTAAACAGGAAATTGGGTAGTCTCCATTTAGGGCTGGTTCCCACTAGAGCGATTTGATTGCGGGAGATCGTGGCCGCGATGTTGCGGGCGATCTTAAATCATGTCAAGGCTTAACAAATATCTCTAGTGGGAACAAGCCCTAACTGTGAAAAATTTTCTTTTCCTTTTGCATGCACCTTGGCCTAAAAGGGCACATTTTTAGGCCAGTGGTTGTTGGATTGGCCATGTGTCAGTTGTTGTTGGATTAGTTTTCATGTTAGCTTGTTATGGCAAACAATGTTTTTTTGAAGGAATGACATTCAAATAAGGAAGAAGTTGATGAAAGAGATGATTCACATGCTAAATAAAAAAGCGCATTGGTTGGCTTGAGAGCCTAGCAGGAATTGTGGTGTTCATTTTCAGAACCAAACGGGGTAACCCCAAAACTTATTTAGGGTGGCTAACCAGATTAACACAAGCTCGCTGCATACTTCAGTGATGCCAAATGTCCCCTGGCCTCACGTCCATGGCATGGCCAATGTCTCCTTGATAAAGCCAGGAAGTACAGTGGTCCAGGGCATCCAATGGTGATGCTTGCTGACCCTACACTCAGGGTTATTTACTAGTGATGAGCATAGGCAAATTTTTCGCCTAATATTCGTCATAAATTCGTAAGTTCAAGAAAAAACGCAATGCACAGTAGTTCCGGGTAAAAAATCAAAAATATTTGCAAATTACCAAGTTATGGCACTATATTCTAGATTTTTGCCAATTCCCGAAGTGTAGAGATGGTCGAATTTTTAGACTAGCTGACTTTATGAGCTGATTGCAAAGCCCCTGAGCATCGTATTATCACCAAGATGTAGAGAAGGGTTGTGGGAGCATTGTAAAAAAAAAGTTTTGCTCTAGCACATGTAATTTTTGCCTAAATTAAGTTCAAAGTCAAATTAGAAATTTCCACTTTTGAAATTTTGACTTGACTTTGAACTTCATTTATGCAAAAACTATTTGTGCTATACTTTTTTTGTAGTATACCCCCCAAACTTCGTTACATCTCCAGCAAGTTTAGTGATGATACCATGCTCAGGGGCTTTGCAATTAACTAGAAATCTTGAATTGGTGGAATTTTTAAAAACAAATTCGACCATCTCTAGCGAAGTGCTGATATTCGCAATAAAAATTTGCAATAAGAATATTCGCAGTCAACACTATTACTTATCTGGCCCCAACAAGCCTCATCGATCCTCTTTATCAGCGATCTTATTGTTCCTCAGCCTAATTGATAATGCTGACAGGGCCATTGACCTGAATGCAAATGCAGGCAGTAGTGTCCTGGGTCCTCCCATACCCTGTGTCATTGATAATGATGTGAAGGTGGAGGTAGAGAGGGTGTCATCTGCTTTGATTACCCGTACCATGTTTTAAAGAAAAATACCGTATTTTCCGGCATATAAGACGACTGGGTGTATAAGACGACCACCAACTTTTCCAGTTAAAATATAGAGTTTGGGATATACTCGCCGTATAAAGCTAGCCATAGACGTTCCGATTCCATGGCCGATCAATAACCCATCCGATCGATTCCGGCGATCTCAGCGGGATACCTGTGGTTATCCAAGTGACATGCATTGTATACATTTAATTAAAATTTTGGCAATCAAAATGTCACATGATACAGTGAAGGTGTTTTAATGTGTTTGAGCTGCAATACCAGTTTCAGCCACTGGAGCCACAGCCTTTAGTGAGCACGTCGGCTTCGTCTAACACATTGAGGAGGAAGAGAGGGAGGATGGATAAGGGGGCGCTTCCGATGTCTGACTTCTCCAGCCGTGCTAGTCAATGGGGGCAACTCCTTGACATCAGTGATGAAGCTGGGGAGGCAGAAGGTGCACGCAGCATTTTGGCATTGGCATCCAGAGTCCTCACACCCCTGATGTCAGTGATGACGCTGGGGAGGCAGAAGGTGTCTGCACCATTCCTATGCAATATAATGTAGGCATAGGCGTCCCAAATCCTCACATCCCTAACTTCAGTGATGACCCTGGGGAGACAGAAGGTGGACCGCCATCCCAGGTCCTCACATCCCTGACGTCAGTGATGACCCCGGGGAGGTAGAAGGTGTCCGCACCATTCCTCTGCAATATAGTGCAATATAATGCAGGCAAAGGCGTCCCGAGTCCTCACATCCCTGACGTCAGTGATGACCCCGGGGAGGT
>CM070042.1:52681792-52706897 GCA_036250615.1 Ptychadena robeensis
CCCCCCCCCCCTCATTTACTGTTCCCATCGAAATGACTTAAATCTATAATAAAGCTCAGAAACCAGAACCAGGTTTTATTAGCCACAGCGGCCTTTTGTTTACATAAATAACACAACTTTAAATATTGTAAAACTTTATCAAATATATAACTCTTTAAATAACATTAAATATAAACCAGCAGTATCAATTTAAACATTATTTCCTCCAACCAGGTTGCAGGTCTCTGAAGGCTTAAAGCGAATCCACCAATTCTGCGGTAACCATTGAGATTAGGCCCCCAGCCACAATAACACTGACTTGGAGACTTTACATGTCATCGCAGACACCAATCTCTTTAAATAAGCATTGGTCACTCTCGTTGACCAAAAACGAAATAGGGACACCGCGCGGAAGATGGGTCCTCACCACCATTTTACATAACCGCTACTCTATACCTTCAAAAACCCCAACTGCCAGCTGCTAAAAGAGGTAAACACAACAAACACAATAACTTACCACAGATAAACACCCCCCCCCCCCCCCCCCAAAAAAAATAGGTGAAAACTAAAGAAAATTACAGGGCGGGAGGGTGAGTTCAGTGCTGCTACCGCACGACAACTGAAAGTCATGTCCCACCCAACTGACCATTACAAGCCACAGCTGCTCCTCCTTATGCCCAATCAGGTAATGCTTCACTTTTACTGTTACCATTTAAACTAGCCAATCTAATGATCCTAACAACTAAACACATATATCTTAATCCCTTCTTTACAGTTCCTTGCACACCATGGTCATGCAGGCCCTATGCTTCAACTTCACTCCTTTATGTTTGCTGTGGGTCTTCCTTTCTTTAAGAGTACGCTTGCCACTTTGCCTTTGGACATCACCAGTCTCTAATCAGGTAAACCCAAATCTCCACTGCAGTCTCCACCTTAAGCTTTGAATAGGGACACGATGCAGCCCTACTTCGGTTGGCCCAAGAACATGAAGCACACAATGTATACAACCTAAGACCAGGGAGATGAAACCCCCAGGTAGTAGGGCTGGATCCACTCACAGTTCTTAAAACGTTTGCCACCCCACTGTCTGTAGATAAGGGGCCATGCATAACTCCCATTCCTCCGTCAAGGGTCTTTCACACAATTGTGTATTGTCCTGCTCAGGAGCCACCCGCCCACTTATCGGGGGCTGGATCGATGTTATGCACTGCCCTTTAGTGATGCCAAGGACCACACTTGTGGCCCTCCATATCAACTCAGTTGCCCATCACTGCTCTAGGCATTATGAATGCTTATTGAAGGTAACGAACTGAGGGAAGCAGGATGGACTTTTCACCAAGACATTAGGCGAGATTAAAAAGCGTAACAGGCCGGATATGGCCCCCAGGCCTTAGGTTGCCCATGGGTTAAACCAAAAAAACCGAGGAAATTCATCCATAAATTATATACTGGATTGCTCCATTCAGCTTGGATAACCATGTATGCGTTCTGAAAAATCTAAAACTTTACAATTAGCCTGGTTTTCAAAAACGTTTGACCTTTATCGGTGTGGGCCAGCACAAAAGGATAGGAATTTATACATTTTTACTTCTACAGACTTCGGGTTTCTCCTGAAGATTCTAAACCTGCTCAGAGACTAATTGTGTTTTACTGAAATGTAACCTTAAAGTGAACGCTTTGCTCAGGAAGAAGAAAGAACCCGGTCAGAGGTCAATCATAGAAGCAAGGATGAGAAGTCTTTGAAACTCCAAGTCAGTATAGGTAGAGCTTACGAAGGACTGCGTGATCTTTCCTTGGCAATTGGTGACTTAAAGCGGAACAGTACTTAGGAATACCTTTACAAACAAAACCTATAGCTGAGCTCCTTCTACAACTTCACATATTCTGTTTGCATATCTCAAGCTGTTTTTAGTTGATAATGACTTCTTCTTGTTGTAGGCTGAGCTCAGTTGACAATGCTATTGACTCCTTACACCAGAATC
Organism: Ptychadena robeensis; assembly: GCA_036250615.1. Classification (NCBI taxonomy): domain Eukaryota; kingdom Metazoa; phylum Chordata; class Amphibia; order Anura; family Ptychadenidae; genus Ptychadena; species Ptychadena robeensis. Next base: position 52,683,754 of record CM070042.1, read on the forward strand.
TACAATCTACAATGTTATTTAGGCGTGAAGAACATGGTGGAGAGGAGATCAAGGGAGCAAAGTTTAGTTCAGGTTTGCTTTAACCTCCCTAATTGTAAACCCCTACTGTGTCGTTTCTAATGGCGTGGTACGTGCAAGCAGAGTACTCTGTTTGAATATCCCACCCCTATCCATGTCAATGGCACCAGCGACATGAGCTGGGAAACCGATGCCCCTCCATTAACATGGAGGTCTATGACGTGGCCTCCCGCCTCTTTGGCATCACCGATGATACCAAAGGGGGGGGGGTTCCAGAGCCCCGCAAATGCTATGGCACTATAGAGAATCGCTGAAACTTTCCAGGGGTATATCAGGTTGTTCCGATCCCTGTTAGTGGTTGGGACGATCCCAAACCCCGGACAACTTAACCGCTAGGGAGACCCTATTCTCCCCCATTGTACTCATGTTCCTCGCAGCCACACCCCCTATCATAAGACCAATCTATACATTTTACTGTAATGAGTAAATCCTTATTATCCTGTGTTGCTCCTCCCCTCTGATGACACCTCACCATGGTGGAGGAAATATCTGACCACTAGAAGAGCAGAGACAGTCAGGGAAGACAGATTAACGTTCCCTACACAAACCCACAAACACGCGTTTTCTCTCAAGAGGTCAGAGCCTCCTTGCTGCAATCATACTGGTGGCTTTTGGATACTGTGTACCGACCCTTGGCTATTGACTTCCTGACAACTCTTCATCTTGTGTCATTGTTACTGGAGACCATCGGCTTCTGACCCTGGCTTGTTCCTAACTACTCTTCTGCTAGCATCCTATCTGCTACTACTGCTTGTGAATACTCTGTCTGCATCTGTGTTGCTGTTTCAGCACATGGACTTTGAGCCCCATCGTTACAGTGTGGTACAGATGGAAAAGGCAGGAGATGTGGTCAGGGAAAATCCAGGGTCAGGGCAGGCAAAGTTCAAGCAATGTCAGTAATCATTAAATGAGCAGATTGCCCAATCACATTGTGACATCTGGCACTATGGTATTGGTAAACAATTGGCCGGTGAATCTCTTGCAGCTGATTGGGCTGCAGGAAAGTCAAACTGAACATGTCCCACCCTGAAGATGGGAGCAGGTTCACTGAACTTCACTGTGTTGAGCACATCCACATAGTATCTGGGGATGCAGTTTCCATCCACATGGCGGTCGGGTAGTACGTCCAGATTGGATCCCTTCGCCAGAGAAGGGACACATGCTTTGGCCATGCTGCCTGTGCAGGCTCTCCTGAGACAGTTCATGATCAGTGGGGTCACCAATGATGATTTGGTATTACAAGTGGTGTATAGTGATGGCCGCCGGGTGGACAGTTTGGCGCGAACATTGTAAGTTTCGCTTTTCATCTCGCTGGTGAACAGTACGGCTGTTCGACCCGCCCTCTTGGCCAGCGAAAAGCCTATAATTCTTCCTCCGGCTAGACCTTTCCGCGCCAGGTCTGGCCGAAGGAAGAATTATTTTCACGAGAGACCGGGTAGAGACACACCATCTCTAGTACTATACCGGGTACGGGCCGTACCTGATGTCCGACTAACGTCACTTCTGGTTTTGAAACCAGGAACTATGCATTCCATATACCAGAAGTGACATCACAGCATCATTTCCGGTATAGTTCCCACTCAAATTCCCTGCCAACAGGTGGGGAATTTGATGTTCTCCGCGAACAGGTGGACGGTGGACTTTTTGAAAAGTCCAATGCGCCTGTTCGCGGACGGACACTGCCAATGTTCGGCCATCACTAGTGGTGTAGTTACTTTCCAGCTCTACTTTAAATCCAAAGCCTAATGGTATGGTCATCAAAATTACTGGGGGGGGGGGGGGGGGGGGGGTATCATTGTAGAATATTTTTTTATTATTGAAGAAAATTTCTAGCACACATGGGCACACTTCACTTTAATAAATACCTTCATGGCTCTGGCAGAGACCATAAACTCCTCGGGGGCGGGGCCTAATAAAAATTGATCTTGAAAACCCATGAAGCGCTAAAGTATATAATAAAAATAACCTACATAAAGTAACAAATCACTGTGCTCATTTCTTGTACACGTTCTGTCCCTGTTAGTATCTACAAACAGACTTGCAGAGAGTGAAGTGAAGAGGTTAACTCAGGGAAATATTGCCGGCTGATAATTTACATACTGTTTTGTGCTGATTTTTTTGGATCAAATTCTCTAAATCCAAAGGGATGAGAGTACGCATACTATCAGAGCATTGGTTGCTATGGTAAGCATAGTTTTATATTAAACAGAAAGAGATAAAGTCACACCAAATCCCACATGTACAAGCAGAGCCTGCAGGCAGTATTAATTCATGCAATGGCCTTTAAGAAAACACATCTTCGTTTTAGTTTCACAGAAGAGATATCTTCTTGAGAAGATATTTTATTTTTTTTTAATTCTCAGCTTGTCTATATGCTGATCTTAAATGTCTGGCCTTTGTTATTTTTTTATTGTATTTAATCTACAGGGTTTTTTTTTCACTTTTTTCTCTTTGAAAAATTTATTATAAAGTTTTTCAAAAAGTTAGTTTTTCCCCCTTTAATTGCCATACCTTTCAATTAACCATTTTAGCTTTTTTCATGTTCCCGTAAATTTCTCCTGAGCTCTGCCAGTGGGTTTAGTTGTACACTGCACAGGAATACTAATCCGGGAAGAGGTAATGAGGTGGGGGGGGCTAGGAGGTTAAGAAGGACGGGGTGTTACCCATCCCGCTTGACTGGAGGATGTGCCGGGTGGGAAGTTAGGAGGGAGAGGGGGTTTATTCTCCCCGCTTATCCAGAGTATGTGTGATTTGGGAAGTGAGGAGGGAGAGGGCTTTACCCTGTAAGGTTCAGGAGTCAACCCGACGACAAGAGGTGGTTGTGCTGCTTCAACAAACTTTCTTTAACGACAAGGCCCAACAGGGTCTCTGGAATGACCAACTGAACTAGCACTGCATCTAGGAGAAAGTCCACAGCACCTTGCCCGCAGGTTCCAGCAGCTTGGTAGCAACTATTTGAAACATTTATTCCCAAGATTAAACCCCTTCTCTGCCCTCGGGAGTCGGAGCTGCATGTATATATCCTCCAAATAAACTGTAAATAGACCCCTACCAGCTTGCGTGGACCTCCGCTTTATTGGGGGTGTGAGCTTAGCCTGGCGAAAGAACAGAGGATGTCCACCTAAAGAACCTGGTCGCATGAGTAGCACTACACATTGCACTCAACCGACACAACAACATCTTGACAAGTAAGGTTCAAAAAGTATTTGGATGGGCATGTTTGCTGTGGAGGAACTTGACTGCCTTGCACAGAGCCTGACTTCAACTTAATGGAACACCTTTGGCATGAGTTAGAGGGAGCCAGTACGTTGTATCCAACATTTTTGTCCGACCCTTTTCACCAAGGGTGAAAGTTCCCATAAGCACACTCCTTACCTATGAGGGTTAGGAGTAGTGATGGCCTAACATCGGCCAGGTCCGTTCGTGAAAGGGCGGATCAGACTCTTAATGAAGTCCGCCGTCCGACTGTTCGCGGACAGATTCAAATTCTCCACCTCTAGGCGGGGAATTTAAATCTGAAAAACCGGAAGTGACGTCAGTGACGTCACATCCGGTACCTGGAACGCATAGTTCCTGGTTATGGTAGCCGCATGTGACGTCACTGACTTCACTTCCTGTTCTCGAGACGGTTTTTCACTAGGAGACAGGCTTCATGCCCTGCCTTCTAGTGAAAAGATTCTTCCTCCGGCAGGTTCTTGCTGCTTCTGATCCTGCCGGAGGAAGAATAGAGAGCTCCTTCTCGCCAGCGAACGGGGCGGGTCGTATACCCATGCTGCTCGCTGGCTAGAAGGAGGGCGAACATCTTTGTTCGCCGCCGAACTGTCCGCCTTGCGGGCAGTTCGGCCATCACTAGTTAGGAGCCTATCAACTTGTTATAGCACTAAGGTGGGTAATCTTCATATTTAAGCCTATAGATTACATATAATAGATCATTTAAATTCATGTGTTTGTTAAGGCAGGCATCCCAATACTTTCAGAAATATAGTGTACTTCTAATCTAACAACAGATTAACAACATAGATTCTACCTAAAGACTAATACAGTCCATAGCCATGAAAGCATCTCTTCTACTGACGGTTTGTATTAAGTATTGACAAACTTCTCCGCATGGCGTCATTCAGCTATAATGAACACAACACGACCCGAAAGAAGATTTCACATCTCAAGTCGTCAATATTAATCTAGCCATGCCCAGTGAGCTATGGACTTGTTCTGCAAGCTGTGATTTGGAAATGTTATGCAAAGGTTCTCAAGCTTAAAGTAAACTGAGATGATGATTATTATGAAAATTCTATTTGGAATTATGCTGGATCTTTGAAGTCATAATGCTATGAGTGGAATGCTGAGTGGTTGTTTGATATTGTCTCAGTTGGGTTAGAGGTCTGGATGGCCAAAATGAGGAAAACATTTGAATTTTGAAAATGCTTGTGGTTTACCCTGTCTAACTAAAGCTGTTCACTTTTCACATATACTACCCACTGTACTTACCCCGTTGGCAATCCTATATCTTAGGTACCCCAGGGATCATCGGCAAAATGAGGGGAGCCTCTACAGGAGGCAGCATGGCCAAGATATGTCTCTGGTCTGGCACCTATGTCCATGAAATAGTTAAATGCAACTCTGTTCTTTCTAGCTGCTAGCCCATCCCAGAGGAGGTGTCTCCATCCCCACAGGGGATATAGTCTAATCATAGGAGGGGCCTAAGTAGTCTTACCTGGAGAAAGGATACAGCCTGCCAGATTCAGCAGAGCCTTCCTGCCAGAACCCCATGGGACAGGCCTGAGGCCTGGGGTATGCAGGAATCTCCAGCGGCATGTGAGTAGCTCATTTCCCCTATAGGGCTGGGGTAGTTGTGGACTGTCACCCCCATTTAGAGTATTGCCCAGTGAAGCTCACAGTGCCTAGCGGATAGGAAGACACCTCTGGAGGATTTGGGCTGCAGCACCCACTATCTAATGTTTGAAACTGATAACTTCCCTAAAGAACTGACCCTTTCTCTGGGAACAGAGAGAGTGCTACATGTGTAAGATATCTCCCCTTCAGTAAAGTAGCCCCAGTTGAACAACAACTAGAGTATGGACATACGTGGATATACTTTCTACAAACAAAACTGTGTGTAAACCCGCTGACCACCTGTCTGGACCAGGGTGCCTGTCTCCCCTACAGTAAGTCGCGCCAGTGTATTTCCCCATAGCAGATCCAAGATGGATAGCCAGTAGGAAGAAGAGGGAAAAGTGCGCCAACCGATAAAAGAAACCACCAGCACCTGGTGCCCTAGGTCACGTACTCCCTAGGGGCCACGCACAGTCAGGTGCCAAGCAGTCAGCTCGCACCACTCCTCTACAGGATCTTTTCCGGCCACGTTTACTTTCCTGATGCACCTTTAAATCCCAAATTTGGGAAATTTCCTGCAATTTGGTACAGTTTGAGCTACACCCGTTAGTAATGGGGCAGGGGATGGTGGTTTCCTGTTGATATAAACAATACACTTTAGATGGGAGATCCAGCTATGGGTGGAAAAAGTTCATCTTATAGTCCGAAGAACGGGGTAAGTAACAATAATGTACATTTGTATATCTAAATTGTGCTCCTTAATAGCATTCCTTTCCAAATGGAAGAAACTGAATTATGAACTGAATCTGAATCTATGAACTTAAAAATCTAAACTTTTATATTTGACAGCAGCAACTTTATCTGGGTAATTTTTACTCTAAAGGGCGTAGATGTCATATTGAAATTACTGGTAAGTCATAGGGGGTGGTGCGCAAGAATTTTGTATGGAGAAGTTGCATATATTGGGTGGGCAGTTGTTGGTCTGCTGATGTTGACAATTACTAAAGCTGGCCATACACCTTTAGATCTCTCTGTCAGATATCCTTTAGATCTACCAACAACTATGTAGTGCCCGGTCCTCTGCGATTGAGCACAGGTAGACTTGATGGTTTAGAAAGTCCCTCATATTACATGGTTTTGGTAAAACAGAAGGAGATCTAAAGGAAATCTGACAGAGAAATCTAAAGGTGTATGGGGACCCTAACACATAGGTGTACTTTGTGACCACCAAGGGAGCAAGACATGTTGGGGGTTGCGGTTCCCAACTGGAAAATAGTATAATATAGCAAAATGTACAAAAAAAATCTAACACTTTATTCAAGATTTTTACCGACTTCTTACTGGATATAGTCAGGTACTAGCCTCAATTTTTGCCATAAGTGAGATTGGGGATCGGGAGATTGCATTGGGACCTCATTTCCCTACAATTGGCTGATATTTCTGAAACACGTGGAGTAAATAACATAACCAATGGTCGGCTGGCAGCAATACCATATCGGTGACTCCAGGGATCGCAGGCAGTACAGTCCAGGAGTTCAGAATTACCTGCGCCCCAAACGGCTGCAAGAGATTCACCAGCTAATTGTTCACCATTGTAGCACCAGGTGGCACAATGTGTTCGGGTAATCAGTCCATTTTATGAGGACGTTTCCTGCATACCATTGCCTGTTATAGCTTCTGTATAGCAGTTTGCTTGGATGTGCTTCTGTGTTAGCTTTACCTGTTGTCACAACCCCCTCCAGTCCTGTTCCCTTTGTCACAGCCACAGTTATGGTCCCAGCCACTGGGAGCCCTCTGAATGCCTTCCTCACTGTGTCCAAAGTAAAAATTGGGAGCTGAGTGTGTACATACACAATACAATCTCAATATATAGCTGCCACCATCACCAAAGAGAACGAGAGGACTCCTACTACTAGTGATGATCACGAATATTCGGATTCCGAATATTAATCGCGAATATCGGCAATTCGGAAATTCGCGAAGATGGTGAATATATTGCCGAATATTCGCAATTCCGGATATTCGGTATTTTTTTTCCATTACACACGCCTCTCAATGCAAGTGGACAAATGGGAAGGCTGCAACAAGAGCTTAGCAACACTCCCTGCGACCATCAACAGTTTTTAAATCCAATATTGGGGTGATGCGAATACTCGGAATATTGCGAAAATCGTCACTTTAGAAAATTCGCGAAAATCACTTAGATGGCGTCCAAAATTCGCAATTTTTCAACACGCCCCTCAATGCAAGGTAAACATATATTCGCGAATATATAAAATTCGCGAAATTCGCATAAAACTGCCGATATTCGCAATAAGAAGAATATTGCCGAATGCGAATATTTTCCGAATGTTTTCCAAAACATTCGCGGCATGCCGCGAATACCAATGTTGCCTATGCCGCTCATCACTACCTACTACTAGCTACTACAGTAAAATAAAAGGTTATTTCAAACAACCTACCTAGAAATAACAGTGCAACACTATGGTAACATATTTTTGGGCATCTAGATTCCTTTCTGGGTCTTTTAGAACATGGGCAAGACCAAAATTATTGAAACAAATAAATGGGTTTAAAATAAAAAAAACAAAATTACTGATTCTGGACTGGTCTTCCAGAATTACTGTGTATCTCTGCCGAAGTTGAAAGTGCAAAGTTCAAGAAGATTGTCCTTGTGTAATAAGTCCAAGTAATAAGGAAATCTAGTAGTCCAGTCTGGAGATGTGGTTGATAGTATCAGAACTAGAGATGGTCGAATTTTTCGACTTGCTAACTTTGTGAGCTGATTGCAAAGCCCCTGAACATGGTATCATCACCAAGAAGTGTTGCTTTAGCACATGTACTTTTTGCATAAATTAAGTTCAAAGTTAAAGTCGATTTTCGAAATTTTTACTTGACTTTGAACTTAATTTGTGCAAAAACTATTTGTGTTAGAGACATACTTTCTTTTTTGGAGTATACCCCCAACCCTTCTCTACATCTCCAGCAAGTTTGGTGATGATACCATGTTCAGGGGCTTTGCAATTAACTTGAAAATCGGCGAAATAGTCGAATTTTTGAAAAAAAATTCGACCATCTCTAATCAGAACCAAAGAAAGCAGTTGAGGTCAACAGTTGAACAACAAAGTTGTAGGACAGCAAATGAAGGGCGTACAATTTTTTAACCCTTTCCTCCTCAAAAGGAGGAGTAGTAACCAGAGCTGGCCAACCTCTCTAATCTAAATAATTCAGCCTTTTCATTAGAGGGGGAGGGGGGGGGGTGACATGAAAGTGACATAATTATGTAGATCTGTGTAGATCTGTCATATCTCTCTGGAAATCCATGTCAACTGCTTACATTTTTAGTGTCAGAATGAGAAGAGAGGTACCAAACATGGGTGCTTGAGGTTATCCCAAAGGTAAGTGGGAAGCTGGGCTTTGGGACATGGTACAAGCCTGCTTCTGGTTTCACAATATTTATATTGCGATACACAATCATCATCTAACATTTACAGAAGTATGAGTTTGGAGTTTAATAAATGGTCAATATCTCCTGGTTTCTGCGTGACCCGAGATAATAGCCCACCCAGACAGCTCTACTTTGCTACTCATGTTGTCATGTCAGTTTATTAAGGAGGAGGGTGTTGCATTTCCTTTTCGGGATCTCCTAAATAGAGATGGTCGAATTTTTTTTCGGATATTCGACGATTTCGAGTTAATTGCAAAGCCCCTGAACATGGTATCATCCCCAATGTACCCATGTAGAGAAAGGTTGGGGGAACATTTGAAAGAAAAAAGTATGTCTCTAACACAAATAGTTTTTGCACAAATTAAGTTCAAAGTCAAGTCAAAATTTCGAAAATTCGGAATATTTGGAAATTCGACTTTCATTTTGAACTTAATTTCTTCAAATACTATTTGTGTTAGAGACATATTTTTTTTCTGTCAAATGTTCCCCCAACCCTTCTCTATATCTCCAGCAAGCTTGGTGATGATACCATGTCCATGGGCTTTGCAATCAGCTCTGAAAGTTAGCAAGTCGAAAAATTCAAGCATCTCTACTCCTAAAGTTCATATCTAAGAAAATCGCTCACTAAGTTTTACGATCCCTGGTGAAAAATCCGTGTTTACACAGACATGCACAAGCACCGTGGACATTCCATGGTTAATTGTCTCAGAGAAGTAGAGTTAATTGTGAGTGTACTGACAAATACAATTCTATATGAGATCAGCACAAAATTCTACACCAGACGCAGTCATATGACAAATATTCGTCACACCTGTCTGTCTGCAAGTGTCTTGTTGCCAACAGTGACCCGGCCTGATTTCTGAAATTGCTTGAACTCTGCCTGCCCTGACCTCCGATTGCCCCTGACCATGTCTCCTGCCTTATCTATCTGCAAAGTACTTATTAGACTGACCTTTGTGTATGACCCTTGGCCTGTTTAATGGATTCCCCAATAAAGCCTGGTGTTGGTAGTGATTGTGTGCCCAGGCACATTACAACTATTCGTTAACAATTAAGCTGCAATAACTTGGCAATATACAGATCTCCATTGGGATTATACCTGTCAAGTTTTCTCTTATTATTTAAATCCAGACAGGCCTGGAGGTGAGAGAAATGAAATAAAGGCCTACATGATATGGATGTAAAGGGGAATGTAGTGACATGGGGTCAAAGTTAGCATAAATATTATGTGAAAGGAAAAGTTGGGGATTTACTGGATCGGTTGATAGAAAAGCAAGGAGGGGCTGCAGGTAGTAGCCCACCCTCCCTTATAATTTGTTGCATGTGGTACAGATGTTTGTCTTTGCATGGGATATAGAAGAGGAGGATCAGCTGGGTGGGAACCATCTGATGGTGGAATCTCCTGGGTTGAATGAGCTGACCAAGTATGGTGAGCGGTCTCAGTGGGTCTCTGGGAAGCCTTAGTTGTTCGGCCAGGTCCGTCCGGGGAATTTGAATAGAAAAAAAACGTAAGTCGACGTCACTGACGTCACAAATCCCGGTTTCTCCATTTGGACCTGACGTCACTTCCGGTTTAAGCCAGTTTTCTTTGACGAGAGACTGTCTTCTCTCTGCGGTCTCTCATCAAAGAATTCTTCTACTGTCAGATCGTTCTGCTCCTGATCCGGCCAGCGGAAGAATAGTACATGACATCGGGTCATGTGGTACCCGTACTGTGTACTGAAGAATATGATTAGTTTGCGGCCGAACTGTCCAACTTGCGTGGCCATCACTATCCTTGAGTCTGTGGGTGGTAGCCGAGGGCCAACAAACACTAAAGCAGCAGGCACTGATGATCTATATGGTTTTGATGCAATGGTGGATGTGATGGGACCTTCGAGGATTCGGAACCAGTATTGTTATGCTAATTAAATTTGGTATTATTTATTGTTATGTGTTATGTTAATAAAAGGCTCTATGGCCATTTTAATCCACCACAGTGTACAGTGTTTTATTTAATGGGAATGAAGAAGGTAAATAGATGGGAGGATTAAAAGGTACATGGAGTATGATACGCAGGTCCAATGATCTATCTGAGTCAAGGATTTATTGAAATCAGGAAAGAAAATCATACTTGTCAAGTATCCCATTTTGGCCAGTAAAGTGAAGTTTTTTATGTGTCTTTCCTGACCAAAACGGGATACTTGACAGGTATGATTTGGATTCCAAGACAGTTTCCTTTATGATCACCCAATGGCCTTTTGCTTATGTCTCCTTTTTTCAAGATGAGAAGTCCTACAGAATTATCGAACAAAGAGTCATCTGCCTAGGATGATAAACCATAAACCTGGGTGAAATGTTACTGGTAGTTGGTTTAGCTGATCATCATATATCATTCTTTGAGCTTCCATAGGCAAGAGTCTTCTCCATAATGAATATAGCTGCATTTAAATTATTTTTATAAATATTAAAAATAATGTAATGCATGGGGATCTGTTTACTTCGATACTATGACCTTTATTAATTATTTCAGCAAGAATAGAAATCAGTAATTTAGGTCCATGTCAGCTCCTTCCGCCTTATTATCATTTCAATCCCGGCTGCTGTCAAATCTTTGAAGGTATATTATACCTCGGTTGTAATTTAGGGGTCAAGGCCAAGTGACCTTGGAGCTTTTAAATGTATTCACTGTCAACCTTCTGTGTCACTGAGACTTAGAAAGGTCAAATGTCCTCCAGGAAAACGCAGATCTGAAAATAATGTGACCAGGTGAGATGCATAAAGTGAAGGGGAAATATAACAGAGATAAAATAGGGGGAATTAGGAGATCTTTATTTGCTGGCTTATATTTACGGATGGATGAATGCCGCTAAATTCCTCTTGGACCTCCAAAATTCTCAAAAACATGTTTATAAGTAAAAATAAAACAAATGATTTAATAGAAAAATGGAATGGAATGGGTATAGAGGTCTCCTAAATATCCCATCCATTCCTAAAGGGTTAAAACTGTTTATCTATATTAAATAGTAAATAAGTTAATTACATTTAAAAAATAACATACTTAGGGCTTGTTTCCATTGTAGCGTTCCCGTGCGGTTGCAGCCGCGCGGCCGCCGCACGGCCGCCCCCGCACACAACCGCATCCATTGGAAACTTCAATATAGTTTCCACTGGTGCGGTTGTGGGAGTTCGGGTGCGGATGCGGTATAGGGCGCGTTTCTGAACGCTAGCTGCAGCGTTTTGAAACGCATCCGCGCCCCAACTGCATCCACATCTGCAATACAAAAAAAATCGCATCGCAAAAACACGCGGAAACGCACGTAAACTTTAAGCATGCGTTCAGCCGCGCGACTGCCGGCTACCACCGTGCGGCTACAACCGCACGGGAAGGCTTCAATGGAAACAAAGCCTAACATGTCCCTCACTGTAATCCATTCGGGGCTTCTGTTCCTTCAAGTCTGTAGACTGTAAATATGACCTTGTGCATGTCCTTGGTAGTGATGGCCGAACTATCGGCAAGGCAGACAGTTTAGCCGAGAACATAACATGTTTTCTTCCCCCGGCGAACAGTACGGGTGTTCAACCCGCCCTTTCGGTGGGAAGAAGGTGACTATTCTTCTGCTACCCGGATCAGGAGCAGAAAGATCCGGCCAGTGTAAGAATTCTTTCACAAGAGACCGCAGAGAGAAGCTGGTCTCTCGCAAAAGAAAACCGGCTTAAACCAAAAGTGACGTCATGTCAGGTGTGACAGACTGTTCGTCTGTCACGGTGTAAATGGACCCATCAGGTGTATCCTGGAAGGAATCCAGGAATATGTTGGCCAACAACAATAGGTTGTTTTGCAGTTTTGTTGTTTAGTTTTTGTTTTGGGATTCTGGATTCTGGGATGGGGGGAAGGAACTGAGTGGGCCTTCCCATTCCAACCAGGAACTACACCTGATGGACATCAGGGAGGTGGCTGGGTGTGTCTCAACAAAAGACACTGAAGCCACTCAGTGATGGCTCCCAAGGAAGTGGGTGACAGTGCTGCTAGGTGCAGTAAATACAGGGCACACAGAGTGCGTGTGACCCCATGCTAATGGTTGCCAGGAGGCAGGCATTTTCAGGACATTCGCCTGGAATTTTCATTTTGATTGATCTTAACCCCTGTGAGGGTAACCTTTTGTTATTGATTTGTGTGCAAATAAACATGGGCAGGAGGGCCTTTCTTTTGAAAGAAAACATTTCTAGACTTTACAATCCTTGGAGCCTGATGGGGTCATGGGTTTGGACTTAAAATGGGGCCATGTGGTACTTTAGGAAGTAAAAGGTGGAATTTGGATAATTCAAGGAAATACAAAAATACAAAGATATTTAGATGTCCAGCCATGTCAGAGGCAGAGAGTTGAGACCTCAGTCAATGGATTTAAAATAGACTAATGGATTTAGACTTAAATGGGGTCATGTGTTTGGACATTAAATAAGGCCATGTGGTACTTAAATTAGTAAAAGGTGACATTTGGATGAATCAAGGCAATAACATTTTTTACATATTTCTAGATAATTAGATGGTTAGTTGGCGTTTACAATGATGTAAGAGGCAGAGAGTTGAGATATCTAGATCAATTGATTTAAAGGGGGTCATGGGTTTTGGCTTAAAATGGAGTCGTGGATTTTGGCTTAAAATGGGGTCATGGGTTTAGACTTAAAATGGGGTCATGGGTTTGGACTTAAAATGGGGTCATGGGTTTGGACTTAAAATGGGCCCATGATGTATTTTAGGAAGTAAATAGTGGAATTTGGATGCATAAAGACAAGACAAAATTTTGCAATGTACTGCTGTAAATATTTAGATGGTCAGTTGGTGTTCACAGTGATGTCAGAGGCAGAGTGTTGGGACACCTCGATCAATGGATTTAAAATGGGGTCATGGGTTTGGACTTAAAATGGGGTCATGGGTTTGGACTTAAAATTGGCCCATGTTGTACTTTAGGAAGTAAAAGGTGGAATTTGGATGAATCATGGCAATACAACATTTAACAATGTGCTGCCGTAGATAATTAGATGGTCAGTTGGCGTTTACAGTGATGTCAGAGGCAGAGAGTTGGGACACCTCGATCAATGGATTTAAAATGGGGTCATGGGTTATGACTAAAAATGGGGCCATGTGGAAATTTAGGAAGTAAAAGGTTGAATTTGGAAGAGTCAAAGCAATACAACATTTAACAATGTGCTGCCGTAGATAATTAGATGGTCAGTTGGCATTCACAGTGATGTCAGAGGCAGAGTTGAGACACCTAGATCAATGGATTTAAAATGGGGTCATGGGGTTGGATGAATCAAGGCAATACAAAATGTAACATATTTTTAGATAATTTGATGGTCAGTTGGCATTCACGTTGATGTCAGAGAGTTAAGATATCTAGATCAATGAATTTGAAATGGGGTAATGGATTTCAGCTTGAAATGGGGTCATGGGTTTGGACTTAAAATGGGCCCATGTTGTACTTAAGGAAGTAATAGTGGAATTTGGATGCTTCAAGACAATACAAAATGTAACATTGTCGTAGATATTAAGATGGTCAATCGGTGTTCACAGTGATGTCAGAGGGTTGAGACACCTTGATCAATGGATTTAAAAAAGGGTCATGGGTTATGACTTAAAATGGGGTCATGTGGTACTTAAGTAAGTAAAAGGCGAAATTTAGATGAATCAAGGCAATACAAAATTAAACATATTTTTATATAATTAGATGGCCAGTTGGCGTTCACAATGATGTCAGAGGCAGAAAGTTGAGACACCTCGATCAATGGATTTAAAATGGGGTCATGGGTTATGACTTAAAATGGGGTCATGGGTTTGGACTAAAAATGGGGCCATGTGATACTTTAGGAAGTAAAAGTTGGAATTTGGATGACTCAAACCAATACAAAATATAACAATGTGCTTCCGTAGATAATTGGATGGTCAGTTGGCGTTTGAAGTGATATCAGAGGCAGAGAGTTGGGACACCTCGATCAATGGATTTAAAATGGGGTCATGTATTTGGACTTAGAATGGGGTCATAGGTTCATCCAAGAACTAACTTCACGGACAGAGAAAAGATCGAGCGGGTAGCCAGACACTATTAGAATGGTTTAATGCGTTTTTGTTGCCAGCTTGTCTCTTTAACGAGTAGATAGCCTTCCATAGCACAGCATTGTTCAGGCATTAACGGCTTCCCAGCAGAGTTCTGTAGACACAGCTGTTTATATTCTGTAGTGAGGGGATTATATGGCTAGCTGGAAATGTACATGTTCTGAAACTCAAGTGAGTTTGCCAGACTAGTAGCCGGTGTTTTTCTTTAATTACCTCCGTGGGGAATATTGTCATTTCCCATCAAAGACACAAGGTTTGCTTACTGAAGAAGTAAGTTCTAGCCAATGATCTCAGGCCCTGCTTATTCCGAAGCTGGAAAATACGGGTCGTGTACTGCTAGCCGATAGTATCATAAACTTAATATTAACAACTACAGTGATACCAATAACAATATCAGGGTATCCACTGCCATACCAAGCAGATAAAGATGAATTCCAAGTGAGTAGATACACAGATGGAATACATATAGGGCAGGGGTGTCAAACTTAAATATACAGCGGGTCAAAATTAAAAACTTGGTTGAAGTGGAAGGCCAATGGACGCTAAACACAGGTGCATGTCAGTACACATAGACTACACACACTGTACAGTGCATACTGTGTGTGGTATCCATGTGTGCAACCATCCCAGTGCTCACAGGGATGAGTGCACACATAGACTACACACACAGTGTAAGTAGCCTGATGGCCCCCTGGCTGGGTCACTCATGTTGCCTCCTCTTTGACTCATCCTGGCACCTATCCTTTGACCCACCCTGGTACTCACCACTCCTTCTTCCTCTCTAGGTTGATGTGGCACAAAGATCTGCCCTCTCTACAGCCCCTCTGCCAGCTACTCTCACTGAGCTTCTGTACTGTAAAAAACTGTAGTGTAAATAAATACCCTTCATTTCTGTATATAGTGTCATATATATGCAATTCCTAGTCAGGCCATGACATGTGTATAATAGGTGTGTATATAGCTTTAAGAAAAAGATAATTTCTGTGCAACAGCTGCCAGGGGGTGAAGTAATGGCTTTATTCCTGCTATTTTGATTCCCTACTCTGCCCAGATACTGTAAATTCCCTCCCACTGGGCAGAGGTTATACATTCCCTGTTTTTGAATTGTTCCTGAGTAGCTAATTTCAGCCAGTAAGTCTGATGCTTAGCCCCACTGGCCGTCCACTCTGCAGTGCCCGGGCTAACAACCCCCATCTGTGCCAAATGAGAGACCAGGGCAGTCATTTCCTCATCTTGCCTGAGTGGATGGTTGCTGTTTCCATGAGGTGTCTAAGGGCTTGTTTCCATCTGAGCGATCTCCCACAATTTTAATTAACAATTGACGGAGATTGCCGTCATGTATCTGATGGGGCTCATCCCCACATCTGCGGTCGTGTTGTGGATCGCGGGCCACAGGCGGAGGTGGCCAATCACCCATGACCGCAGCCGTAGAGATGAATGGATGTGGTTAAAAATCGTGTCTCCTTCCATTGATTTTTGACATGGGCGCAATAAGGCAGGAAGTGGGGGGGGGGGGGACAGGACATCTTGCCACACCCCCCACTTCCTGCCTGCAGGTTTCAATCACAGGAGACCGCGGGAGATCATTGGGTGTTAATAGTGGAAACATGCCCTTGGAGAAAATGTGAGACGCAGTATTCCTCCCCTCTCTGCCTCTGCTGAATCTGTTTGGCTTTTTTTCGGACTGTGTGTGGATTGTAGCCCCTACACTTGTATATACTCCCAATAGTAAAATTGGTTTCCACCTAACCAACTGTGTAGACTTTTTTTGGATACAAGGCCTAAATGACTTGCAAGTCCTCAAGAGGACTCCAGTGCTAAAGAACAGCTGCGATGTCAGGGTGACACTGGCAGCATAGTCTTTGGCTCGCCCTTCTCCACATTGAGAATGGTACATTCTCATAAATTTCATATGTAGGAAATTCTCTGCTGCTCCAGCAGCACTTCGCTTGGTTTTTATTAAACATATCTGTGCATTTTCAGCATCCCTTTAGTAATTGGGTGAGATAAAGGTTTGCAGTGTGTCCAGGGCTGAGCAAAGTGAGTGAAAGTGAGCCTTAGCGTGTGATTGCCCTCAGCCCCTACTGTGTGTGTTTATATATATATATAGTGTTGAGCTCAAATATTCAAATTATATAAATGAAATTATTTAATTAATTTAATATTGTATTATATTATTATTCATATTAAATATATTCAACAAATATCATATCAAGAATTCATAAATTTTACAAATATGGCGGCTGATATTCTAATATTCCCGATATTTTGCATTGGGAAGCTTATGGCCATTCATTTTGAAGGTAATCTCGATGCAAATATATTTTTGCTGAGCACTTGTATATTTTGAATATTAGTAGAATTCGATTGTTGCGTATGCTGCTCATCTATGTATATATATTTATACTGGGGTGTTTCTCCCACTATGCCAAATATGTGTGCACATAGGGTCCCGGTCCCCGGCTCTGTCCCTTGCAAGCATATCAGGAATGCATGAACAGGGCAAGCTGCTGATGGGGGGTGGTGTAAGGAGAAGAAGTGGAAGGAGGAGCGGCTTGTACGAATGTGTTCTTGCTTCATGCTTCACCAATAGCACCCCTTGATGGTCGGCTGCTTGTGACTTCAATAGCACCCCCTACTCACCCTGAGCATGAACTTGCATAGGGCCCCTGATAGGCTACAAATGGCCCTGTATATACAGTATATATAAAATACAAATTATTTGAATGATGTCCTGGTTGATGAGCTCTGTCCTAAATTCCTGTTTTAAAAACAAACATAAAGAAGATGGATATCTTCTTACCGGGGAAATACACAAATACATTGGAGAACCTCTAAAGCCCCCCATACACCACATACAATTACCATGCAATTTCTGTACAACCAACTTTTCTTCTACCAAAACCATGTAATAGGAGGACCTTTTTACACCTTCCAATCACTATGTATTCTATCAGGGAGGTCACTATACTACATAGTTGTTGGTAGGTCTGATGGAAATTGTATGGAGGAATCTAAAAGTGTATGGGGGGCTCAACTATTCCAAACTTAACAAGACATTCTGAGCTGAAGATGGGCTTTAACAGCCATAGGAAACCGTCACTTTGTGAGTAAGTGTGAATGAGGTGTTACAACGGTGAAGGAAGAATGATAACACGTAAATCCTTTCCTCCAGAGTTGTTATCACATCTGACAATTAGACATATGATGTCACTTCTAGCTTGTGTGATACAACATGGCGCCCGGATACATCCAAATATACATTTATGCAGCTTCAAGGAACTTTTAATGATTATGTTGATTACCCCCCAAAAAACTTCAACCATCTCTATACTTGTACACACACATTTATATATATATAATTATACACAGTATTTATATACTTGTCCCAAGCTTATTTAAATTCACTAGCTGTTGGTGTTCTACCATCCTCAGGTATCCAATGCTCATTCAGTAACAAGGAAAAGAGAGTTCTTCCACAAATGCTTGTAAATGCACACTGTGGGACTAGAGTCATCATTGTATATGCTCAAACTATGGCCCGCTGGCTGTATACGGCCCTCCATGCCATTTTGTTTGGCTTCACTCCGCGGATACTGACAACACAAGCCGGAGGATGAGGGGTGGCAGCAAGGATGAATTAAACAGGTGCTGCGCCTATTATTCAAGTCTTTGTCTGCCTGCCCCCTCTGCTCCGGGAGTTTGGAGAGTGAGGCAATTACCAGCGCTGTAGTATCTGTGAAGATATAAAGAAGTGGGGGATGTGTAATGTATTTTGGCTTTGTTGGGGGGGGGTAAAACTTTTGATGGATTGGATTTGTATATGACATGGGGGCCATGTGTGTGTACGTGCGTGTGATGTGTGTATGAGTTGGTACATGCTTGTGATGTGCGTATGTGTAGGTGCATGCTTGTGATGTGCGTATGTGTAGGTGCATGCTTATGATGTGCGTATGTGTATGAATAGGTGCGTGTGATGTGCGTATGTGTATGAGTAGTAGTGCATGTGATGTGCGTATGTGTATGAGTAGTAGTGCATGTGATGTGCGTATGTGTAGGTGCATGCTTGTGATATACGTATGTGTAGGTGTGTGCGTGTGATGTGCGTATGTGTATGAGTAGGTGCGTGTGATGTGCGTATGTGTATGAATAGGTGTGTGCTTGTGATGTGCGTATGTGTAAGAGTAGGAACATGTGATGTGCGTATGTGTACGAGTAGGTGTATGCTTGTTATGTATGTATGTGTAGGAGTAGGTGCATGTGTATGAAAAGGTGCATGCTTGTCATGTGTGTATGTGTATGAGTAGGTGCATGCTTGTGATGTGTATATGTGTATGAGCAGATGCGTGCATGTGCTTATGAGTAGGTGCATGCGTGTGATGTGCGCATGTGTATGTGCATGCTTTTGATGTGTGTATGTGTAGGTGCATGCGTGTGATGTGTGTATGTGTAGGTGCATGCTTGTGATGTGTGTATGTGTAGGTGCATGCTTGTGATGTGCAGCAGCTCAGCAGGAAGGAGTCTAATGGTGTGGAGGTAACTGGGCATGCGATCCACCCTGAGAATCTATACCTGTCTCAGTCTGGTGTGGCGTGAGGGCAGACGGGAAGCAAAATAGCACGCACTGTTCCTGGAAGCCCCACTTACGTGTTCTCCTTACCATGTCCCATCTCTACCCTTGCCAAGGTTTCGGTGGGGTGGCTGGAAGCCCCAGTCACATGGAGGACAACAGTCGGCAGCGCATCCCTGCCAGTTTGTGGAGGTCTCCCTCTGATCACCCAAGTACCACCCAGTTCTGACCTTACTACCCCTGGTCCCAGGTGGGTGCAACGGACTGAACTGTTTGGGTACCCTGGGACTATTGGGGTTACTCTTTATTGTTGACCATTTCACCTGCTCGCTAAAATCTTACTGGCTCTCACCTGTTGGGTCGCTGGAAATAAAGTTTTGTTCCTTAATATTGTTGAGCTTGAGTATTCGAATGTCGAAATTTTTTGCAATTTGAGAATTTGCAAATATCTCGAATATGTCGGCGGATATTCGCAATTATTGTTATTTTTTACGGTTTGGCCATGTATTGCAATAATCATATTCGCATTGCGAAAATAAACATAGCCTGTGACCATTAACTCCGAAGATTTTCACAATGCGAACATTATTTTCGCAGTGGAATTATGACTTTCGCAATGCATGGTCATACCGCGAATATTCGAATATGGAATGAAATATTAGTAGAATTATTCCCAAAACATTGCGAATTTGAATATTGCCGCTCATCGCTACTATTCCTTAACAGTTGGCTCCTGTCGTTGGTTGATTCCTGAACCTTACAGATGTGTACGTGTGATGCACGTATGTGTATGAGTAGGTGCGTGTGATGTCTGGCCCCCTAAAGTCTAATGCCCCCCATACATACACAGATTTTAGCATCCGACAGACTAAAAACTATCAATTTATTTCAATCGTACAATCGGAGATTGATTGATGTAAAATAGAATATACTCCACATGGAATAACCAATTTTTGATTTTTTTTTTTTTGATCGTCCATGAAATTGATTGTTTAATCGGGCGAGTTTTTTTTTTCGATCAGAAGTGCTGAGGGCATGGTCATTTGATGACAATGAAGCATTAGTATGCAAAAAACGATCAAAATCCGTCGGTTACAAAATAATTTGTACTCAATTTGTTCTCAACCGATCAAAATTTTTCGACATGTACGATCATGTTTTGATCGATTTTTTTCACAATTACGATCAAATTTAGTTGATCGGACCACGTGGGCATGCACCAATTTTCAGTCGACCGATCTAAAAATTGATCATTTTTAATCGGTCAGCAGCTAATATCTGCATCCTTGAAATGTACTTATTATTTTTCTCTCCTTATTTTGTCCTGGACCTCATCTGGACATGTGTGACTATATTCGGCACTGTGGGGGAAGGTTCAGATGATGGTGAGACCTTATTGTTCAGTAAACATAAAACCTTCTCTGCGTGGTTTCTTTTCTTTGTGGACTCTTTAGAGGAAAAGCGCTTTTCTTTATTTTCAATGTGAAGAGAAGTTCCTAGGTTTGTATTGTTATTTATGACACACTGAGTCTGAATTACAGGTCATTTCAGAAGAAACGTGCGCCAAGTTTTGAACCCTTATTGGGTACTAGTGTTGAGCTCGAATATTCGCTTTTCGAATATTTAGCTCGAATATCGCTATTTCGCCATTTCACGAATATTCGTGAATATATCATCGGATATCCGACGCGATCGCGATTTTTCGCGATTTATCACGCTTTTATAATCGCGATCCATTGCAATGAATGGGATCGCGATTATATAATCGCAATGCGATTTTTTAAAACGGAAATGACGGATATTCTCCCAGTCGAATATCCGAGCTCCATTGACTTGCATGCATTGCGCACATTTGGTCGCATTGCACTTTCTCGGATAATCGCGATTTCGGATTCCGCCATTCCCCATTGACTTCAATGTATTGCGCATATGTGGTCGCATTGCGCTTTCTCGGATAATCGCGATTTCGGATTCCGCCATTCTCCATTGACTTGCATGCATTGCGCATATTGGGTCGCAATTACGATTGTTAGATCGCAATTCATGTCGTAAGTGCGGATATTCGAGATTACGAATATGGAATTGAATATTATGGCGGATATTCGCGAAATTACGCGAATTCGAATATTGCCTAGTCGCTCATCACTATTGGGTACGGGGGATAGTTCTTTAAGTTTTGCATTTCTTGATATTTATGGTACAGAGTTATAATATGCTGTTTGCACTTGTCACCATCCTTCTAGAGATGCTCGAAATATTCGACTTGCTAACTTTCAGAGCTGATTGTAAAGCCCCTGAACATGGTATCATCCCAAAACTTGCAGGAGATGTAGAGAAGGGTTGGGGGAACATTTGACAGAAAAAAGTGTGTCACTAACACAAATAATTTTTGAATAAATTAAGTTCACAATTAAAGTCGAATTTGCAAATTTTCCACATTTTCGTAATTTTGACTTTGAACTTAATTTGTGCAAAAACTATTTGTGTTAGAGACATACTTTTTTCTGTCAAATGTTCCCCCAACCCTTCTCTACATCTCCAGCAAGTTTTGTGATGATACCATGTTCAGGGGCTTTGCAATTAACTCGAAATCGTTGAATATCTGAAAAATAATTTGATCATCTCTAATCTACAGCTTACCGAAAAAAAAAACACCCTCATGAAAGTGATCAATATTAATACAATCATTGGGAACGCAATCACTGGGAACTTCATCAGATAAGAGAGCGGAGCGCTAAAATCATGGAGGCACAGAGTTTTAATCACAAAGTCAATAAAAGATTGACAGACTTTATTTACATTTACGTTGGTGGGATATGGAAGATGCAGGGACTAGTATGAGTAGGGTTCCATATCTGCTCTTTCTAAGATATTTCCACATACAGATCCTATTGTAGTGTCAGTGGGGACACTAGCCCAGTATGATACCGTATCAATTATTTTACTTTTCAACTTTTTTAAATACAAGGCCTAAAGGGCTTGCTAGTAAACAAGAGGATTCCAATATTGCCTGCCTCTAAGGAAGATGGAGGTGCTACTGGGCAGAGGTGTTTCGGGCCTAGATATCCCTTTGGAGATATAACCATTTTATGAAAATTTCCACAACACTACAGTAATCTCAGGGTCCAGTGGCTACCCTTCATCCTAGCTTGGGAAGAGGGTCTAACATCCTCACAGATGGTCCCTCCAGTCCAACAGACAGGCCTGTCTGCTCCCACAGGACTTTTCCCTGGACGCTCGGTGCAGCTCAGAACTACTGCTCTCAAAGCACTCTTGGAAATCCCTTTCTAAGTATAATTTTAACTCTATGAGCACACAACACCTCCGCTCAAGCTGGGCCATAGCCATCACCTTCTTGAATAAAATAATTGTACGTACATTATACATATAAGGTACAGTTACAGCACATAAGTACAGAGATGGCATATATCAACACCTAATTTAACACACCATGCTTAACTACCCTAACAATGTTTTGGCTTCTTCTTTTTAAATTTAATGACGAAATAAAGAGTTATAACTAGTAAATCATTGGCCAGACCAGAGTTAGTAACTCAATGGAAATTCAGACAAGAAAAAAGAAGAGTGCTATGAGCTATTCAAGATGGCTGGAACGTGCTAAAGGTGAGTGGAAGGAATGGGAAAAAGTTTACTTACATATTGGCTGTTGGGGCAGGAGGTGTGGGGAACACTTCTGAGCCAAAGTAAGGAACCTGGCTGTACTGGTCACCCTGCAGGCATGGGCTGGGTGGAGCTCACGTCTCCCTCGTTAGCTTAGTGCTATTAAGGCGCCCTGCACCCCGCTCCAGAGGAGGTCGCCCTGCACCCCGCTCCAAAGGAGGCTGCCCTGCACCCCGCTCCAAAGGAGGTCGCCCTGCACCCCGCTCCAGAGGACGTCGCCCTGCACCCCGCTCCAGAGGAGGTCGTCCTGCACCCCGAGCCTGCTCCAGAGGAGGTCCTACGCCCCGAGTCTGCTCCGGTGTTCCCCCTGCGCCCTGAGTCTGCGCTGCTGGATGCTTTTGTGTTTGACCCTGGGGGTGCCCGGGCGGCTTGGAGTGTCCAGTGGCTGCTCCTTAGGAGGGGGGTACTGTTAGGACCCTGGCTGTACTGGTCACCGC
>CM070042.1:52724167-52741955 GCA_036250615.1 Ptychadena robeensis
CGTGTGTTGCTAAGCAACCGCCATCCCACAGAGCTGGTCCCGTGTATAAACACGGATAAGGCTGTCTAAGTCTTAGACTATACGCGACCGTGTGATACACGGACAGGACGTGAGGTGCAGTTGCTTAGCCCTCCATCTAGTGCCTCTTTTAGTATAAGACTTATACAGCCGGATCCGTGTTATAACACGACCGGCTCGTGGAGGATTGCGTTGCTTAGACCTCCCCTTCTAGGCGCTATATAGTATAAAGATTATACAGGCGATACGTGCTATATACACGGACCGGCTCTGTGGGATGCCAGTTGCTTAGACCTCCTATCTAGACTGAATCTTATAGTATAAGACTTACAGCCGATCCCGTGTTATACACGGACCGCTCTGTGAGGATGCGGTTTGATTAGCCCTACCTATCTAGCTGCCTCTATATAGTATAATGGACCTTTACAGAGCTCTGTGTTATATACACGGACCCGACGCCTCTGTGAGGATGCGGTTGCTTAGCCCTCTATCTAGCTGCTCTTATAGTATTAAGACTTATACAGCCGATCAGTGTTAGACACGGACCGGCTCTATGTGGAGGATGAGGTTGCGTAGCCCTCCTATTCTAGCTGCCTCTTATGTATTAAAGGATATACAACCCCCCCAACCGATTCATGTGTTATACACGGCCCGGCTTAGGTGAGGATGCAGGTTGCTTAGCACTCTATCTAGCTGCCTCTTATAGTATAAGACTTATACAGCCGATCTGGTTATACACGGACCGGCTCTGTGAGGATGCTGTGATTAGCCCCCTTCCTATCTAGCTGCCTCTTAAGTATAAGACTTATTACAAAAAAAAAAGGGGCCGGATCCGTGTTATACACGGACCGGCTCTGTGAGGATCAGTTTGCTAGCCCTCCATCTAGCTGCATCTTTTAGTATAAGAACTATACAGCAGATCCGTGGTTTATACACGGACCGGCTCTGTGAGGATGCAGTGCTAGCCCTACGTTTTATCTAGCTGCCTCTTATAGTATAAGACGTATTACTGCCGATATGTGTTATACACGGACCGGCTCTGTGAGGATGCGGTTGTTAGCCATCATATCTAGTGCCTCTTATAGTATAAGACTGTATACAGCCGATCCGTGGTTATTACACGACCGCTCTGTGAGATGCAGTGGCTTAGCCCTCTATCTGTGCCTCTTTAGTATATAAGACTTTATACAGCGATCCGTTGTTATTTACACGGACAGCTCTGTGAGGATGCAGTTGCTTAGCCCTGCCTATCTAGCTGCCTCTTATAGTAATAGACTTATACAGCCGATCTGTTTATACACGGACGCTCTGTGAGGATGCGGTTGCTGCCCTCCTATATAGCTGCTCTATAGTATAAGACTTATACAGGCCGATTCCGTGTTATACACGGACCGGATCATCCTGTTGAGGATGCAGTTGCTTAGCCCTCTATCTAGATGATTCTTTTAGCAGTATAAAGGAATTATACAGCCGATCCGTGTTATACACGACAGGCTCTGTGAGGATGCAGTTGTTAGCCCTCATATCTAGCTGCCTCTTTTAGTATAAGACTTATACAGCCGATCGGTGTTATACACGGACCGGCTATTGTGAGGAAGCGGGTGCTTAGCCCTCATATCTAGCTGCTCTTATAGTATAAGACTTATTACGCCGATCCGTGTTATAACGGAACGGCTCCTCTTGAGGATTGCTAGTGTTACCCTCCATCTAGCTGCCGCTTATGTAGAAGTGGGACTTTTTTTATACAGCCGATCCGTGTATAACACGGGAACCGGCCTCTGTGAGCGTGCGGTTGCTTAGCCCTCTTCTAGCGCCTTATATAGTATAAGACTTATACACGCCGATCTGTGTTCTACACGAGACCGGGGTCGTTGAGGATGCGGGTTGCTTAGCCCTCCGATCTAGCATGCCTCTTATTAGTATTAAGACTTATACAGCCGATCCGTGTTATACACGGACCGGGATATGTGAGGATGCGGTTGCTTAGCCCGCCTATCTAGTGCATCGTTATAGTATAAGACTCTAACAACCGATCTGTGTTATTACACGGACAGGATATGTGAGGATGCGGTGCGTATAGCCCTCCTATATAGCTGCCTTCTTATAGTATAAGAATTATACAGCCGATCTGTGTGGATAAACGGACCGGCTCTGTGAGGATGCGGGTTTGGGTTGCTTAACGCCCTCCTATCTACGATGCTTTATAGTAAAGACTTATAAAGCCGATCCGGTTATACACGGACCGGCTCTGTGAGGAGCGGTTGCTTAGCCCTCCTATCTAGCTGCCTCTTATAGTATAAGGACGTATCTATATAGAGGCAGCTAGAAGGAGGCCGAGGGGGGGTCAAAAAACCGCGGCCCACACCAGGCAACACCACGGACCAGTTGTTAAAAAAAAAAAACATGCTTCTAATAATAGAAAGGAAATTTAGATACATTAATATTTTTTAGATTTTCGGAGAGAGAAACATAACATCTCCGAAAATACCCAAATGAATCATTAGGTTCTCCGCCCAGGCATTTGCCGAGTTGTCGGCGGGCACATCTAGGGACATGTCATTCTCTTAATGTGTTTAACTTTATGAGCAGCATTCAGGGAAAGCATATATATGTCCGGTAATTGGGGAATGTGAAACTTACTGGAGAGCACAATTTCCGGTCCACTCTTCAGATAATGTAGAACTTGCAGATTAAATACGTTCTCGTTAGGTAGCCGGGGCAACACAGCAAAGAATAAAGACCCGCTCTCTGTGTTGTGTTTTTTCGGGAGCAGGAGTTATCTGCGAGGGCCTACTTGAACAATACTAGAGTAATTAGAGGCCTTTTCAGGTGTTTAACCGTTTACAGTGACAGCGCCGTCCGTAACTCCACCCCGTATTTGCACAACGAGTAGATTATTAATGCGCAGGGGTGCTTAGAAACACAGGCGTACTCGGGATAGACGTAACAATGGTCATGCTGATATGGTTTACGCATGCGTTAACAACAGCCGGGCTCTGCGAACGTTGGTTAATTTCCAGCCGAGATGAGAACTGGCGGATTAATCTTCACACCGCCCTTAGATACGAAATAATAAGATGTAGCGGCGCGGACGTTTGAAGCTTTGATCATTAGATAGAGGGTACTCAAGGATAATTGTCTGGCTTTGGCTGGGCCGCGGCTCAACAAAGCTGCGTGGACTCAGAGGAGGAGGAATATAAAACTTTATGGCGCCTATTAAATGGGGACAATATATCCACGGGCGCCAATCGTTCTTGCATAAATAATTAAAAATGATTTTATGGAGAAGGAAAGTGCTCTAAAGCTGGAAAAACACGCGGCCGAGATTGAGCCGTCCGATGTTCCGCTGAAGTAGGCGATGACCGTCATAACGATGCTGTTCAGATATCGGAGGGAGGAGCTGGGAAACAGCTTGTATCTTGAAGCTCAGCCGATGCTTATATTGAGACCCATGGTGTCAAAGAGCAGCAGGTGTGGACCCCTGTGCCACCATGCCCTCCTTCTAAGGCTGTCTAAGTGAACCCACTCATTCTTCACAATACCCCTGATGGTGGGGCTAGACTTTAAGGGGATACCGGTCGCTGACCTCTGAGGGATGTAGAAACCACAGGCAGCTGGTCCAGGGGAAGCAGGGAAGGCTCCAGGGACACAGGTGTCATCAGCCAGAAGTTGACAGGGTGGGCAGCGACGGTACAGATTCGGTTAAGCAGGAGAGTGCAGCGCAGGCAGGTAGGGTAAACAGGTATCAGTCTCAGAACACAGGCAGGAGTCATATATCACAGGAACAGCAATGGCAGTAGTTAGTGCTTAGCATAAACATAGACCTTACTACTGAGGCAAGGCTGAAAGGGCAGGGGTTCTTATATAGCTGCAGGATGGTCCCACTATTGGTCAGCCAGGTCACCCTGACGAATACATTAAATCCAGGAAATAAAAACGCGCTGGTTGTTTAAGGAAATCTGTAGAAATATCAGGAATCACCGCTTGAAAACAGGGGGCGCCAAGATAGATGCAAAGGTAGTAGGGAGGCTGCGGCGGCGCGACAGGCCACGATGCGGACGTGCGGTCTTCAGGTTAGGGTACCTTAGGTGGAGGCTCTCACACCAGGGGTGAAAGATAGGCAGTCTTTACCAGGGAGTCACACTGTAAACAGTGGATATTTCATCAGGAATCCTGCGTCCGGGTAACACTTCTGGGAGGGGATAGCAGTGTATCAAGCATCAGAAAGCACAGAATGTAGTAGGGCGAGTAGGAATGATTACATGATGAGAGCGGGAAAATGTACAGCTGTCTAGACACGTTTACTCACCTTGGGGGGTAAAACAGCAGGTGCATAATCTTAAAAGGACAATGCACCAAGTAACATATAGTAAACATTATATACATGTATATGTCACTACCCCTGTGCTTAGGGAAAACATGGATGTATAGGCATTTATAACAATGCAGTTAAAGTTACAATTAGTGCCATTACTGGTCAATCCAGTTCATAGGGAGGGAATGGTACATGGTGAGGCGAGCTGGGTTACTATAGATGGCCTTCTGCAGAGGAGGTGATAGTTTGCCTGGTCTGGGGAAGATTTCAGAAGCTTCTGGAGAGAGAAACATGACCCCATCAATTTGCGCCCTTCAACAATGGAAACATGAAATTCAATGATGGAATGGGCTGGTCAGGAACAGCAAAGTGGGGAGTGAAGGAATAGGTTTATGTGGACGTCAATCCCCCCAGGAAAAATGGATTGTGTGAATCTAGAGATGGTCGCAAATTTTCAAATAGTTGATCTGGGGTGATTGCAACGCCCTGAGCATGTATTATCACCAACATTTCTGGAAATTGTCGTAAGGATTGTGTTCAATAAATAAAAGGATTTCCTCAACAAATGTACTTTTTACATGCATAGCCCTATTACATATGATACACTTGGTGTTAACTTACCGCTCCGTCATCATATTACATGAGGGGTCTTAAGGACCCCGGCCTGTTACGGTCACTGCCTGCTGGTGGCACTGTGATTGCCCTTCCATGGGTTGGTCCACAGTCACCAGCAGGTGGCTCCCTGCAAGCATGGGAGGGTGGGCACACACCTGCCTCGTAGCTTCCAGGGCCTATAATGTATAGATGTCGCTCATCCAGCCACGCTTGCAGTTCATTGCTTGTCTTCGTGTCTTCATGTTTTTCCTGTCTCCTGAAACCTGAAACCATGGACTTTTGAATGTTTTGTTCCTGTCTGTGAGTCTCATTAAAATCCGTTTTGACAGCCACCACCTCTGTCTGGATCTGTCAATGATGTGTTGCCCGTTCTGGTCGCACCTCTGTACCTGATCGTGACGGTTCCTCACGGGAATCTACCTCACTGAAAACTAAAGGATGATCTGGGAAGTAGGGGTGCCCTTTTTTTTTGGGCAAAATTCGACTGTAGAAAATACATTCATAGATGCCCAGGCATCTCTTGCATATTGTGAGACCACAAATGTGTGGTGGGGCGGGTTTTATAGCGGGCATTAACTGATTTTAAAAAACATTCAGCTTTCATTAACCTCCCTTCTTGGGACCAATCAAACTCAATAGTTGACACCCAAAAGTAATAGGGGAGAAGAAAAGGAGGCACAAGGGAAAAAAGGGAGCATACAGCTGTGGTATCGTATCGGATACTCAATGAGATTGTGTCGATGTGGATTTGGTTCCTTTTTTAAACCAGTGGTGGCAACTGAGTTGATATAGAGGTCCACAAGTGTGCCCTCCCATCACTTTAAGGGGCGCACATACATTGATCCAGACAAAAGCTGAACATTGCCCCTGGGTGCAGCGCTCATAGTAGACCTGGTTTCCCCAAATCAACATTGACAATTTTAATGATGTAGGGCGACAACCTGTGATGAGGGAAGCCGTGGTCAGCGTTTGTGTCCAACTACACAGGTGGGTTATTTGTCAATGCATAATAGTTATAGGTTGTTGGGGGGATGAATGTGGAGGACAAACGGGGGGCCGCCGAACAATTCCAAAGGGCCGCATTGTGGCCCCGGGCCAACAGGTTGGGCACCTAGCGTTTTAACTGTCGGGTTTACAGATTTTTGGGCCTTTTGATGAGCCCGCTTTTTTGCGTTTAATGTTTTACTTCAGTGGTCGCTTTCTTGTTTGCCTCTGGGTAACCGCGAGGGTAACACAAACAAGCAAGCAGTGCTGGTCCCGGACTAGGGGGGGGGGGTAATTCCCAAGTAAAAAAGCAGGGCTGTACAAGGCGACCAAAGGGTTGATCCCAAATTTATTAGAAAAGGTAATTACATCGACGCGTTTCTAGTGTTACTGCCCTTCATCAGGAGAGATTTTTTTTTACAATTTGTCGGCATCATTGGGTCTTGTACCGCATTTACACTGAGGATAGAAGGCAGAGCCTGGGAGGGAAAGCGATTAGCGAGGATCATGATAGAGCGCTGCTCGGTATGAAACAATCAAAGGACTGGCACGTGGTGGGGGGCGGGGACCTCTGTTGAGCCCAGGATCGTCCCATACAGCTCTATCCCACCACGCCAGCCTTTGATTGTGTTCAGAACCAAGCGGCGCGAACCTATCCTCGTCATCGCCTTCCAATTCGCCAATATTACTTGGCATTGTCCATTTGTCTCCACCAGGAAACCCCATCCTCAGATCTGCTGTGCAAGCGCAGAAGCTTTCTACATATTGTGGTGCAAAAAAGGAATAAACAAAAGTGTAGTTCCCATGATATGATACAGAAGCTGAGATTGGTTTTAAAAAAAATCAAATCCCTGTAGATAAAAATCCTATACTTACCCTCTTCTGCACTAGAGGGTGGTCAAAAATTGTTTGACTTGTACCATTGTGAGCTGGATTGCAAAGCCACTGAAAATTGGTGTCATCACACAATTGATGGAGATGTAGAGAAGGGATGTGGGAACATTTAAAAAAAAAAGTAGGGCTCTAGCACATGTCGTTTGGCATTAAAAATAAGTTCAAAATCAAAGTCGAATTAGATTTGAAATTGTGATTTGACTTTGAACTTAATTTGTGCAAAAAAATTATTCGTGTTAGAGGACCATTTTTTTGTTTGTTAATTTATAACCTCCACCTTATCTAACATCTCCAGCAAGTTTAGTGATGATACCATGTTCAGGGGGGCTTTGCAATTAAACTCAAACTATCCAAATGGTCGAATTTTCTCGGGACGCCCCGACCTGCCTGAAATTTCTGTTCCCCGATGTAGATCCAATGCAGATCTGAATCTATTGATGCCTCCGCCCCTCCAACGCTTGCCAAAAAAGTTTAGATATGGTTGATACAAAAGTGAGGGGCGGGGCAATCATCACAGGAGGAGTGGTGGCACTACATCACAGCGAGGGGCAGGGCACACATCACAGCAGAGGGCAGGACAATACATCACAAGGAGGGGAGGGACACTACATAACGGAGTGGGCAGGGCACTACATAAACAGGAGGGGCAGGACACCACATTACCGGAGGGGCAGGACACTACATAACAGGCGGGGTAGGAAATACAAACAGGAGGGGCAGGGCACTACATCACGGAGGGGCAGGCAATACATAACAGGAGGGGAGGGACCACCAATTACAGGAGGGGCAGGACACTACATATACAGGAGGGGTAGGACACTAACATAAAAGGAGGGTCAGAGCATAACATAACAGGAGGGGCAGGGAATAAATCACAGAGGGGCAGGGACACCACATTACAGGAGGGGCCAGGACACACTATAAACAGGAGGGGCAGGGCCATACAGCACAGGAGGGGCAGGACACAACATATTTACAGGACGGGCAGGACACGACATAACCGGAGGGGTTAGGACACACATAAAAAAAAAACAGGAGGGGAGGGCACACTACATCACAGGAGGGGCAGGGCACTACATCCCAGAGGGGCAGGACACACATGACAGGAGGGGCAGGACACTTACATACACAGAGGGGTTAGGACACTAAAAACAGGAGGGGCAGGCACTAAATCACAGGAGGGGGCAGGGCACTACATCAAAGAGGGGGCAGGACCACTAATTACAGGAGGGCAGGACACAGGGACATACATTACAGGAGGGGCAGGACCACTACATCACAGGAGGGGCAGGCGCACTACATCCACAGAGGGGAGGACAATATATTACAGGAGGGCGGACCACTTCATCACGGAGGGGCAGGACACTACAAAAGGGAGGGGCAGGGCACTACATCACAGGAGGGGCGGGGACACTACACACAGGAGGGGGGGAAAGGACACATATACCTTACAGGAGGGCAGGGAACTACATCACAGGAGGGGCAGGCACTACCTCACAGGAGGGGCGGGGGATAAGGGAAGGAACTACATCACAGGAGGGAGGACCACGACTTACAGGAGGGGCAGGAACTACATAACAGGAGGGCAGGGCCCATAATCAAGGGAGGGCAGGCAGGACACACATTACAGGAGGGCAGGACACTACATAACAGGAGGGGTAGGACACTACATAAACAGGAGGGGCAGGCATACATACAGGATGGGCAGGACACTACATAACAGGAGGGGCAGGGACACCACATTACAGGAGGGGCAGGAGACTACATTAACAGGAGGGGTAGACACTACCTACAGGAGGGGCAGGGAAATACATACAGGAGGGGCAGGGGCACGACATCACAGGAGGGGCAGGGACACTAATACAGGAGGGGCAGGACACTAC
This sequence comes from Ptychadena robeensis, assembly GCA_036250615.1. Lineage (NCBI taxonomy): Eukaryota > Metazoa > Chordata > Amphibia > Anura > Ptychadenidae > Ptychadena > Ptychadena robeensis. Next base: position 52,732,877 of record CM070042.1, read on the forward strand.
ATCACAGGAGGGGCAGACACTACATCAAAGGAGGGCAGGACCTACATCGCAGGAGGGGCAGGAACTACATAAGGGCGGGGAGGACACTACATCACAGAGGGCAGGGACACATACATCACAGGAGGGGCAGGGCACTAAATCACAGGAGAGGGCCGGGACACTCACTACACATCACAGGAGGGGCAGGGACACTACATCACAGGAAGGGGCCCGGACACTACAGCGCGGAGGGGCAGGACACTACATGAAAGGAGGGGCAGGACAATACATCACAGGAGGGGCAGTGACACTACATTACAGGAGGGGGCAGGGACACTACATCACAGGAGGGGCAGGGCACTACATCAAGGAGGGGCGGGGGCACGACATCACAGGAGGGGACGTGGCACTAAATTACAGGAGGGGCAGGACACTTACAGCACAGGAGGGGCAGGACACGACCTTACAGGAGGGGCAGGACCCTAATACAGGGAGGGGCAGGGCACTACATCACAGGAGGGGCGGGGGGCACTACACACAGGAGGGGGGGCACTACATTACAGGAGGGACTGGACACTAACATCACAGGAGGGGAGGGCATACATAACAGGGAGGGGCCAGGACACTACACAACGGAGGGGCAGGCCAGGACACTCATTGACAGGAGGGGCAGGCCACTACATCAAAGGAGGGGCGGACAATACATAACAGAGGGTGGAGGGCGGGCACTACATCCACAGGAGGGCAGGGCACTACATAACGGAGGGGCAGGACATACATCACAGGAGGGGCAGGGCACACATCAACAGGAGGGGCAGGACACTACTCACAGGGGAGGGGCAGGACATACATCACAGGAGGGGAAGGGCACTACATAACAGGAGGGGCAGGACAATACATAACAGGGGGGCAGTGCCACTACATCACAGGAGGGCAAGGACACTACATAACAGGAGGGGCAGGACACTACATCACAGGAGGGGCAGGGCACTAAAAACAGGAGGGGACGGGGGCACCTACATCAAAGGAGGGGCGGGCACTACATCCCAGGAGGGGCAGAGCAATACATCACAGGAGGGGAGGGGGCACTACATCACAGGAGGGGCTGGACACGACATTTACAGGAGGGGCAGGACCACTACATTACAGGAGGGCAGGACACTACATCACGGAGGGGCAGGACATACATACAGAGGGGAAGGACACTAATCACGGAAGGGGAGGGAACTACATCAAGGAGGGGCAGGACACTACATCACAGGAAGGGGCGGGCAATAATCACAGGAGGGGCAGGACACTATATTACAGGAGCGGGAAGGACACGACATCCAGGAGGGGCAGGACAACTACATCCACAGGACGGGGCAGGGCACTACATCAAGGAGGGGCAGGACACTATATTACAGGAGGGCAGCGGACACTACATCAAAGGAGGGGCGGGACAATACATGACAGGAGGGGCAGGACACTACTATCACGAGGGGCAGGACACTAAATAACAGGGAGGGGCAGGACAATACAGTACAGGAGGGGCAGGAAACAAATACAGGAGGGCAGGACCCTACATCACAGGAGGGGCAGGGACACTCATAACAGGAGGGGCAGGACACTACCCTTACGAGGAGCGGGCAGGAACTAATACAGGCGGGGCCAGGACACGACATAACAGGAGGAGGGGCAGGACACTACATACAGGAGGGCAGGCACTACATTGCAGGGGGGCAGGACACTACATCACAGGAGGGGAGGGGCAGGACACTACATAACAGGAGGGCAGGGGGCACGACATCACAGGAGGGCAGGACATAATAACTAGGAGGGGCAGGGAACTACATCAAGGAGGGGCAGGAACATAGCAGTTTGACAGATTTCACAAGGTAAGTATTGTTTTTTCCTAAACTCCGATCTGACCAACAGAGGTGGCGATGATAGATAGAAAGCAGGTCCCGAGAGCGGTGGTTGGTGGTCCCGCTTTAAGTATGCTGCATTTAATTTCAGTGCTTAGTCAATTTATAACAAGTGGTTGGACTATCTTCTTTACGAAGATGATATAAACAAAAATACAGAGTATACAACATACACACAAGTAATAGTTGGGGCAGTGACTAATTGCTGGTTTAAACCTTGTTGGGCCTAGAGCTACGCAATTTATGAGATTCATTAAAATGTTTACCAAGATCAAAATGGCGGAATTTGTCTATTTTTACTATGCCCAAAGGCGCTGTGGTTAAGTGTTTTATTACGGATACAATTAAGTTTGGGTCTCACTAAGATATTAGATAAAAATATAAAACTGGTCTACTTTAATCATTTCTGTTGTAGTTTTAAAGAGATCAAGAGGAGCCGACTGCTGCGGCATTACCATAGAGTCATTTTGGGCCAACTTCAGGTAGGTCTTTAACTGAAATAGGGTCCTTATACCTACGAAAGACTGGGGATTCTGGGAAGTGTTTTTGTGGTTATTAGCTGGCAGATGAAGGAATGGCAATCAGTTAGGCTCATGCTGTACAAACAGGGCGTTCCGCCGCTATGCCAAATATAGTGCGCTAGGGCCCTGGGGACACCCATGCAGATCTGAACAGCAGAGAAAAGAGGATGAAGGAGCAGCATGTACGGGATGGTTCTTTTCTTCTTCTCTGCCAAATCCCCCCTGGTACCGATAGGAAACCCATCCCCCATAAAACAGAGGGGCAAGTAGCAAGATGTTGAACAGACAGGGGAAATTCCTCAGTTTGAGAACCAGGAAAACCCTGACAACATTTGTTGTGGTTTGGGTTGTGGCCTCCATCGTTTTTTTCTTCTAATCCCACTAGAAATGGTAGAATTTCGACCTTGCTAAACTTTGTGAGCTGATTTGCAAAAGCCTGAACATGGATCATCGCCAACATTTTGGAGATGTAGAGAAGTGTTGTAGGAATATTGAAGAAAAAAAAAGTTTTGCTCTAGAACATGCGTTTTTGCATAATTAAGTTCAAAGTTCAAATCGAAATTCGATTTCGAAATTGTGGACTTGACCTTTGAACTTCATTTATGCAGACTATTTGTGTAGAGACATGCTTTTTTGTTGTGTGTATACACCCAAACCCTGCTCTACATCTCCAGGAAAGTGGTGATGATACCTGTTCAGGGGCTTTGCAATATTATTATTTTTTTTTTCAAAAATTCGACATTTCGCGATTTCGAGTTAATTGCAAAGCCCTGAACATCCGGTATCATCACCAAATTACTGGAGATGTAGAGAAGGGTTGGGGGTACTCCACAAAAAAAAGAAAGTATGTGTCTCTAACACAAAATAGTTTTTGCACAAATTAAGTTCAAAGTCAAGTGTAAAAATTTCAAAAATCGGAATTTAGACTTTTTTAACTTTCGAACTGAATTATGCAAAAGTACATGTGCTAAAGCAACACTTTTTTTTTTAAATGTCCCACAACCCTCTGTACATCGACAGCAAAGTATGTGATGATATTGTTGTTTGGGGCTTTGCAATCAAGCTCACAAATTAGCAAGTCGAAAAATTCGACCATCTCTAACCCAACCAACACATAGGGTTGTCCATTGATTACACTGTTTCCCTCATCTTCTTTCTCGATGGTTCCAAATTAACTGTTTATAGTTCACAGTTATCTACGCTACTACCGTTGTATAAGTTCACAGTAAAAGTTAAATGTTAAAAGCAAACAAGTGTGCTGTTGTTTCCCTGTGTTCATACCCTCGGGCCCTGCTTTCCTACCCAATGAAACTAGCAACACAGTAAAGTTCGGCATTTTTACTGCATTGCTCAGCCTTAGCAGGTGTTGTAAGATGAATGACTCCATCGCCTAAAACACCTACCATCACATAGTGGCTAGTGGCAGGGCCCGGAGGAGGGAGGCCGGCTCATGTGCACAATGTAAGCATTGTTCTACTAATAAAATGAATATTATGATTCAAAAGACCTTCTCTTATTTTCATAATGATAATACGCGGCTGTTGTGCTTCCTCCCTTGGGATGTGGCTTATTAAGCTCGCACTGGAAAAGATGCTCAGAGCAGATGTACTTAGTTTAAATACTATTATGTATGATTGATGTGTTCTGTTTTCAGTGTTAATTGTTTGTGTTTTTTTATCTTTGTTTAATTAAAAAAAAAAACAAAAAAAAGTGATTAGAGATGGTCGCATTTTTCGACTAGCTGATTTGGGAGATCATTGCAAAGCCCCGAAAAATGATATCAGAACTATAATTTGCTGGAGATTGTATGAGAAGGGTTGTGGAGAGGAAAAACATTTTGCTCTGCACATGAGTTTTTGCATAAAATGAAGTTCAAAATGAACGTCGAAAATTTTGACTGCTTGACTGTGAACTTAATTGTTCTGCAAAAAACTATTGTGTTAGAGAATTTTTTTTTGCCAGTATACCCCCCAACCCTTCTCTTACATCTCAAGTAAGTTTGGTGATGGATGATACCATGCTCAGGAGCTTGCAATTATGATTTTGCTTATGCAAAAATTCGACAGCTCTATAGTGATGTCGTGACTTGAGGTAGCCATGTTACATCTCAAAATGTGCGCGGATCAATATTCAAATTGATTGATTGATCACTTTTCAAATTGATTTGAAAAAATTGTGATCCATGGATACACTCCACACGTGGTGATCAATACCAAACCAAATTATACAGTTGAAATGACTGCACATATGGTCCATAATACGATCAGATACATATCTTCAAAATACCCGACAGATACTTTGTTAACAATCAATGACATTTCCAAACATAACCTTCTCTTCCCATTTCTGCTCCATTCCATCAATTTTGGTCCTTTGCTTCAGTTCAAAAAGGGAAATTGATTTCCTAACAATGTTTTCCGTGGCGTTTTAAAATGGATGTGTTGGCAGTGCATTTTTGATGCCTCCCGTGAGTCTTAAGAACTGTTTCCCATGGGTGTCTGTGTGGCCTGAGAAACTAAACTGTGTATATGCATTCTGTAATAGATGCTTTAGATGCTTAGAATGTATGCGTCATTACTTAGTTTGTCCACTAAGAGTACAATTGCGGTGTACGTGCTGCTCTGACCACTGAGTCATGGCTGGGTGTTTACTCTTTCAGTTTCCCTCAAAAGTAGCACGAGTTAATCCTGTCCAGTAACAGGCCTTACGCCACTAGCAGATGGTTCGAATTTTCGACTTGCCAACTGTGTGAGCTTGTAGAGCAAAGCCCTTGAAAATTGTATCATCACCAAACTGGCTGGAGATGTAGAGAAGGGTGGGGAAACTATTTGAAAAAATAAGTTTTGCTCGGCACATGTAGTTTTTGCATAAATGAAGTTCGAGGTTCCACGTCGCGAAATTCCGATTTCAGAAGTTTTACTGACTTTGAACTTAATTTGTGAAAAAACTATTTTGGTAGAGACTTACTTATTTTTGGAGTATACCCCAAACCCTCTGTACAATCTCCAGCAAGGTTGGTGATGATACAAATGTTCAGGGGCATTTGCAATTAAGTCGAAAAACCGGCGCGAAATGGTCGAATTTTTAATAAAATCGACCATCATACGCAACCCCTGTATGAGGACATTAATAGGCACACACATCGAATGTTCTGGGCTCTCCTGCTCTCTTGTTCCTGGCTCTACTGCTATCCATTGGAGCATGGCTCCCTGGAGGGCCACAGCTTCCAGCTTGGGCCCAGAGGAAAAGTCCATTCAACACCCACACCCAGCCAATTGGTTCCAGCACCAATGGGCACAGCAATGCAACGTGGTTACCCCATGTGTGAACCCCATCCTTGCCTCCGTGTGATTGGCCGCCAAGTTGTAAAATCCCTAATAAACTGTACATAGCCCCTACGCATTGGCCTGGATCTTCGTTTTATTGGGGTGAGAGGAGAACACTGGAGAAAGTGGACAGAGGACATCCAACCTAAAAAAAATGGTGTTGCCGATAGTATTGTACCCAGTCATACTTGGATGGAGCTACAAGTCCATGATCTGTAGGTTTCGTTTATTAAAAATCCCTCACCAAACTCCAGGGCAAGATGACAACAGTGTTCAGGAGTAACCCTGAAGGGGGACAATAGGGGCCTGTTTTCCATGGGGAGGGATTTTGTTTTGCTCCTCCACCGATTCATGGGGCCCAACCCTACCAGACACATAGTCTAGAAATATCGATGTTTACAATGAAATTACTTGATACCAGAATATATTAAACAAATATTGATATGATCTGTTCAAGCTAGTTCAGTATCCCTGAGAAGCCCATGAGGTCGAAAACACACTTTTTTTTTTTTTGACATGGAATCAATGGTATTGTACACCATACCTGGCAATAGTATGTGTGTTGTGGGGATCACACTCAAATGGGGCGCTCTCCAACATGAATCACACGATGTTTACTTTTTTTCTTTTAGGGGGGGGGATGGACCGAACTGTTCGCCGGAGTGAGAACAGTCGGCAGCAACTCGGCCATGTTCGGCCGATACTCTCGCAGAGGACAGTAGGGTAGGGGTGTTGGACCGCACAGTTAGCCGGGCCAGAAGAAGATCTAAATCTTACTCCGGAAGGATCAGAACCTGGCGAGATGTGGGTCGTGCCGGAGGAAGAATCTTTTCACTACAATCCGGGGCATGAAGCAGGTTTGTACGTGAAAAGTACCGTGTTCAGAACAGGAAGTGACGTCAGGACGTCACAGCCGGTCTTCCGCAACCCGGGAAACTATGCCTTTCAAGGAGCGTTCCAGGGGACCGGATGACGTCAACATCGGTTTTTCGATTCAAATTCCCCGCCTACAGCGGGAAGTTGAATGTGTCCGCGAACAGGGCTGGACGGCGGACTTCTTTAAAAGTTCGACCCGGCCTGTTTCGGGACAATCCAGGGCCGGTGTCGCCCACATATCTTTTACATCTTAGGGGCCTTGCACACCAAATAGTCCAAAAACAAAAAGGTAACCATCAAAGGGGTTAAGATCAATCCAAATTAATAAGTCTAGACAATGCAACACCACCTGGCTTCGCACCTATCAACATATCTTCTTTAGGAAACAGTAAGGCCTGCCTCCTAGCAGCCACCAGCATGGGGCCACACACACTCTGTGTGCCCTGTATTTACTCACCTAGAAGCCCTGTCTCCAACTTCCTTGGGAGCCCTGACACACTGGTCTCTGCTCCTTTTCTGGAGACCCCACTCCACTCACCTGCAAACAGGTGTTAACCCTTGTGTGTTCCTGAGGGAATAGGAAGGCCCACCCAGTTCCATCCTCCCTATCCTAGAGTTCAGAAACCCATAACAAAACTGAAATAAAAACTGTTCAGCAACCAACTGTTGCTGAGCAATACTATTCTGAACTCCTTCCAGGAGAAACTCAATGGGAACACAACCTGCATGTAGGGGAAATATGCCTCTCTGGCAGGACCCATCCCAGAGGTCCTGTACAGTGTGTAAAACTTTTTAAGTATATGGGTTTATATATATATATATTGTGGGGGATTAGCGGTAGAGCGGCAAGGTGTGGTACTCTGGATGGGTCCCCAGCAGGTCACAGCAAACAGGTTTGCAGGTGAAAACACACGGTTGGTTTATTGTGCAAAGTCCTATATACAATATGTACATCCAAGAAGGCATAAAAGTCCAGAATCACAGCAGTCCATATAAGCAAACACATGGAGATCTTTTCACACAGGTACACACAGCTCCCCCAGTCACACACAGGACTGGTTCAGGGTGGAGCCACCTGACTGAGCAGGTGAGGGGGTTTATAGAGCCAAACCAACTCTAATTAATAACAGGACACAGCTGGTCTTACCCTGCCCCAGGACTAGCAACTCCAGCTCCCTCTGGTGGTCAGATAGCAAAGTACTCTGCATATTGGCGGTACCTAGGACACACATATATGCCAGACTGGATACATCCAGAGGATCTGACAGGCTTCCTGTCACAATATATATATATATATATGTAGCGCCCCTCTGGGGAGCTAGTGATAAGAGAGTTAAGGGTTAACTTGGTTCTCTCTGGCAGTTGCAGCTTGTTCATTTTCCCTCCAGAATTTTGGCGGGAAATGTATCAAGTCTGTTCTGCTTGGAGATGACCTTTAAGCTAGAGACAACAACAACACCTGCTCATCTAACTTTGCAACTTTAACATTTTGAAGGGGAACTTAGTCATCCCACTGGAATGTTGGGTGTTGTCAAAAGGTATATAAAGGTTCAGCTCTCTCAGGTCTGGGTTCCTCCTGGGGCCCTGTCGGTCTGAAGTGTTCCTGTGTTCCTGCATTCTCCTGTGAGCCAGAGATACCTTTCTGAGGCCTATGCGACTCCTAGGGTAGAGACTTTGTTAAGTCTGCCCTGAGCAAAGAGCTGAACCTCTTCTTTCAAATTGGGATGCACGACAAGGCCCAGCAAGCCTTCTTCCTTCTGAGAGCTGTGACTGGAGAGGTACTGGAGGATTGATTCTGGAGGCCTGTCTGCCTGGGGTTCGAGGACTGCCAGGGGAAGGTTAGTGAGCAAGGCAAAGCGTCCTGCTAAGTCAGGATCAGGGGTCAAGAGAGAAGTGTATTCAGATAATTGTATTCAGAGAAGTATGTACAGAAAAGTGTCCATAGAGGTGTCCTGCTATCAGTCTGGTGTCTACTTTGGTCAAGCCATACCTGCTCCCTCACCCTCTCTCCCTTGACTTGCCAACGTTGAATAAAGTTTTAAAGCATCTACACCTGTCTCAAAGAACTTTCATTTGCCGCTGCCCAGACCCAATATCATTCTTCAGCTCATTGCTACATATATACAGTATGTATATAGGTATGACAATGAGATGTTAGGTCCTTTAAAAGACCTTTATAATATTTAATGCTGTCTTTAAAGCCCCTTTAAGGTTAAACACAAGTTAATAATTTAGGAAGGGTCTGTTGAATGGGAGTGTGGCACAGTGATGTGGGTCACCAAACACCCTTACCTCCTTATAGAACTTTGCTGAACACTTGACAGGATCACATCAGAAAACAAAGAGCATTTAGCATTTGTATCTGAGCATTTCCTTACCTATACCGAAATACACATTTCGACTTCGCCTGTTATGTAGAGATGTCCCGAACTGTTCGCGGCGAATATCGCATGTTCGCGTTCGCGCGAAT
>CM070042.1:52793754-52805194 GCA_036250615.1 Ptychadena robeensis
GCATACTGACAGGACGTGTCTCTTCAGAGCTCCGCTCGATCCCGCCACAAATCCCCTCTATTCCAGCTGATTTTTATTACAAAGGGACCCCCCAGCATCCCAGGGGATATACACTATAGCTCCACTATACCACCACGGAGCTCCGGCGCGACTTTCGGTGAGAGGCCCAAAATCGAGGCCGCGGCTCGGGCCTAGGCCGTACCTTCTGGCGAGAGGGCGCCTCGGAACCAGCATCAAGAGGCACCGGAGCGGTTCATACGCCGAGAGGCACGTACAACCTGCGCTCCGGTTTTCATTGTCAGTTTATGAGTGTTCAGTAAACCATTCGGCCCGCGATTTCGGCTGGATTTTAGATTTTGGCCCCTTCTCTGATTGAGTTCGACACCCCTGCAATAGACCCTTTGTTTAAGTGTTTATCCAAGATTGGTTGGTAATATAATTATAAGTACCGTATTTTTCGGACTATAAGACGCACCGGACCATAAGACGCACCCAGTTTTTAGGGCAGAAAATCCAGAAAAAAAAAGATTTAATATGTTTTCACATCAATTGGGATAATGCAGCTCAACACATCACACTACGCTGATCTTTTCAGTGTTCTGAGGATTTCGGCATCCCCTGCACAACGGCCGAGCCATCTATAGCCGAACTGAACACAGTCTACGTCTCTCCTCTGTGTTCTCGTATGTGGGGATGCAGGGGAAGTGGCATTTAGATCTTTCTTCTGAAATGACAGGATTTCGGCATCCCCTGCACCAAGCCGAGCCATCCATAGCCGAACTGAACACAGCCAGCAGCTCTTCTCTGTGTTCTCGTATGTGGGGATGCAGGGGAAGCGAAATTTAGATCTTTCTTCTGAAATGACGGCAGCTAGCTTTTCTCTGTCGGCAGAGCTGGCGGAAAGCCAATGTGCGACCACCAGGCGGCCGATCGGACCATAAGACGCAGGCACATTCACATTCAGACCATAAGACGCAGGCACTTTTCCCCCCCAATTTTGGGGGTGAAAAAGTGCGTCTTATGGTCCGAAAAATACGGTATATGGATGATGGTGTAGCGCCCACTGTTGGAGCGTTTGAACACACCCACATATCTTGAATAAGCAAGAAATAAAATCTGAAATAAATGCTGCTTTGTTTATGTCATTGTTGCATGTGTAACTGATATCAGGGCATTCCAAGTAAAGTCCCACCAGAGGGGACCTCTTTTCTTTTATTCTCAAAAATAGTCCAGTTTTCAGATTCAGATGTTCAGGCTTTAGAATCAGAGGAGTAAAAATGCTCAGTCAGCACGGGTGGGTGAGGCACACCTATATAGACATCTGGCTAACAAGACAGGTGACCTCAACCCAGCCCTAGCTTGCAGGGAGACACCTGCTGGTGACTTTGGAAACAACCCAGGGAAAGGCAAGCACAGTGCCACCAGCAGTTGGTACCCTGTACAGCCAGTGTCCTCACAACATGTATTTGTAATACGTCTTTCAACAGAAGATTAACTTTATATTCAACATATTTATTTGCAAGAGTATTCTTATTGTGGTGTCCCCCTCAATGGAAATTAGGACATTACTTGTTTTCTCTTGTTTTTTTTTTTTTATGCATTTCGTGACCAGCTATCACTTCCTTGGGAGATCAGATCAAATCAAAAATACTGATTATACCAATACTTTTCCTACATATACAGAGGAGGAGGGGCCAATAAAAAAGGGAAAGGATTAGATAGAGGGGGCATTCAGAGGTAGTGATGGCCAAAAATATCGGCCGTGTCCATCTGTGAACAGGCGGATCGGACTTTTAAAAAAGTTCGCCGTCGGTCTGTTTGTGGAGAACTAACTGAAACTATACCGGTGCCTGTCCCAAAACCGGAAGTGATGCCGGTCAGACGTCATGTCCGGTCCGTGCCCGGTACAACACCGTGTTTATAGACTTCTTATCGCCGGCAAAGAGTGCGGGTCGAACACCCAATTCAACATTCAATGTTCGAAGACCCAACTACTGCAGACTGTAGCCACTGAGGTACTGTTCCTGTACCAATATCTCAGTTTCAGGGGTGATGCAACCCACCAAATACATAGCTACTGCATCATCTCCAGTGGGGAACCTGCCAGTGCCCTGGAGTGACTGCACCTTTCTAGGCAACAGACAAGCCAGTAGTGTTCCCGTGTTACCCAGCCCTAGTGGGAGGTGAAATCCATAAGCACTGCTGTGCTCCCCAGATAGACTTGTAGCATAGTAACACTGACAAATACTGGTGTGGTCCCCTTTAACTCTGTGTCCCAGGATGCCCCCGAATTCAAGTGGTAGAAAGTGGACACACAGGAAGAGCAGTCACGAGTAGCGAGCCCTGTTGAGTCTGCAGCAACTGGGCTGCCCAGCTGGCTCCAGGTTGAGCGCTCTCCTCTGTTAATGCCAGCTGGGTACATGCCAGCGGACCAAATAGTACATGCCTCCTACTAAAGACCCACTTGCTGGCCAGCTGCTCCTATATAGGTCTACCCCAATTTCTCTTCTCAAGTGGGGTGGGGTGGACCGTGCCCTCCGGAAGCTAACCGGTGGAATTGCCGCTACCCCTACTTGCTGTGGATCAAGCTCTATGGCATCCATTACCCACTTGGCGAGCAGGTACATATTCCTCCTGCCAATGAAGAGGACCTGTCCCCATCCAAGGGACAGGCTGATCCACGTCTTACTTAATATTGGACAAGGACTGGTTTTTTTGGACTTCTCTGCTTGAGTTTCAATTCCCATTCTCCTCCCAGTTCTGTGTTTACGGTTATATAAAAGGGTTATTGAAGCACGTCTGCCTCCATGTTGTTTGGCTGATCCTAGAACCTGTACAGACTCACATACCAGTTTCTTTCCTCTATTCTGTACTGTAAAGTAACACAACACATGCCTACTGTCATTGGTTGAACCTAAATTCTGTCCGACATTCACTTTATCTCAACTCATCCATTTGCAAGGGGTGACTATATCCACCACTAGGGGCACCCTATCAGTAACAGTACATACACTTCTACTTCTATCTGTGTCAGCAAGATTTGACTGTAGATGCCACCAAAGCATCCAAGAGTCCATTGAAAATTTAATTTGCATGGTATACCTTATTTTTCGCTGTATAAGACGCACCTGCACATAAGACGCACCCAGTTATTAGGGCAGGAAAACCAGAAAAAGAAGATTTAATATGTTTTAACATCAATTGGGTTAATGCAATATATTCAGTGAATGCAATATCCAATTCAGCCAGCAGGTGTCACTAGCAGCAGTACACTCTCAGCTAAACACGTCATCTCTACACTGTTCTGTAGGAGGAAGGGGGGCCGGACTGTCTCTTCTCCTCTAACTGTGTCCGTGGGGAATGATTGCTGTAACACGGACTGAAGCAAGGCATAGATGCACGTTCATCTAAAGCTCTCTCTTCATTGCCTATGCCAGTTCAGGGCTGGCATAGGCAATTACACAGTTCAGATGGGAGAGCCGGACATCAGCCGGCATCTCACATCTGAAAGCTCCTCCAGCTCCCCGGCTAATCTCCGTGCCACATGCCACACGCATTCGGTGCACACGCCACACCACACGCATTCGGCGTATAAGACGCAGGCACTTTCTGCCCCCAATTTTGGGGAAAATACGGTAGATCAAATCTATATAAATATGAGAAATACAATGAAAAATTCTGCATTATTTCTTCTCTTTCTGTTCCTTGGATTTCAGCGTAACCTTTCTCCGCACTGCACACATGCCTATCCATATGCTATGCATCATATATTTTCAATTAGCATCAGCTTTTGTGCAGAAGGGAACACGAGCACTGCAGGAGATTATGAAACTACAAAAACAGATATAAGATTAGAAATGTCTTCGATGATGAAATGTATATCGTTCTCTCAGAACAATGACTCCCGCTTCCCCTTATGGCTGTCTGCTAATTGCTTCATATCGTGGTATTTGTCAAAATGAAGAGGTTACTAATTTGTAGTATTATTTTTTTTTTTTTCGTGGCTGGATTACGTCTAACTTTTTTGTCAAGAGCCAACTTATGACGTTAGAGAATTCTAGTTCTTTTTATACCATTAGTGCCCCTTGAGGCGTATGGTAAGTCTTTGACCAGCTTGACATAGTCCTGAGTTAATGGCCCTCCAGGAGAAGAGGTATTATATTCACTTTGAGGTTACTTTAGCTTTCCGGGAGTTTCAGAAGCCCATGTCCCTCGCTATGAACTAGGTATGAGTGGCGTTCTAAAATCTAGTCTACGTGAAATTAAATTTTTCATTGGAATTACTCTTAGGTCATGTGTCCACCTACGTCCAACATGGGGAAAAAAGACACATAGAAGACATTTACCATTGTAAGGAATGGGACAGTTGCCATTTCGTGTTGTCAAAGGAGCTTTGTTTGCAAGACGGAGTGCCTCAATGTAATTACGGTGATGTGGTGCCACCACTGATGTGTCCATTGACTGTTTGTCAATGGACACATCAGTGGTGGCACCACACCACCATAAGGTGGACGGCGGACTTTTTTTTAAAGTTTAATGAGCCGTGGGCAAGGCAACTGCAAATCCCGGGAATCCATTCACAAAATGGCTGCTCTACGTCTCTCTAGCACGGCTAAATACCTCAGTTGACACATAGCCTTAACCTCCCTAACGTTTCAGACAAACCCAGTTTGTTTTGCAAACAAACTCTGCCCGAACAGGGATCGTCAAAACTTACCTGTGCTTTTGAAATCAGCAGCTAAATAGAATAGGTAGCCGTAGCTACCAATTGATTGCGGGCCCCTTTGGCATCACCAATTATGCGCCATAGACCTCCATGTTATTGGAGGGGTGTCGGTTTCCCAGCTCACACCGTTGGTGGGGAAACCAAAACCGAGGGGAAAGAGGGGGATGGTGGACAATTCAAGCAAAGTACTCTGCTGTAATCGCCAGGACTGCGCCGGTACGGGCTGAGCGCTAGGGAGGTCACATGGTAATATACATTGCAGTTAATGGAATAATAAACAGCCTCATTTTTAAATATAATGGATATGCATTGTTTGTTCCATAAGACTAACTCCTCCTACCCCCAAAAAGGAGGGAAAATATGTTTATGTCCTATAGATCGAATATTCTGTTTTACAGCCTGTACTAGAAGGGACCATGCAGCCCTCTCTGGTGGAACATGCTGTATATTGGTAGTTACTCAGGAGGAGGGGCAGTGCTTAGAGTGGGAGACTTAAGGTGCCCAGGCAAATTCTCCCTTGATAGATGAGGGACAGACTGCATTGTGATGACGTCATTACGCTGCAGCCGGCCACTCAGAGGATCGGCACGCACCCTTTGTGTACCAGCCATTACTTTAAATAAGATCGGTCAGAGAAATATGGACATGTCCATTTTCTGGCCGAGCTTACAAGTTTTTTGCCGACGTGGATCGGCTGCTCCATGTGGGCACCAGCGATCCGCAACGTGTATGAAGACCTTTTCAGAGACAGCCTGGAGGCTCAGAGAGTCTCAAGAGGGAAAACATGTGTATGTTCTATAGACCGAATATACCGCTTTAGAGCATGTAGCAGAAGAGAGCAGTCAGTCCTTTCTGGTGGAACATGCTGTATGCTGTTATATATTGAGGATAAGGGGCAGTTCTGAGAGTCGGAGCAGGTCATTATGTAAATCTCTGTCTGTAAGCGCTGTCCCTCTTCTTGAGAACATACTGGTATACAGCATGTTCCAGCAGACGCACCATGGTTTTTGGAAGGAAAATTTATGGGGAAAAAAATTACTAATAAAAAGAGGAGAGGCACTGAGCCCAGAAGGAGCTTTACTGTGCGTTTCTTATTCTTTTTTATTTCCCTCCCAAAAACCATGATGTGTCTTATGCAGTGATGGCCGAACATTGACCGTTTCCATATGCGAACAAATGGATGGGACTTTTAAAAAAGTCCGCCATCCACCTGGTCGTGGAGAACTTCAAATTCCCCGCCTGTTGGCAGGGAATTTGAATCTGAACTATACCAGAAATTACGCCGCAATGTCACTTTCGGTATATGGAACGCACAGTTCCTAAAAAAGGAATTGATGTCAGTCGGATGTAATTTCTGGCCCGTGCCCGGTATAATACTAGAGATCGTGTGTCCCTACCCGGTCTCTAGTGAAAATAATTCTTCCTCCGGGCCAGAACTTTCTGAGCCTGGTCCGGCCGAAGGAAGAATTATAGTGTTGCCAGTGAAAGGGGCGAGTTAAACATCTGTACTCTTCGCTGGTGGAGAGTCTGGCCATCACTAGTCTTATGGTCTTATAGTGCATGAAATAGGATGTAGTGTAGTGTAACAGAAAAACCCATGAAACTGTTAACTCTTTTGTTTTTCTGGCTTCTGGCCATCCCAAGGGAGGTGTCTCCACCCCCAAGGAGTAATATACCTAAATTATAGGAGGGACTTAAGTAGTCTTGCCTGGAGAAGGATACAGCCTTCCAGCTTCAGCAGAGCCCTCCTGCCAGAACCCCATGGGACAGGCCTGAGGCCTGGGGTATACAGGATCCTCCGCTGCAATGTGAGTAGTTCATTGCCTGATGGGCTAGGGTAGTTAGTGGACTGTTACCCTTAATTCCTCCATTGCCCTGGGAAATCTCACAGTCCTTGGTGCATAGCAAGACACCTCCTGAGGAATTGGGCTGCAGCATTCCACTCACTGTTTGTAACAAATAATGCATAGAGGGGTGATCTCGTTCAGCCAATAAGTAGTGCCATCATCCCAACTAAAGTAGTAAAAAGAAAATATATACATATATATGGGGCATATATATATATATATTGTGGGCATTCCCACTCCAATCTCAAACTGTGGGGGTGGGTAAAGGGATTTTTAGAGGCATCAACAATGTGAAATAAAGTATCAGCAATAGTTCATTTAATAAAGTCCATAAAGTGCATAATCATAGAATTTTTGCACCTCGACGCGTTTCACGAGTTTTCGCTTCTTCGGGAGATATGGTTGCAAAAAAAGTATATGGTACTAGGGTACGAGGAAACAGGGAAAGGGGGGGGGGAAGGGTTTGATTAGCGTATGGTTCAGCGTATAGTTCAGACCTTGTATAGTAGTTGGAACCAGTCTAGGTTCCAAAAGGATGAGGATTGCACTCACCTTGTCAAAAAGTAGGTCTTTAGGAAGGAACTTAAAATATGGTGCTGAGGGGAAGGGTATTATGCCGTCCCACCTAATGCCCTGTGTGTAGACAGTTGTAACAAATTAACTGTCCCAAAAGTACTTACCCTTTCTCTGGGACAAGAGAAAGTGCTACATTTGTAAAATATTTTCCCAAAGTGCAGGTAAGTAGCCCCCAGTTGAACAGCAACTAGTGTGGACATTCTTTATTATTGAACGAAGAACTGTGTCGTGATGATACTTATCACCAATGAAACTGTGTGAAGCAGAAGCCGCTGACTACCTGTCTGGACCAGGGTGCCCGTCTCCCACACTAAGCCGCGCTAGTCCCCTATTCCATACGCAGGCCTAAGATGGCTGCCCACTGAGGAAGAAGAGTAGAAACGTTAAGAGACACAACAGCACCTGGTGACCTAGGTCACGTTTCCCCTAGGGTCCCCGCCCAGACAGGCGCCAAGCAGTCAGCCCTTCACCACTCCTCTACAAGAGTAATGCACCAAAATGCATCTCAATGCAAAACAAAAAACAATGCAGAAAAAACATAAGAAAATGCAACTATGGGTTGAAATATCTTTTTCCATAGGACGGAAATCCGTAAGTGTGTATGTGTTTTAGCAGAAATACATTGCTGTGGCTTAAATAAGGACACTTCAGAAGAATTGGCGGTACAAATTGAACGTATTTCCTGAAATTCATTACTTGTCCCCACTACCGACCCCCGTGCTGCTGCTGAGAAGTCCTGACTAGATATAACAGTTATTTGACGGACCTAGAGCATCTAGAAGATTACCGAGCCTCCAATGCTGGAAGTGGAGGTACAGTTGTGTTCAAAATTATACAACCCCCACTGAAATGGAGTGTTTTGGCCATTTTGACATTGATTTTGATAATTTCAGTCATCTTGTTTACAATGAAATCAGAGAGGCGCTTGTAAGTCAGACAAATCTAACATAACATGAATAATGAAATAACCACAAATGTCTTTTCTGTGCTCACATCATTATCAGTTTTATTCACCCCCCAAGTGACATTCATTCTTAGTACTTAGTACAACATCCTTTTCCAGTTATAACAGCTTTTATAGGTGAAATATAGCTTGACACCAGTGTCTTGCAGCAATCTACGGGTATCTTAGCCCATTCTTCATGGGCAAAAGCCTCCAGTTCAGTCACATTCTTAGGCCTCTGAGCTGCAACTGCTTTCTTCAAGTCTCACCAGAGGTTCTCAATTGGATTAAAGTCTGGTGACTGCGATGGCCACTCCAAAATGTTCCAGCCTTTAATCTGCAACCATGCTCTAGTGGACTTGGAGATATGCTTGGGATCATTGTCCTGTTGAAAGGTCCAACGTCTCCCAAGCCTCAGGTTTGTGACAGACGGCATCACATTTCCTTCCAATATCTCCTGGTACTGAAGAGAATTCATGGTACCTTGCACACGCTGAAGCTTCCCTGTACCTGCAGAAGCAAAACAGCCCCAAAGCATTATTGACCCCCCGCTTCACAGAAGGCAAGGTGTTCTTTTCTTCATAGGCCTTGTTCTTCCTCCTCCAAGCATAGCGTTGATCCATGGGCCCAAACAGTTCTAATGTTGTTCCATCAGTCCACAGAACACTATCCCAAAACTTTGGAACTGTCACCAAAAGAGAGGTCAATGCGTTTTCACTTGATGGCCAACTCTGTTGACTTTGCAAAACAAACTTCTCTGGGGCTTCATGGAGAACGGATTACAATGAAACTTATAGTAACATTTGTAAGTGTAGTTGATGATATAAATAACTTTGCTATTAGAAGACCTGGAAAAAATTATCATTACAGGAATGACTGCCCAGATCATTCAAAGCCCAATTAGTTCTCCCCGTAAGTGGTCATCATCTCATTAGACCTCAATAACCGAATGGACCCGCGGCAATAATGTACGCCGATGTATCTCCCCCAGATTTCTCGTTTTTCCCCCAACTAATGTGTTTAGAAAGATCTTCACAACAACCCGTAATACCTTGCCATGATTGCCGCGCTTAATGCTGTGCAATTTAAATGCAATAACCGGCACCATTTTTATGACCACTTTGCTACTGTACATAAGAAGGATTTATAGAAATGCGAACAGAATGCAAAATGAGAATAAAACATAATTGAAATACATTTATGGAGCGCATTTGAATACGGTACAATTCGTTTAAGGTTTCTCTATGAAATACAATGCCCAGTAAATCTCCGCGGCACTTGTTAAATAAAATGCGAGTGGTTTTTGTTTTTTTTTAAAAGGAAGAACTTCAGGATAGGCAACAAAGGGAAAAAAAATCATAATTCACGGTTGAATGAAAAATTTTATATCAACAAATATAGAATAGGATAAAAAAACACTCCTGCTTGTCTGAAACTCTAACCAAGCTCTAGGCCAGTGGTTCTGAACCTTCCTCATGGGGCGACCCAGGAAGTGACGTCGCAAAGTGGCTTCGATGTCACTTCGACACTCTTCCATGTCACTTCTGGCACAATCGGGTGAGCACTGAAGATAAGATACTGTAACTCTGGACAGGGGGGATCAGAGGGGGCAATCAAAATGACGCAGGAAGATCCGAACAGGTTACTAAAACTGTAATCTCCCCCTCTGAGTCTCCTGTGCTATTTTGATTCCCCCCTTTGATCCCCCCTGTGCCATTTAAAGTGATCCCCTCCATCCTGATACCCCAGTGCTGTATTCTTCTTCATGGAAAAATAAGACATCCCCCGAAAATAAGACGTAGGGCATCTTTGGGAGCAAAAATTGATATATGACACTGTCTTTTTTGGGGGAAACAGGGTATGCGAATAATATCACGTTTGCATTTATTTGTTTTTTAGTATTTTACTAAGGAGAATTCATTTTTAATCATGTCTCAATAAAGTATATGTTACATTTTAACAATAGTTGTTATTTAAATTCAAGTGGTTATCAATGTCTAGTCTCTCTGTCGATACAAGAGGGTTTCTCTCCTCTTTTCACCCTCTTGTAGAAAAACTAAACACTTTCCAGGAGGTCGGCGTATTGATATCCAAGTCTATTCAATGAACACCTAAGTTAGCCCTCAAGGGTCCAATTATTCTAAAGGCCCCCATACACGGGTCGGATTCCGGCCGGATTCCGGGCCGATCGATTCCGGGCGCGTGCACGCGAAACGATCGTGCCGGAATCGTGTGCAGCCCACCTTGTCCGATCGATCACGTCCGATCGTTCAGGGGCCCAGAATCGTATCCGACAGAGAACCAACATGTTGGTCTTTTTGATCCGATTCTGCACACATCAGGGGGAGTTGCCATTTGTGAGGTGGACAATCGGACACGGAATCGTCCCGGAATCTGTTGGACAAGGTGGTATGCAGCGATCGGATTCTCTTAATTGGCCGATCGATCACACCTGCGATTCCCGCCAGAATCGCTGGAATCGATCGGATAGGTGATCGAGCGGCCATGGAATCGGACTGTGTATGGCTGGCTTTAGATTGGGCTTTCAAGGCACTAACAACCATTTATAATTCATTATAAAAGAATCACAGTTTATAGCATGTTAGACAAGTAGCATAAACCTAAATCTGGGTAAACTCTGACGCGTTTCACCCTCAAGTCAGGGCTTCCTTAGGGAGACTGAATTTGAAGGTAATAAAACAGGTCTAACTTGGCTGGGCAATTTGGAATAAATGGCTCTGTACCATAAGGCTATATTTGCACTGTGCACCAGTGGTTCTGAATGTGCATTTGGCTGATGGGGCGTAAAGGAATAATTTGCATGGCTCCGGCCACCATCCTAAAACAAGGGTTTCTACCTTAACTTTGGGGATTTGTGATGGATTGGGCCATGTAAATACATTCTGTTTTAAGAAGGCTTGATTGTGCTATGCACTGCTCGAGTTGAGGGCTTTTTGATTCCTTTAATCCCTTCTCACCATAACCTTTATGGTTGTTTGGCTGGGCAGTGATATTGTCGATAACAGACGATGATTGAAGCTCGAGCACGCACCAACTGGTAACCACACCATCTGGGGTTCGGAAATAACCATCCCATTGGTGTTTGAAGAGCTGACCAAAAATGCTGGGGATATCTGCTTGGGTAAATTTAAAACAGGTCAGCACAGTATCAAACTAGGGACTTTGAAGATATGCAAACCACCTCATCCGTCAGTAAGTGTTCACAATGTGATGTCTACCATGGCTCAAGTCCAATTCGGTATCCAAGTCTACCATAAAGAGAAGATGTTATGAATAGAGATGTCCCGAACTGTTCGCCGCCGAACTGTTCGCGGCGAATATCGCATG